>PVKB01003435.1:135082-200948 GCA_004027205.1 Ctenodactylus gundi | reverse complement strand
TATCTGACCATTGCCTGTCTTTCTACCCTGCCATTTATGTTGGGGCTTTTTATGTTATTATTTTTGTGAATTTCATAAGAGGGACCCCCATCTACAGTCATCCATGTGTTTTAGTTATGTTACATTCTGGATGCTGGGACACAACACCCAACATCCACAATTTAAGGGAGGAAAGATTAATTTCAGCTCACAGTTTCATAAGGTCTCAGTCCACTCGGGTGGTGTCAGCAATGGTGGAAGGTGGAAGCCAATGGTGGAGACACACTGGAGGAGAGTTGCTCATAGCATGGCAAACAGAAAACCACATGAGGAAGGAAAGGCAAAACTAGTGCAAACTCTTCCAAGTCCTGTTCCAGTAGTCCAGCCCTTCCAAGTCAAACCCCAGCTTTCTACCCTCCTTCCGGGTTAAATTCCAGTGATCTACCTCTTCCAGTTCACACGCCCAGTAATGTGCCACGTGCCTATATTACACATCCCTAACCCACCACATGCCTGTAATCTACCCCTCATGACCAGGCCACACCTCCTAACAGCAGCTGGTTCCATAGGTACTCCACAACACCCAAATCACGAGGCTTTGGGGAGACATTCCATGTCCAAGTCATAACACCAAAAATATCAAGTCTAGACTACATTACCCAGCTAGACATTTCCTATATGAAATTCTAACTGTCCAAACAGTTTTCAAGAGACAAAACAGTGTATCTATGATTCCCTCAGAGGTGGCTTTACGTCTCAATCCAGGAAGCTGTGACGTAATAAGCATCAGGAGTACAATCCTACCCTAAAATGCAATTTTTTTCTTGATGCCTAGATACTACCACTGCTGACTCACTATTTCAGTCTTCACATACAGGTAGCTAGTTCGAATGGATAGAGGACTGCCTGGAAAGAAGCAGATAAATTAGACAGTGAAATTTCTTTGTGTTATGATTTTGTCTGAAATTATTCCCATATACATTTTAAAAGAAAACCAAGTGATAAAGGTATAGAAATAGGTTCTTCAGATAATCTCAAAACAAAATGTCCAATCTTTCTAACATGTTGCCAGTGAGGTAAGTGTTGCACAAAGTAAAGATGTATAGTTAAGAAGAAAGAAGACTTATGTTATGCCATGCCTCTTTCCCCAATGCCATTCTAGCCTCTTCATCAAGACCCCTACCTCTGTGAAGGCCTCAGTGACCATTTTATCTTGTTCCATGGACTTCCTACACTCTGTACCACCCAGTCTAGAGCTTAATCAAATCACAGCAGGCCCCCTATCCACAGAGGATACTACCAAGGCCCTCACTGAATGCTTGAAATTGTAGATAGTATCAAATCCCACATGCACTGTTTTTTCCTATACATACATATCTATAAAAAAGCTTAAAACACAAATTAGGCACACTATGAGATGAACCACAGCAATATAGCAAAAATCATAACACACTATAATAAGAAGTCACGTGAATGTGTCCTCTCTGTCTGCCTCTCTCTCTCTCTCTCTCTCTCTCTCTCTCTCTGCTGCCATAGCTTATGTAGTACATATACAGTGTGAATATGCTAAACAGGAATGATTAACATCCCTGGTAAGAACGAGTAAGGATAGCATGAGATACAGTAATTTAAAAATTAAGAATTATTTATTTTTGGAAATTTCCATTAATACTTCCAGGCTACAATTCACAAAAGGTAACTGAAGTCAGGATACCTATGAAAACAAGAATATGGCAGGACTACTGGTGTTATTGTTTGCTAATCATTTTACATGTCACCATGAATTTCTTCAGTTAGTTGACAACCGCGATGTAAGGGCCATACATTTTTGCTTCTGTCCCCACATATAGTGTTCACCATGGCTAGAAACAAAATAGAATCAATACTGATCTACAGTAATTATTTACAAATCTGAGGGGCTCTCAAGTCACAGCTATGTTCGGAAAAGACCAGGAAGCAGACATTTTATTCCTACCATTCATATCAACAATTGCTACTATTTCTACAAGGCAACTTAAGTGATAGCCTTAATAGATGCTTTACATATATTATTTCACTAATACTTACAACAGCCCTGTAAGGTAGATATTACCACATCTGCTTTATACAATGGATTATTGAGACTCAAAGAGGTTAGGGAAGTTTACCTCAAGTCACACAAGTAGCGGGTGTGACGGGGTTGAAATTCAAATTTAGACAGCTCTAACTCCAAATCTTAAGTTTATTCCACTTCAATTCCTGGTCTGGCCTCACAGTAATTTATATGGATTATTTCTTAAGATATTTTTACACATTATTTTTTAATATATCTGTATATTAAGGAATAATATAGCTATGTGTGGTGGTATGTGCCTGTAGGTTCAGCTACCAGGTAGACCAAAGCAAGAGGATCACTTGACCCCAGATGTTCAACACATGCCTGTGCAACATATGAGAACCTGTCTCAAAAAGGAAAAAGAAAAGCATTACTAATAGCTTTTTGATATATTATTCATATATAATTACAAATTCTATGCATTAGGTTATTTTAATGTATCTATTGTCCAAAAGTGTATGCACACAACTGAGACAGTATCAATGTCATATGAAGAAAAAGTAACTAGAATACTCAATTACACCTGTAGGATCCTTTGCTGCCAGGAAAAGCTCAGTGTCTGGTCCTTATCGAGTCGTGTTAGGGTTGCCATTTAATGAACAATGTAGTTTTTCAGTATAAACTGAATCTCAAGGTAACTGTAATACAAGAAAAATAAAGCAAAGATTTTACTTATGGTACCAAGAAGCCTCTAGGATTTTAAACTTCAAATTAGTAGACAGTTTAAATGATGAGTTTTCAGTTTTAATGAAAAGTCTCCACTGCAGAGAATGTGTTGAACTACGGCTGGGATAATAAAGAAACAGTGGGGCACAGCCCTACTGAGTGCATACGAGACCAGCTGCAGAGTCCTACACCGATCAGATCCCTCTCTACACTGTGCCACATGTAATCTCACAGTATAATGTCATAATTATGTATTAAGCGCTTCCTAAAATCAAGCTATTGTACTAAGCTCTTTGCATGTTTACTTAATTCTAATAATAATCTTATGAGACAGATGTCACTATTTTCATTCCAGATTTACAGGTCAAGAATCAAAAGCTTGGATGGATTAAGAAACTTGTTCCAAATCGTACACATGCACAGGCTCTGTGAAATTAAAAAGTCCACTCAGAACACTAGGCATATGAAATTTAAAAAAAAATAATGCACTAACATTCCTAAGCACAGATGTGGCCACTAATACTTTTTTACCTTTCTTAATTCCTAAACCTGTTCTAAAGTTAGAAAAAAAAAACCCTCTTGACATTTAAAGTTGTTTACACAGGGGATAAAGTTTTCCTTGATGAGTCTTCTGTCCTATCTAAGTCTGAGCTATGATAATAAACATTCCAAAAGCAATAAACGCCTCCCAGTACATTAAGGTTGGTTAAGAAAAAGTCATGTGAATAAACAGTAATTCATAGGAGTTACAGTGACCTTCCTCAAAAAGTTATCTAACCTTAAAATTGTTTTCATGTATTTGGACAAAAATTAAGAATACTGCCAAGTGCTTCCACAACAGTGTCAGTGACTTGTGACCACACATGGCTACAGGAAATGAGTGCTGAGGAAATAGAGCGACAGACATGTTAGATTGTCTGGGCAGCAGCTTTGAGAATGCCCTTAAATAAATCACACCGTTATAAACGAGCACCAGAACTAAATATCCATGACCAGTGCTACTCTAACATATGTGGTTCTTCTGTTTTTTAAACTTTGCACTAAAAATTTAAAAATTAGTCAGTTCACTTCGGCATGCATTCCAGCATTACCATTCTGAACAATGAGTTTCTGTATGGACTTCAATCTGGTTAAAAAGCTTTGCCAAAATAAAATCAAAGGAATTTGATTCATTGTAAGGACCATTAAGAACTAAAAATGATGGTGATCTTACGGTCAACAAATATGTTCTTTAAACTACCACCCTATCTATGCAACAGAATCTCAAGGTAAGAGACTTATTTAGACAAATCTCCCTCCTTCAAATGCTCCAGGGCATGCCTCTAAGTGCAGCAGTCAGACAGATTCTCCCGGCAATCTCCCCATATAAGGATAAGCAAAAACACAAATATTCAAACAGGCTGATGTGAGGTCACAGGGCAAGCATATGAGAGCCAAATATGGTAGCTAAATTCTCCAGCTCAAAACAGATACTTTAGAAAAGGACTGTAACCACCAGCTCTAAACTCTCATTCCCTAAATTGCAAGTAATAAGCAATTAATCTGTTCTTATTACCATTAGCTGGACAACAAATATGAGCCAGTCTCCTGTATGATATATTAGCGCTACTTTTTTCTTTTCATTTTCTCCTGCAGGAAGGAAAGAATACTAAGAAATGAACTGCTGAAGTGGATACATGCAACAACACAGTATTACATCTCAGTAAATCAAATTAGTACAACCACTTCTGTAATGAAGAAAATTCATCCAGGCCTGGTAGCACACGCCTATAATCTTAGCACTCTGGGAGGCTTAGGCATAAAGTTCACTATTCGAGCCCAGCCTAGGCAATTAGCAACTTGGCAAGGCTCTGTCTGAAAAATAAATCAATAAAAATAAAAATAAAATGGGCAGGACATGTAGCTCAGTGCAAGGGCTCTGGGTTCAATCCCAAGTACTACACACACACACTCTCAAAAATCCCCAAAGGCCACATGAGTATAGTGTGTATCTCAGCGTAATGAAGGCACAATGTGACCAGGAAGTATATCCATACACCTGATATCATTTGGTAGGAAAGCAAAGTCCTAAGGGCATCCATGCCCTTACTTGAACTCCTAGATCTGGAAGCTGAGAGCTGGCCTGTGGCCATCAAGAGAGTACGATTGCTTGTACATTTCTCTGTCAAAATCTTAGGATTATAAACAAGATACTGCCTTTATTTTCAATGATCACAGAATTTTTATCTGTATTATGATATGCCTTGCAATTTTGAAGTTTATTAAGTCAGCCAGTCAAAATCAAATAAAATCAGAAGTATTTTCATAGTGTACATCAAAAGTGATGGAAATACTCCTGGGCCTTGATTCAGTAATTTCACTTCCACATTCCTACTTTTAAGAAAGTAATTTGGAAAAAGAGCAACATTATGTGTCAAAGAAATTATGCAATTTTCATTTCTGTTGTTGCTGATGATTTGTTTGATTTTCAATAGCACAGAGAACTGAAAGTTTCTGCATGTCTAATCATTCTGAGTTCATTAAGGAAATGCTTGTGATGTGGCCAACTGAAAGAATGTTATGTGTATGCTAAAAATGACTGTACATGATTATGTAGCAACTAGGAAAAATATTTGAAACATCAAAAGTAAAAAAAAAAAAAAGGCTAGAGACACACTATTTTCTCTGGTTTCAACTGAGAAAAGGAGAAAATAAACATATCTTTAAGAGACTATCAGGAACTGAAACACAATTAGAAATAGCAGGAATGAATACTTACACCTCACTCAAGAAAGCACCTAAGGTGAACTGGGATCATGAGATTATGACATTTTTACCCGCAAACTTTTTCAATGCCATTATGTCAGTTTACATAACTTAAAAAATCAACTTCTACATACTAATCTCTTGCTAGAAGTAGCATGTTAAGAGTGCGGACCCTGTGGCAGGCACACTAACATACCCAGTCTCCACAATCCCACTTCTTCATATCCGTATCCATGTATTATTCTTCTCTTGAGTATGTGCAGGACTTATTACTCAGTTAAATTCAATAGGATACAGCAAAGGTGACAGGATGTCACTCTAATAATGACCTCATGTTGTATAAGGCCCCCCGAGGATTCACATTAGAGTGTTTCCTTTGCTTACTATGAAGACGCAAGCTACCGCAAGTTAGTACTAATTCAAGTTACAGATTCAGTAGAATGAATTCTGTCAACAACTACTCGAACTTGAATATGGATTCAGCCATACAGGAGCATCCACATGAAATCAGTTCTAGTGGTACCTTGACTGTAGCCTTGCAAAGAATTTAAACTATGCTAGGATTCCTGCTTCACAGACATTGTTATCTAATAAATGTGTGTATTGTTTCAAGCCACTAACTTGTAGTAATTTTCACACGGCACAGAAAGCTAATACAGAATCAAACTGACTTGGGTTTGAATCTTGGCTCTCTACTTACTTATTATGTCTGAATGAGCCAGTGGATTAACCTCTCTGAGTCTCAAATTCCTAATTTAGTTTAATGTAATGATAACCTCCTCTTCAAATTATTGCACAAAAATTTTATTTACAAGAAGTAATATGCCTATCACCCTTCCTGCCACAAAATAGCCTACACTAGAAATTATAAGCCTTTAATGCATGTCTTGCTCATCTGATCATTTAGAGCCTATTATCATATCAGACCCATAAGAGACATTCTATAAATATGTAGTGAGTAAATACATGAAAATAACCTCTATTATATGACTAATATACATGGAGAACTACAGATATAAGAACTGAGAATCTCAGCCCTTGAGTTATTAAAAGTAATGAATAATACCACTGTGCACCTGCTGCAATACGGGAAGGTCTTTCAGATGAAGGTTTATAGCGGAAATACATAGATGAGGAGCCAGGCTGCTATTAGTATCAGCACAAACTACAATGAGAATGACAAGTTCTTCAATAAAAACAACGTAGTCACTATAAAGTCAGTATAAGGCAAAGGATTTGTGGTATGTTGGACTGATGCCTTTGTATTCAGAGTCTAGTGAAGGTCTCCATTCATATCACAGGGCTCTGAGAAACAAAATGGTTGCTTCCCAGGTCCAGTGAATCTCTAAGAGACCACTAGGAAACAATTTCTCTCTGAAAAAGTTAAGAAAATGCAACTATTTATTGTATTTCAGTAAAACTCCAAGAGTACTGCACTTAGAAAAATAAATATCAAAGTAAGAAGTTATATCTTGATAACGGTCCACTGTAACCTGTTTATCCAATTCTCTTTACTCTTTCAAGAGAAATGAAGTTGCTTTTACATACGTCCTGTTGTATCTTCAGACTAGCAAAATGTCTCACTATTAACAAGTTCTCTCTCAATACAACAAAAACACTTTAAAGCAATGGCTTTTTCACACTTGAGTGGTATTATACCAGCAGAAAGGAAAGTAAAACAAAGACTGATACAGGAAAATCTAATCTATTGTGTGTGGTATCATTCAAGCCACAAGAAAATTTCAACGTAACAACCACTATGAAGCAGACCATCAAACGCAGGGAAGAATCACAATCCTTTGGTGTAGTGAACAAATTTGTGGACGTGGCACACATGCCTCAATTCAACTTAGATAAATTACATTTAACTTTACTAACTATCATGTTATTAAATGCCCAATGAGAGGAGATATCGAATACACACACACACACACACACACACACACACACACACAAACATATACATATAGGATGAGTTTCACAAATAATTCATACTTTTAGATCACAAAATCAGCTTAAGTAATGAAAACCTTAACTAAGTAAATAAAATGCACGCTTCGCTGATTTCACATAAAGACCCAATAAGCATGGCTTTAAATTTTGCATACTGAAAAACTAAACAGAGCCAACCAATTCCAAACTATTCCCCATGTAGACTCTGTCCAAAATGAGAAGTTACAGTAGTTTTATATAGCACGTTATGATTGCAGTTCGGCTTGCATTTTTATAGACGTTTAAGAAATTTTCACATAGAAATGCATACTGAAATATGTTATTCAACATCTCAAATTTGTTTATTTCAGTGTTTCAAATTATCATAAGGTCAGTGGGTAAATAATGCTTGGTATGATTACTTCCACACATATACAGCCTTGCATGACTCTGGTCACTCTAGGCCTGTCTGGGAAAATAAATGCTGAACACGTCCAACCAATGGTGAGTCTACATCATAATCTTCATACTAAAATACTGCCCGTTACTGCCAGAAATACACATAAACAAAGACAAATATTATACCTTCAGGCTACCCTAGCTATAACCCATTTTGGTTTTTCTTCTGTAATCGGTGAGGTGTGATACAATTTCAAAGCCAAGAAAATTAACTTTCCTTTCAAGGAAGCACAGTAACAACCTATAACCTGGTGAAAATAACTTCATTTATCTTTGGAAAAAAACACTAGCCAAAATCTTAACTAAGAAAAAATGCTGCAGATGTGCCAGAGAACACTGTGCATGTACTGCCAGAGTCCAGTCAACAAAGCGTGCCGCAAAAAAAGTCTAGCTGAGTGTAACTGCCATGTATTACATAATAAGACCATAAACAAATTATCCAAGAGGTCAAGCAGTTAGTAAACAAAGATTTCCAAAGTGAAAGGACTTGAATCACGTAATTTTGAATTACCATTCAATTTAATTCCTATCACAGTTATTCAGACTATGCCTATCAAAAACAAGAACTACTGCCAAAGCTGAGTATAGTGATACAAGCCTGTAATTTCAGCACTTGGGAGGCTGAAGCAGGAAGAGCACAAGTTTAAGGCCAGCCTGAAATATAAAGCAAAACCTTCCTCAAAAAAAAAAAAAAAAAATATTGAAAACATCGAGGAATTCGGGATTTTACTGGCAAAGTAACTAGTAAGTCTGCCATTATTTTAAGGATGTTGTCAAAAACAAGAAATTCCTGGGCCACAAACACAGAAGTAGCCAAACTATCAGTATTTTTATGTACCTGTTCTCTGATCTTCAATTTCTATAAGGTGAGAGAGGGCCCCGGCTAGGGGACATGAATCTTCCATACTAGGCAATAACCAAAGTTGTCCCTCGCTGGGAAGACACATGATGTATCTTTGCATTTTTGAAAAGATATACAGATCAAAGGTCACCAGTGTCTCTGCTCACAAGATGTCCACAAGCGCAAAAGACTATGGAGAATTCTCGGCCAACATTTACAACCTAGTTTGGCTATTAAATGTCTCCAAGTGCTTGCCTACAAGTTTCCGAAAGGGACGCTTGTCTGCCATCCAATGTAGTGTTGAGTGACGAAAGCATGTCCTTCCCCACCTCGCCCAACCAACGAAATCAGCCGCAGGTGTAATGACACACTTACTCAACAGTCACTGCTGAAGTAAGTTGTTCATTTGTGAAATCAATTCTTGTGCAATGTCTCAGTTGTTCAACTTACTTCATGTTAAGTAGGGGAGAAGAAAGCTACGATGGTTCTTGCTTTAAAAAGTCTTTGGAAGTTTCTTTACATGCTATTTATTAAAAACCAGCAGGCATAAAAAATATATCAGAAGCTTAAGATAGAAAGCTATGGTATAACCAAATGGTTATATATATATTGTGAGGGTATGTATTAATTTCCCATATAAATGTACTGCTGTTGAAGTGTTCAGAGGATGATTCTGTACATCTGCTCAATGTGACCGTGTACTCCAACTATATGCCTGCATGGTTAGTACAGGCCTGGAAATTACAATATATCTTATTATACCACTATATAGCGAATTTAACAAAAAGTTAAGGCTAGGATATTTCTTGTAACTATTATATATGCAGAAACAAGTGGAGTATACTTGCAAAGTAAAAATTTCCCTTTCAAAATCCTAGGCAAGCTGCAATTATTTTCATTTTTCTACCAACATACCCGCGAAACTAGCCTAGTACAAATGAGGAACTCACTTCTCTCTTGAACTAAGAATTTATTTCCATGGAAGAGTCTGGCCTGGAAAGGAGATTTCCGTGGTGTCTGCTTATTAGCATGACATCCTGCCACAGAATGAAGATCTCCAGCTTCTCCATCCAACAGAGCAAAGGGACAAGCCTAAAGCCATCCACCTACCAGGAAAATGGAGAATACTGGGCCTTTTGTCTATTTGTGAACACTCTTTTTTGAGAAAGAAAAGCTTTAAGGGTTAATTTTGCATTTTAAAATGCACATATGGCTATCTTTATAAAGAACCTAATTTGGCCCTTAAAAAGTATTCTCTGTAAGAAAAACGAAAAACAGAAACTGGTAGTTTTTATAAATCAGGCAACCACATACCAATCAGTGCATACATTTACCCACGATACTAAACAGTATATTTTCAAAAAGAGGAGAAACAAAACAGGCTGGAGTACAACACCAAATGTAAATTACACTAAGGTATTCCGCCTAAGTTAGGATAAAAAATAACCATCTGTCATTGCAGTTGACACTGTTTTCAAGAAAAAAAAATCAAGTCCATAGGTATAAAACATGAAGACCACATGCTGTTTGGCAGGCTTGTTAAAAATAAAACCAAGCAGCTAGGGGCGTAACTCAGTGATTAGAGTCCTTGCCTAAGAAGCAAGAGGCCTGGGCTAGATCCCCCAGTACCACATATCAGCTGGGTGTGGTGGTACACGCCTTTAATCCCAGCTCTTGGGAAGCTGAGGTAGGAGGATTGCCATGAGTTCGAGGCCAGCCTGGTCTACATAGTTCACAACAAGCCTGGACTACAGAGTGAGATGTTGTCTCAAAATAAATAAATAACCAAGAAAACAGAAAATACTTCTATTATACTAAGAATATTTTAAGTTATACACTGTGACATTCACACATTTGCTTTACCTTATAATACATTTTCAAAAACACAGACGTGTAATGACTATTACAATGGATACACAGAAGAGCTCTATTACTCCCCCGACTCCTTCTTCTATACCTTTGTAGCATTAGTTTTTATGATTAAAATTGCAGTTAAGAGACAATTTTCTTAAGTATTCTGTATAGGAATTTGTTGATTTCTTTCCATTTTTTTTCCAGAATAACAGTTTAGATTTTTTCACAAAAACACGTATGGATAAATGTCTGCTTGTGAGGATAACAAGTACTTACTAAGTACTAGGTCTGAACAAAGCACTGCCCTAAGTGCCCTGGGGACTAAGAGCAGAAACAAAAAAAATAATACACTACAATGGAGACCACAGGACAGTGAAAGTACATAAATACAGACCCTCTATAACATTATTATTAGTTGCAAAACTCACATAGTAAAAAGAATTCTTAACTCAAGGTGCACGACAGTCCTAAAATATGTCTGTGAGTGCTTTTGGGAAGATGTTTCAGTGGTTTCACAATTTATGAGGCTGAACCCAGGAAGGCCTGTTACACTTTTAAAAGGAAGTAAGAAGAGAGAAGTAGGTTGGAAAAAAAAATTTGTGGTAATTCTTACAATCCAATAAGCAAAAGAAAGACAACCTTCTCGTTGGTCTTAATGCTCTTACATTCATTTCTTGCATTTGAACCTAGAACCACTGGAAGAAAGTTCTTAAGGGAGGAGGCGAGAAAGAAGGTACAGCATGTTATGCAGGATGAAAGGAAGATAGATCAGACCTTAGAAATATTTTTTTAGTCCAGGCGTGAAAGGACAAGTGTCAAGTGGAAGCTGTGAACTGTGAAAGAGCAGAGAATCTAAGGGGCATTGTTAAAAAAAAAAAAAAAAAAACTTTTGCTAACATATTTCTTAGAAAAGATTAAGACAGGATTTATTCAATCAATTACTCATTTAGCAATTATTTCTTCAGCAAATCTTATTTGGTTTACAGCACATATGCATCAGAGAAACAACAATAAAGACAAATAAATAAAGTCCCTTTCCCCATGGAGCTTTAATCTAGTAAGGGAAAGCGAAAAATAAACAGAAAAGCTACTAAACAAAAAACTACAGATAATGATTAATCAGTAAATGTTATCAGGCACAAGAAAACTAAACATATGCTACTTAATGGGCTAAACTTTTTCTAGAAAACTAATCAAACAATAATACTAGTCCCAACAGAAACAGGGTAGTAGGTAGGTAAATATTTTATATTTGTATAGGGACATGTTGAAAAAGAGAAAGGGGGTAAGCACAGGGGCAGGGAGAGAGAGAGATGAGTGAAGATGTAGGTAAATTAAGTAATAGATATCACTCCCTCCACTCATGAGTATGGCAGCAGAGAATATTAACAAAATGACAAACTGTTGGTGCAGCAAAACAAGATGTTATATTCAGCAAATTCTGTCTTTACAAGTGAAGTAATAAAGACATCACTGCTATTCATTACAAGATGTTATGGCTTGGATCTGGAATATCCTCCAAAAGCCTCACGTATTTGGATGCTGCAGATTACCTATGGATTCTATGGGTTATTAAAAAGGTGGGGCTTTTGTAGAGGTGTGCGGTGGAAGACAGGCAGGCATGGTGTAGGTTGCAGAGGTGTGGCACACTGCTGGTTGTGTGACCTAGAGGAGATGGATCGCTGGGGCTTAACCCAGAAGGGACAGAACACTAAGGCTTGATTTGGAAGGGGCAGATCACTGGGGTAGGCCCTGGAAGAGTATACACTAGGTCCCCCTCCCCACTTGAACTGGCTTCCTGTCTGCACTGCCATGACCGGCTTTCCTCTGTCTCTAGCAGGCATCCATGAATGGACTGCGAGACCTTCTCAAACTGTGAGCTAAAATGAATTCGGCCTCCCTTAAGTTGTAGATAATGGGTATTCTGTCACAGCAATGAATAAGTAACTAACATAGAAAGCATAAACAATTGGTAAAAATTGGTAAATTAATGCAGTTCGTTTCTCTTCTGCTTCCTATCCCCAGTTAGCTGTTCCTATAAGCACTCTTGCCATTACAGAGCTGTTACCACATTAAAAAAAAAAAAAAACTTGTGTGGAAATGAATAATGCTGGGAAAAATGCATATGTGCATTCACATGCTATCTTATCATTCCTACTACCTTAAAATCTCCTAAATGACAGGCCTCGTGTCTGATTTCTGTTTGTGTGCTTAAGAATACAGAAAAGACTGGCTTCTATTACTTAATGAAAATTTTAACCAAAGCTTCTTTTAGACTATAAGACTTTATTTAAATCACAATGCTTCACTTTAATAATTATCCTTTCATGAGAATACTAATCAGATCTATTATGCTGACAATGTAATCACTGTAAAATTGGTTACTAGTAACATTTGAATCTTTCAATCAAAGCTTGTTTTGATTCAACTCTAAATAAAAAGACAGTGAACTGAAGAAACATATCACGTACAGAATTTCAATCCCAAGAGCTAAAGCAGAAAAGTAGTAGATGAGGAGATGAAGTTAGTAAAAATGCTCTGTTCATGTCTGACTTCTCCTGGTTTATATTTTTACACACACACACACACACACACACACACAGCCAAATGGGTCTTGATCTCTACCTGTGTTGTCTGATGTAATAAACATTTCAAAGATGGCAAATACACCTTGGGGCAATAAGCATGACATTATGTGATGTATGATGTATGTAGGCATAACATACTAAATATATATAATATATTGTTTGTAAAAGGAGACTCAGCTAAAGTCTTCAGGAAAATGCACCATTTATCAACACTTTAAGTGCAAAGTCAGGCTGTGTCATGTTATTAAACCTTGCAACTGACAGGCAGAGTGGACCACATGAAAGACCCAAATAAACACGACCTGACCAGTCCTACAGCTTACGTCTTCTCCTCCCCATCACTTCTTTTTCGTTGCCTTTTCCTGCTTTTTTCACTACGTATTTTGCAAAACAATTGTGAAGACGAGCACAGAAGAGACAGGTATGTTGAATACAAGGATTTTGGAACTCCAGGAGAAATAAATCTTGGTAGAAAAAAAAAACAATAAAAAGCACTGAATCCATTAACAAGTGCTTAAAACATGATGACACGTAGTAAGCATTCAATTAATGTTAGTTGTTATTACTGTTATTACTTTCATAGGTGAAGGAGATTATATGCGTATACTGGCGATAAGAGTGAACTTCAAGTCAGAAGGCTTGATTCCAAAATCGTCTGTTCCGCCTTGTGAATATGTGGTCATGAGCACACCACTTAAATGATCTGAGTCCTAGTTTTGTAATGTTAAAAAGAGGGACATGGGTACTTACTCTCATAGAATATTATAAATGTTAGCGTGCAAATACATAATAAATGTGAAACAGCTTTGTAAATATAATCTATCTTAGTTATTTTTGAATTGCTGGAACAGAATACCCAACACTCACAATATAAGGAAGGAAAGATTAGTTTAGCTCACAGTTACAAGAGGTCTCATTCCATTCATGGGTGGCCAGCAATGGTGGGAAGGGTCTGACAAGAGAATAGCTGCTGCTTACAGCATCACAAGAGGAAAGGAAGATCTGGGCCTGGCAGAAGGTAGGCCAGGGTATATCCTTCCTGGCGGCACCCTCAGTGATCCACCCCTCCTGACCAGGCCCCACCTCACAGCACGTGCAACCCATAGATAATTCACAACATCCAAACACATGAGGCTTGTGGGGACATTTGAAATCCAAACTGTAACCTAATAAAATAAGGATTAACTCAATAAAAACAACGTGATTTTTCTTTCCTTAACATTCACCTCACTTTAGTCTAATTCCTGTGGTCCCAAGTAACCAGGCCATGAGTGCTTTTTCTCTGAGAGTTAATGCAGGACTTTGAAGCCACGAATAAAAGTTTGAACAAGCAGCCTCTTAGACTTCTGAAGCAACTGATCTTCATACCATACTGTGAGAAAAAAATACCATGTTAACAGTACACCTAACATGTCATTATTTGGCACTTTCCAAGTCATATATTTGCTGTTTCTGCTTTCCAGAGTTCCCTTTCCCTTTCCTGGCAAGGGAAGTCATTACCAAATGCAGCTTAAATGCCGCCTCCTGAATCATTTCTTCCATACACAACACATGTGCTGCTTTATGCTAAACAAGACATTGGATTTAATAATCACACTGGGGTACAAGGAAGCAGAAAGTAAGTCCTTAGGATTTATAAACTGAAGCGCTGTGCTTTAGTCTGTACTTTGGAGTTAAGTTTAACTACAAAAGCTCTAAATCAGATATAGTAACACATAAAAAAAGAACAGCTCTTATGGCAGTTAAAACGAAAAACAAAGTGAAACAGGGGAGTAGGGCGGGGGAGGAGGGAGGGAGGAGTGAGTAGCGGGAAGGACAGAGAGTGGGAAAGCCCTTGTCGCCTTGACAAGATACATATGTGCACAAAATGCTCAACTCCATTGTAAACCTTAAATTCTGCACTTATACATATCAATAAAATGGAAAAAAGAGAACAGCACTAGGAATCTGATTGATTAGCGTAGAAATTCAGCCTAAACACAAACTGTAGAGGACTACATCCACGTTAGAACCAGAAATTGAGAATGAGAAGAAATAAAAAAAGTTATCAGTTAGAAAGCTCTATGAGTTTAGTAAGGAACAGCCAATAATAATGCTGCAATGGCCAGAGCAAACAACAACCGGTTACATAATTTTACAGCCAGTGTGGTTTATATAGCTATAAGAAAAAAAGAAAGAGACAGAGGGGAAAGTAGGCAGTAGCATATGAAAAAGTCAAGAGCCATAGATCAGTTCTTAAGTGGCAGAACAGATCTGAACCCAGTAGATTTTTTTAAATGTCAATATGACCAGGAACATAATGGAGGAGTTGTACACTGAACATTAAGAATCTGCGTTTTAAAAAACACTTCTGAATGTAAGTAGGCAGTTTATACATTATATCTGAGAAACAATGAATACTGTGTATCCCTAGTTGACTTGAGCACTATTTTACCCCTCCTTTCTTACATTTTAACTTTTGTCAACTGAGGAAAGCTTCTATGTCATTCTTTCAGAGATACCCAACTACTTTACCTTAACGATCTCAAGTATTTATAAAGACAAATTTCCTGACCTCTTTACTCTTTCTTGTATCTTTCCAAGCTTTGGGTTCTGAAACTTAGAAACTCTCTTAAACTTCCCAAAATGGCAAGTACCTTTTTGAGACAGCCTTACAGCCAGCACTCTCCGCCACGCATGCACACAAGATCCTAAACTTTCAAGATTATAAACCTGTTTTCTTTGTTAAAGTTAAACATCATCATCACCACAACAGTGCTAATCTGACAGTTATTTACTGCCTCCTATATACCAAGCACATAAGAAACATATAAGAGCTCAATTTTCGAAACAAATCTCTAAGGTTGGCATTATGGTTATTACCATTGGTATTACTTTGCGGTACTAGCAACTGAACCCAGGACCATTCCAGTGAGGTATAGCCACAGATCTTCTTTTAGTTTTTATTTCAAGACAGGGTCTAACTCAACTGTCCAGATTGAACTTGAACTTGAAATTCTCTTGCCTCAGCCTTCCAGAGTGCTGGGAATTTACGCATGTGCCACCACACCCAGTTCAAAGTCTATGCTCTGAATTGCTCAACTCTACAGCCTGTAGAAACCCAGATGACCCATGACTATTTGTGCTGGCTCATAAATACCCCCAATAACTACTGGTAGGAGTCTAAGCTCCCTTCATAAAAATCCAAAAGATAGAGAAAAGGACATAGCCCAAAGTCCAGCATTACAATCTCTCATGGCAGTTGAATATATCTGATAAATCTATATAGCCAGGCATACACAGTCTTGGTTAAATAGTCACAGGCTTCAAGACTTCAAGAGGTTTAATAATTTTACGGGAAGATTTGGGATGCCTGTGCTGTAACTCCTCTGCTAAACTTTTCAGTCATTCCCACATACGGAGCTCGAATCTCTGTGTATGACCTCAGCTTTATAGTCTGCTATTCCCTCATTCCTTCCCAGCCACAGTAACCTGACTTCTCCAGCCCTGACATAACAGTTTTGCTGACCTTGGCAGTTGCCAGCCAATGGATACAACCATGACCCTTAGTGGGGACCTGTTTCCCTTAAGCTGTTGCCCATCTACCTGCTCTACCAACTTATGAGGCGCTTCTGCCCAATCTCCGACCTACATGCCACCTAAAGAGCCCAATCCGTAACTCTCATGCTGGCAAATCTACCCACATTACGTAAAAGCTCTATTCAACTCAACATCACCCCGTTTCTTTTTTAGTGTCCTTTTACCCTTTCGTCCCTTTTCTTAGCCCGCTTGCCCTTTGTCTTACTCCTTTTACCATTTTTCTTAACCCCTCCACCCCCTTTTTCTCCTTGTTATCCATTATGCTTTACAGTTGGCCTTAGGCCTGGACCTGCTAGTCACACATAGGGGTCAAGGGAGCAATAAACTTTCACTCCAAATTCTCTTGCTACTAGTCATATTTTTGGTTCTTCCTGGCTTCCTCTTTGACCTAACAGAAGACATAATTGAAAAAGGTAAACAGTTTCAGTAAAGCCTCATCTAAGAACTTTAATTTTTTTTGGTTAGGTTGAACTATTCAATACTATATGTCTTCTAACAACAGAAAAAAACTTTCCTTGTTATCAGAAGAAACACCACAGAAGACATTTTACTGTCATGTAAACTGTAAAGAAATGCAATTAACAACTGCATTCACTGCATCTATTGGCTATGTTTGGGTGAAAAATACTCAAAATAAAAATGGAAGAAAATAATTAAAATCTTAAAAATGAAAATGTTCTCTTCGTAAGATGCATGAAAGACAAATTAAAAACTGAGGTTATTTTTATTGTGTTTTTTCAATGAACAATACAGAATTGACGTGATGATGCCCATGTTATTATTCTGACCAAGTGAACAACCCACCGTGTCTCAATAGTGCTGCATTATATTTGTAATGGGAAACTACTTTTTCAACAGCATTTGAAGAATTGAGAAAGGCCAAGGAAGTGATCTTCTATGTTTTTCTGACCTGCTTGAGATGACCTTTGAAAAATAGATTATTCTGGATCATGCAAGGAGCCTAAAGAATAGTTAAATATTAACAGTCAACTGAATGAAAGATGAAATAATGTGTTGAATGATTGACTAGGGAGAGCACAAGCTTTCTCAACAGTATATTCAAAAACATTGAGGCAATTAAAGGGCCTGGAAAATAAGGAAGTACAAAACCAAACGGCATATATAATTTCTGTGCACTCCAGGCCTAACAATTCAAATTACACTTTGTTACCAACATTAACAACAGTGGCTGAATTTTACCATTCTTATTAGAATAATATTAACGTAAAATCTTCAGCATGGGACATAGCTATTTTGTTTGCCATAAAATTTGGGGCAACTTAATCAGGTGCTAAGATTTAGCTTTCATATTTGTAAGATGAATATAAACGATACACATTCTTCCTAGAGATGGAAGGACTCAATGAGACGACTACATGAGAAAAAGAGTAAGAATTTTATATAACCAGGACTCTAGAAAATATAAAAATAGAGTAGCTACATGTAAGCCTTTCTGGGTGGTAGTTGATATTAATGTTTCTATGGCACCCAAAAGTCACTCAGCAAATATGTCTTACCATAATCATTTATTCCTTTTATCCTCCTCACTCTCCTTCCAACTCAGGCCAAAATCCTAGCTTCCCTAGGACATATTTTAGGAACACTGATTTTACTTATATCTGAATTCTTCTAGCAGATAATGTCTAGTCTGTGATACAGAGATCATTCTGAGGACAAGGAGTAGAGAGGCAGGAACATATGTGGCCTTCAAATCAAATTAAATCCAATCAAGTCACACAACTAAGTACATGCAGATGCTGTTACATACCATAAAATACAAATACGAGTGTTAGCAAATTCATAGTAGCTTTTTCATTCATTCTCTCAATTAATGGAAAATAAAGTCAGCTCCTAGACTAAGAGATAATAAAAAGTCAATTTGTATTATGAAATACTTCCATATTCATGCTCAAGAAACTGTACCTCACTACCGGAGTGGCCCTACAGCTCCGTGATGCTCCCTAGTGAGGAATGAGGCAGTTGTCTTGAGCACAGAATTTAAGAGGCCACCCAAAACTTCAGTCACGAAGATTCTACAGACTTTGAATTCTCTTAATCTTTTTGCTTTCCCATAACAAAATACCACAGACTGGGTAGTCAGTGCTCAACAGACACAGCTCTGGAGGGCGGAAAGCTTAAGATGAAGATGCCAGCACCCGGTGAGAAGCTTCTTCTTGTTTCTCCACCATTCCATGGGAGAAATCACTGCATGGATGAAAGGCAGGCGGTAAGAAGAGAGGGAGGGGGAGGGAAAGAGAAAGAAAGAGAGAGAGAAGCTGAAAGTCCATTTATTTATTTATTGAGTTAGTTAGTAAGTTATTGAGACAGGGTCTTACTCTGTAGTCCTGGCTGATTGGCAAACCCACAGGTAATCCTCCTGCCTCAGCCTCCTGAGTGCTTGGATGATAGGCATGTGACACCATGCCCAGCTAATATGTCGTGCTGAGGGATTAAATCCAGGACCAACCGCGGCTTCCTAGATGAGTGCTTTAATCATTAAGCTAAGCCCCCTCCCCCTCCCGCCCTGAAATGGTCTTTTTATTAAAAAAAAAAAAACTCACTCCTGCAATAATGAACCCACTATTGCAGCAATAATGACATTAATCTATTGTGAAGGCAGAGAATTCGCAGCCTTTTAAAAAGCCAGCCTCCTAATGATGTCACAATGGCAATTAAATTTCAACATGAGTTTGGGACAGGGCAAACATTCAAACCATAGTAAACGTATTTTTAAATTAAAAAGTAAAGCAAAATAGTGGAAGGAATAACAAAATTTTAAATGAAGACATGATCTGACAGAACCAATACAATGAGGCGAGAGATTAGTCAGACAAATGCAGAGTTCTACCTCATTTATAAATATATTGAGGATTTGACCTAGCAAGTCTAAAGAAGGAAAGTCTGGGCCAGATTTCACAATGCATAAAGTGTTCATTAAAATATAGAGACAGAGCTCCATAAAGTTAAGATGATAGATGGTATGGGTGTTTTTACAAAGAAAAAGCTTCTTTTGGAATGAGGAGAAAGAGTTGCATAGGGACATTTAAAAACTTAATTTCAGTTTAGGGAGGGTATGAAGTAGGAAAATTTTGTTCATGAAGATTGCCAAGTAGCTTTAATTTCTGTTCTTTCAGAAGAGAACATAATCTTTATCATCATCATCATCATAATTTTATTAGTGTATATTAGTAACACACAACTATAATCATTTGCAGGAATTGGTACTTATATAAATAGCATCTTAATCATTTTCACTTCCTCTTCTCCTCCCTGCCCTCTGATCTCCCCTCTTCCCAGATGCCTTTCCCACAACCACAAAGGTCCACTTCTCTGATTCCTATCATTCATCTTTTATTTTGTTCTTTAATTTTTTTCTATTTTGGGTATCTCATAGAAAACAAACCACGTGCTACTTATACTTAACCTTCTGTGCCTGATGTATTTCACTTAGCATTACAGTCACAAGATACTTCAATTTTCCTACAAATAACTTGAATCTATCCTTCTTTATGGCTAGTGGTAATCCATTCTGCACATATACAAATTTTTATCCATATTTCTACTGATGAAAATATAGGTCATTTTCAAGACTTGGCTGTTACGAATTGTGCTGCTACAAACATGGATGCGTATGCATGTGCCACTGAGGTATAGCTGAGTCAGATAAAATTTCTATTTTTAGTTTTTTGAGGACTCTCTGTATTGACTCAAGTGGTTTCAGTAGTTTACATTCTCATTAACAATATAACACGGTTCCATTCCTCCTGCAGCCTCATCAGCATTTGTGCTGTTTACTGAGTCCTTGATAGACATTCTTACTGGAGTAAGACAGAACATTAGCGCTATTTTGATTCACATTTCTCCAATGACAGAAGATGCTGAACATTTTTTCCTGTACGTATTGGCCATTGTATTGTCTTTTAAGAACCACAGCAATTTTGTTGTGTACATGTACAATTATCTATATTTCATTAACTGTGTTTCAAAGGAAATTAAATGACTTATAGGTATGATGTTGATCTAATTAAAGGTTTAAAGACAATGCAAATTTATTCATATATACCTGTAATAAAAATAATAGTATTGCTTGCATATACATTTAGTATCTACTATGTGCCAGCAATTGTGTTATATACCATAAACATTATCTTGCTTAATTTTACCTGATAGTGACATAAGAATATTGCTACCACAGTTTATATTCAAACTTGTCCCTTTTACAAATAGGACCTTGCCATCGGCTCTTTTTCTCACTGATTTTCATACATTTTAAGGTTCCATCAGATTCTCCTTAAAGACTTTATAACCCACTGAAACAAAGACTATACAGTCAGAACTGAAAAACACCTTTGGAACATAAATGAAAAAATGTATTTTAATCTCAAAGCAAACTGACCAGTGTGGCTTTTGTTCCTCTTGACACCAAATATGTGCTATTTTTCCATACCAACAATTCTTTCTCTGCCAGTAACTTGATGTCAAGATCTTAAATTCAAAATCTACTTGGAGACGGCATCAAATTCCAAAAGTTTAAAGGCTCATTCCCAAAAGACTACTCCCACTTAAGACACGGGACAAGCAGAGTCCCCTGTGACCCACTCTTGCACATGGTCCACTACAAATTCATGAGTTTGAATGGCCTTTTCATCAGGATCAATAATTTACTAGAGCAACTAAAACCTCAGGAGAGTGCTTGCTATACATACAATTACAGTTTATACTAAAGGATATAAATAAGCAACCATATGAAGGTTAGAAAAAGGATAGGTACAGATGTGTCCCGTGCTCAGGAGCCTCTACGCCTGCAGAGCCCAGGGCATGTGGATATACTCACCAACTCAGAAGATGCCCAGACTCGGTCACCTGGGGAAAAGTAACAACAGCAGAAATCCTGAATACTTTCTATCTTATGCAAAGTTAAGAAAACTCAGTTTCCCTCAGTTTGACTCAAGAGTGAAAGTACAAATACAGAAATCCACAAGCTTATCTCCACGAGTCAAGACTCATTTATGGACACACATTAAAAATGAAAACATGCATACGTATTATTCTGATGACAGGAGTGACAGTAACACTACCACCACTTTAAACTTGTAGAGGATTTTGGAATTTGTGACAGAATTCATAAAGGTTTTTGTGTTTTCAAGGCTCTATTGATCTGATTTTCAATTCCAGCTTTATTTCATATTTTTTAATCAGCTGCTGCCACATCTGAATTCCTTGCATATGCCAAGGCCATTCCTTTTCTGGGCCTATTCCAGTTGCTATTACTCTACCTGAAATGTTCTTTCCCCTGCACACTGCTCCCTTGGTTCTTTCTTCTTTCCTTCATGACTAGGCTTCGATATCATCTCTACAGTGGAACCTCCTCACACAACATGACCTAAAGGAAGTCTATTTTCATGCTCTCATATTTAAACCCATACTCTTCCTTTCTAGTACTCATGAAAAGTTGAGATAGTATTTTTTTATGCATTTCCTTCTTTAATATCTGTATTCTCCTTTAGAATGTGGACTTCATGAAAGAACTATGCCAGTCTTTTCTGTTGAGTCCCCAAGGCCTAGGGAGGAGCCAAGCAAATAGGAAATGCTCAAAATAACATTACTGATGAATAAGTGAATGAATATATATACATATTTATGTATTTACTTATTACAATAACTTCATAGAACAAGTAGAAAATATTAGAATATTCATTTTTAAGTTGAAACAACATTGGTTAACAGAAATCAGGAGACCAATACAGTATAGTTACAGATGACGGAACTGAAACACCATAACTGATCTTCCTATTTCCTGTCCAGCGTTCTTCCCACTACACTATGTGACTGGACTCTCCCTAATTTCTATTAACTCTATGACAGCTAATGACTAAAACCTTCTCCATAGCTTCTAGAAATAAACTCTAGGCAGAAGAGACAAAAATCACAGACTTTCTCTAAAAAGATCTACCCACGGATTACGTTTGGATCTGGAATGTCCCCCCAAAGCCTCATGTGCTTGGACACTGTGGAATGTCTACACATTCCATGTGCTATTAAGAGGTGGGACCTAGTCAGAAGGGAAGGCTCTCTGGGGCTTGACCTGGAAGGGGTGGCTCACTCGGACAGGACCGGAAAGGATATACGCTAGCTCTGCCCTTCCTCACTTATTCTGTTTCCTGCTGCGACGCTGTGAACAGCTTCTCTTCTGTTAGGTCTCTGTCATGTGCTTCCACCAATGTCAAATGTCGACAAACAGCCTGAGACCTGCTGAAACTGTGAGCTAAAACAAACCTTTCTTAAGTTGCACATGCCAGGTATTCTGTCTTAGGAATAAGTAACTAAGACTCCAAGTGTGTTTTTTTTTTTTTTTTTTTCCCACAAAGAACTGCAATCCTATCCAGGACATCTAAGATTCTCAGATTTCAGTAATGGCTAATATGTCTCTGCAATTCTACATATAACCAACAGACAAGAGCTCGTGCAGTGTAGCCATAGGTATTTGTGGCAAGGGATTCTTAATGTCATGCTGTGTTTGAGAAATGGAATATAAATTATAAAACAGAACCATATAACAAAGTAATGTGTATTAAATACACATTGTGACGTAAAATGTCCTAGGGAAGAGACAGGTATTTGGCTTGCAGTAGAAGAATGAGTAGGATAAATTGAGTAAATGAATGTGGGAAGACTTATATACTGAGTGCCTTTTGGGTGCCATGCAAACACACTGATATCAACTACCATACAGGAAGGTTTACATATATATTTACATGCAGCCACTATATTCATATTTTCTACAGTCCTGGTTATGTAAAATTTTCTACTTGTTGCAATATATAAGAGAATAATAAGCAGAATGATCACAAGTGATTTTGTAATAACTTGGGTAAATTTGTTAGAAGGTGCAGAAGGCCAAAAAGGAAATGAAATATTTTGTTATATGAACTAATACTCTAGGCATTAGTCCACCATTCATTATACATAGCTTACTCTTGGCTTAGGTTATTTAACAACATACTTAGAGCTGCACATGATGGCACATGCCTGTAATCCCTGTACTCTGAGGCTAAGGCTGGAAGACTGCAAATTCAAGCCCTGCATGGGGAATTTAGTGTCTTAGCAAGACCAATTCTCAAAAATAAATAAATAAAGTGCTGGAAATATACCTCGATGTTAAGGCACTGGTTTCAATCCTGAGCATGCAAAAATGCATTTGCAACTGATAAGAATTTAAAAACACAATATCAAAACCGGTAAAATGTGAAGATTTAAAAATATTTGCAAGTAACAAGATGGTATTTTTAAAGCCTAAAAAACAAATGAAATCACTGTCTTTTTATGAGATTTCTGAAGGAAACAAAATGACGTAACAGTCTAAAGCAAAAGTGAAAACATAAGCAACAGTTCCTTTAGTCGAGGAGACTGAGTCCATTTGACAGTCTGAGTAAGTGTTCTTGTGCACTCGACACAGACTCCAAACCTAAGGGTTTTGCAAACAATAAAACAGGCCCTCTGAAAAGGTCTTGGCAAAGTGAGGGCATAAGGACCGGGAGATGTTCACAGAGAACATTCTGGTTGTTTTTAAGAAGAGAAATAAAGTAGACCTCTTAAGTGAGAGACTAATGGATAAGTCTAGCAGTAGCTCTGGAGACCTCCTTGAGATCAAAATAAAATGCAGCAGTTTTTAAATCCATGAAGTAAAGAAAAATTTGCACCATGTTTCGAATTTATGTAGGGACCAAATCATAAATTATTTATTCATTGATTTTAACAAAGATTACTTAAGTTGGGGTCTTTGACACTCCGTTTTCCCAATGACAGCATCTTTTGAAAAGCCTGCAGTATTTATTTCTGATACAACTTGACAAATTCCTTCACGGCAGGGTGAAATATGTAACAAAGGCAACATTAATCCCTATCTCACCTGAAAAGAACAAAAGTAGAGGTAGAATTAAGTAGATTGCTAAAGAATGCGTGAGTTATAAAGCGCGGAGCTGGGAATTCTATTGTTGTTCCCACAGCCATCACAGCAATTTCATGGCTTAAAACCACATAAATTTATTCTCTTTCTATTCTGGAAGGCAGTTTGAAATTTGTCTGTGAGGGCTAAAATCAAGGTTCTACCTGAGTCTAGTGGACATTTCATTTTCTTTGCCTCTTCAAGTTTGTAGGGACTACTTACTTTCCTTGGCTTATAACCCTTTCCTCACATCCCTCCATTTGATTTCCGTCCTAATGTTTCCACTTCCTTTCTATCTACAAATCTCTCTTTTTATTTACATGTTTGACCCATTGATAATTCAGAAAAATCTCCCCTTCTTAAAATCTTCAATCACACCAGCAAAGTCTCTTTCACCATGTAAGATCCATTCATAGTTTCCACACACTAGGACCTGGGGATCTCTGGAGGCTATTATTTAGCCTACCTTAAGTCGTAACTTCTCTAAAGCCACACGGCTGCTATAGGTTGTTATTAAGTTTTCTATGTTACTCTGGAATTCTCAAAAAAGAAACAATTTTCTGCCTTCCCACATTATTAAGGTAGAATACTGGTATGTCTTTAAAAGTTCTTGGGAAAAACATAAATTAAAATGAAACTAAAAAGAGATATTTGAATCTGTTTACAACAGACCAAAACATTCTCACAGTAAAAAATAATAAGTTATTTTAAATTTTTGGTTCCAGATAGCCATCAGTAGACCAAGACAGAGAGTAAATTTCCCACAGTTTGTCTTCTTTATAAAGCGTTGAGAGGAACTAATACAACAATTATGTAGAATGCCAATTGTTTTAGCTAGACAGGTGTAATAGATTACTTTATTCACAACTATCATAAGGCACGGAAAAGCACGATTTGCTTACAATCTCCCACGAGGCAGAAAAACACTGAAAACAGGCCTGTGGTTTTTGCCTTCTACCAAGCTGCTTCTTTAAGTGGTACCGGTAATCCATAAAATAGTGACCTTGCCTAGAGTGACGTGTCTCCCACACCAGAAGAGGCAGACAGGTACAATTCTTCTGATGAGAAATTAGGTATTTCAGAGCTCTGATCACAGTCCCATACAGAAAACTACAAACCAAGCAGTTCACTGGGGGAAAAAAGCTCACTTCTTCCCTACGAGAATCGCTTTTATTACTAGCAATATTCAAGGACCTCCTTTTGTAAAAATTCCCTATAGTATATCAGGGGTCATTTTGGCTAAAGTGAACTTTGTGTATTTGTTTCCTATTGTACAAATTAGTACACATTTAGTGGCTTAAAATGACACAATTTTAACGTCTTTTGAGTTCTGGAGGTCAGAAGTCTAATATGGGTCTCATCAGAAAAAAAAAAAAATCGAGGTGTTGGCAGGGCTGGGTTCTTTTCTGTAAGTTCCAGAGAAGAATATTTGTCCCTTTTTTTTTTCAAGTTCTAGGGGCTCATGGTACCTTTCTTTGTCTTCAGAACAGAAATGCTTATTGAATTATTTTCATATGGTAGCAAACACTGACACTTTGTATCTTTCTTTTATAATGAATCTAATGATAACACTGAGCTTTCCGGATAATCTCTTATAATCTTTCTCTCAGAATCCTCAATTTAATCAGATATATGAAGTCCCTTTTGCTATGCAAGGCAATATAATAACAGATTCTGGAGAAGAGGATATAAATTTCTTTAGAAGACCATTATTTTGCCTACTACTTTTGGCCCTGGTACTAATAATCAGTTAATGGTAAACAGGTGAATCTAATAAATTCACTCAGTGAGTACAGCCAGAGTAGGCCAATGATCACAAAAATATGCCTTCCCAATTTTTCCTAATAGAAAGTGAGGGATTGGAAAATCATTTTCCAGTTGACTATAAAATAAAAACTCAGCTGTTCACGCTAATGCAACGTTTACTCCAGGTTCCATTGTTATCAGTCTTTCTCTCTGTTGTTAGAAAACTTTGTCCTAATATGATTTATGTCTCTTTTCCCCATTCTCTCTCTCTCTCTCTCTCTCCCAAACTATACTGAAGACTTACATTGAAGGCATCAGTATTAAAAAATCTCAAAGATAATTAAATGCTCAAATTAGGAGGCAGCTCAGATGCCAAAGAAGATATAATATGATATGTATCATATCTGGAGGCTCATAATCATGCAGGGAGACACTTCAAGGGTTTTACCTTAGCTGAAGAGCTCTAATTTCAAGGAGAAAATTCATTTCAGGATACAAAAATCCAGACCTCTTAGAGGTTTAAAAGAAATATACTTTGGCTTATTTTTTTGTTACTAGTAATCAAGCACAGAATCTTTGCATAGTTGACTTAATTTCAACTGTTTTTAACAACTAGAGTTGCCCAGTGGAACAAAACTGTCTGAACAATTATTAAAATTGTCAGTGAAGAAAGTCAATGTTTAAAAGGCTGTTAAAATGATGTTTTTGAGTATAGTAATACATACTTATAATCCCAGAAATGAGGGAGGCTGAGACAGGAGGATTCCAATTTTGAGTCCCACCTGGGCGACATAAGAGAGCTATTGTTTTCAAAACAAACAAACCAAAAAGTCTGAGGGTGTAGTTCCAGGGTAGAGTGGCACTGGCTTACTTTGACTCATTTTTCACAGCTCTCAGTCCATTCATGGCTGACTATTATGGTGGAAGCACACAGCGGAGGACCTAGACATTGGAAAGCTTGTGACTGCACGGACACAAGAAGAAGAGAGGGGAGGGAGGCGTCGGAGGCAAGAACATAACCTTCCAAACCACAACCCCAGTGATCCAATCCTCCAAGTAAACCCCACATAATAACAGCACGTGAAATCATCTATCAGTTAATCCACTGATGGGTACTGATGCCCTCGTGATCCAGTCACCTTCCAAACACACAAGACTTTGGGACAAAACTTTAGATTTAAACAGTAACAATGTGACAACTTAATCTGACGATTTTAGTTTTAATGAATGCTTCAAGCAACATAATAGTCTTAATTTCTGGAGTTGAAGGTCTTGTACAACCTTTTTAGTACATTTTTCCTTGTTTAAATTACAACTTCTTTGAGAACAAACTGTGATTAAATTCCACTTTTCACTAACTGCAAATCAAATCACTGTGCATTCTTATAAGAGCACAGAAAAGAACCGGAGCAAGAGAGAGGAAAGCACTGGGGAAGGTAGAGAGACAGCCAGACAGAGACAGTGACAGAAAAACAGAGACAGAGACAAAAATGAACCTAAAAGTGTATAATATTTTCCTTTAGAAGTGTTCCTTTCCAATGGAAAAAAAATCAAAGGGCTGAGGTTCTCTCAAAACTTGAAAATGCTCAGCCACCCCTGCCTCATCTGAAACCACTAAAAACAACAACAACAAGAAAAATTGAAGGCTATACTATCTTATATTAGCAGTATTATTTGAAGCTGTTAAAAAAACAAGTTACCTAATTATTCTGGGATTCTAATGAAAAATCTTTTTCAAAGAAATTCTATGCTATTAGTCATATTTCTAAAAATCAATGTTCTCGAGAAGGAATAATTAGGTTATTTCTTCTATTTTACATAGGAGGAGGTAGCATGAAGGTTATCATTTCCCTAAGGTCCTCTTATCTCCCAGTGCAGAGCTTCCTGACTCATGAGTACACTGATGACAGGAAGTATTTCTAAAAATTATTGTCACACAACATTAAAAACTCATTAGCCTTCATTTCAGAGTTCCAAAACAGCTGTGTTTTCTCTATAACAGCAGTTTACATCAAATTTAGTAGTTTTTCTGGAAACTGAAACTTTTGAAAAAATGGTGAAATATTCTACATTAGCCATGTGCTACGGTTTGAATCTTGAGTGTCCCCTAAAAGCCCCATGTGTTTGGAACTGTGCATGATTGGGAGGCAGGGCCTGGCTGCACGTGGCAGATGCTCCGGGTTTGACCTGGAAAGATTAGGTCAACTTGTTGAGACTGCAGGGTTCCCAGGGCACAGCTTTCAGGTGTTTGTTATTTACATGTGGGCCAGGAAGTAAGGGAGAGACACCCACCCTGGCTGTGGGGCCTCCCAACTAAGTAAAGAAGAAGAAGCATTGCTACAGTTTCTGCCTGAGAAATCTCTAGCCTTTACCTGAGTCTCCAGACTTTTGCTTTCTGTCTGCAACGGGGTGAGCAGCTCTCCAGCCCTTGCTATGTGCTTCCTTCCACTGATACTGGCTGCCTGCAAATGGACTGCGAGAAGTGAACTGTGAGCTAAATAAATCTTTCCTCCTTTAGTTTTTGGATGTTGGATATTTTGCCTCAGCAACAAATAAGTAACTAAGACACCATGTAATGATACCTTCCTCACTAATATCAACAATCATAAAAGAATTATGCCTACTACTGAAGCTCTGGCAAATTACTATTTAAAAATATGTTTAAGCTCAAAAGTTCCTACTTTTAAGAAATAACTAACATCAGAAATCTTTTATTTTGGCATGACCTTACAGCGTACTGATTTACAGGCCTAAGCAGTAATACTCAGAATACTTCCTGAAAAGAGGAAGAAAAAAGTTTTTAAAAATCATTAGACTTATTTTAAGCTTTCCAAAACAAAAGAAATTATATGCTCCTTTGGGATAAAGGCCTTGTTACCCACAGAGTTGCATATTTTGTCAGTAGATACCTAGAAAATATATGTTGACCTGATAAAAGTACCTACTATATAGTGCTCTACTTACTCTGTTTCTACATTCTCAAGATTTTGATCTCTCTCTTTACTACACAATAAGAGGTAAAAATATCCTTCATTGCTCACCCAGATTTCCAGAGCCTTAGTACCAGAGACTAGGACAACAAGGAGTACAAAGTAGTACTTCGGCATGTTACCAAGACAGGGTGTGCATTTCCTTCTTTGGCGAGTTTACTAAAAGAAAATTGATTACCATCTTTCTGGGACAGCTCACAGGCAGTCCCTATGTGGATGGCCTGGATGACCTCCCATGGTCCCTTCTAGGTAGATGCTTCTAATATTTTGCTTACAGTAGGTTTGGTGCTGGTAAAAATAGAAAAGAGTGAAAGCCGATTTCTACACAATGAAAATGACTTTCAGGATTATGCTCTAAGATTCTTAAAAACAAGTGACATTTAAAACAAAAAAATACTGTTTGATCTATGACCCTTCTAGATAGGTATCATCAGTTTATTTCACCTAAAGTATCATAAAATTTTGACCACTATAATGGTATGGTAAAAAGAAATACCTTGACACTAGGATAAAACTTATCCACCAACCAAGCCAAGCTGAACATTGATGCTATTAATTCTCAGTAATAAGGAAACCATGCCTGTCAGAATTCAAATACTTATAGTAGGGAGAGTTATAAATGCATAGGGGTTAGAAAAAGATGCAAGGAAGAATTAAATTTGCCTTTACTTAACAATTTTTTGTTGTAAACCTAAGAAGAAATGTCAATTATTTCAGCACTTAGATTTTAGTCATACAGTTGGCCAAAGGCAAACATACTAATTAGCTTTGCCACTGAAAATGCTGGCTCGAGAGGTAATTCTTCTGAAAGTTAACACAAGTGAATAAAACAGTGATGTGCAGAACCCTGAACCAAACTTCAAACTAAACTGTAAAGAATTTTACCTCCCTTGAAGAAGAGAATAAAAAGAGCCGAGAACAGGAAGGAAGAGATAAATACACGTTTGTTGGGGTGCTATAAATAAAGGAGCTAATGAACATGTCTGTAAGTTATAACTGTTTACACAAAAGGTCAAGATCAGGCTAATCTTGTGATGTAAAGATTATAGGTAAATCTGAAAGTTATTTTTCAGATAATGAACAAAAGGGTTTAGTGTACTGGTTTTGTTTTTCTTCAAGATTCTAAGGTAACTAATGTAAATAGACAATGAAACCACAAATCTTTAACTTGTCATCACGGTTATGTTTGGCTTTACTCAGAATTGTGCAATAATTAAGACTGTAAAATGTTCAAGTACAGAAGAAACTGTAAGTTGCACTTAACATACACTCCTCATCCCCTTTCTAGGAAAATGACATGAAAACAGGATAAAGGTCCGGTAAGAGTAAAATAAACTATCACAGTTTTCAGAATAATTGTTGAAGAAGATAATTATCATGGTGACCAGAAAGGGTAGACAAAATACATTTGAATATTTGTTGGGAGCAGAAGAATGCTGACTTCTATGAGTTTACCCAAATTCAGGCAGATGAGTCACCAAAGTATCTCTGCCTCTCATATACATCTCTTATTTGCAGATCATGTAACTTAGTCTACAAAACTGATGCTCTCACAGTTCTCTTATTGGAGCTCAGGAAAGCAGCTGAGGAATCTTTATTCTTTTCTTGTCATTGAGAACCAAGTTCCTGAATCTAGTTCAGTAATTGTCAATAAATATTTTCAGAACAAGAGAGTGACTTCAAGGTAAAAGAAAAATAATTCACAGAACAAATCATAGACCCAGAATCATAAGCTGTATCTGATTGTTACAGTTTAAATATGAAGTGTATCCAAAACACTCATGTAGTAAGTTTGATGCCCAAAGCAGCAACATTCAGAGATGGGCCTAAAGAGAGGACTGAATACTAAGGATTCTAACCTTATCAAACTGATGGGATCCCTTGGAGGATGTGGGTCACTGAGGGCATGTCCTTTGAAAGGCATGTCCTTTCCCATGTACCTTCCTCCCCCTTGCCCTTTCTGCTTGCTGACAGGTATGAAGTGAGCAACTGTCCTCCACCATAAAATTTCTGCTTTAAAGCCAGATGATCATGGACTAAAACTTTTGAAACCATGAGCCATAATAAACTGTTTTTACTTTAAGTTATATCAATGAGAGAGCTGACTACTACACTGGTCTACATAATCTATTCAAATTACCTCTGCAAGGCTCTTCACATGAGCATTTCTATCCATTGTTTACGTGGTGTTGTATGTGTACATACATAAAATGAAATTAGTGAAATACAAAGTACTAAACCAAAACTCTGCCAAATCTCTAATCCAAAACTTCATAGTTTTTATATGGAGTTCTAGATTTCTAACTTAATTGTACTTCTCGTTCTCTGCATTCTTTCCTTGAATTTAACTCATCATATCCCAGAGATCTTGAGGGAAAGTATCTGTATACTAACCTCCAAAGCTTACAGACTCTATATTTTCATAGTCTCTTGGAAGTTAAAATTAGCATTTGGGGTGAGGAAGACTGAGAATAAAATATTGCAATGAAAAAAAAAAGATTACATCATTTAGACTTTCCTATGGCTAAAAAAATTCATTTTACAGAAAGAAATCAAAGTATAGAAAACAGTATTTTCTGAAGATTCATATTAGTCTTTACTGAAGTTTGGCCAGTGGTAGTGGAAATTGCCTAGCTGCTCACAGTTTCTATAAGAACTATGACTTTTCTGTTCATTCTCTTACAATTTGCCACTACAAATAAAGATATCCGGCTGCATGGTGAACACAGACTTTACATTGCAACTGAACTTCACAAAGACTTTAAGTTTTGTGACTATATTTGTCTTGATAAAAATTGTTCTTTGGATACCCTCAAGTAGACTAACATAAGGACCTATACCTCATTATTTCCACCACAACTACTGCGTTACAACTTCCAAAATACTAATTTTTTAATATTTCAGCCACTATTCGGTGAGTTAAAGTTGTATGGGATATAAAAATCAACAATCTGCCAAATCTAGGTGGGTAAACAGGATTTTCAAAGTCAAATTCTTGTTGTCTCAGTTTTCTTTCTTTTTATTTATATTTTCAGTGCCAGGGATTGACTGATTTTAGAGCCCCACACACACTATGCAAGTGTTCTACCACTGAGTTACACTCTTAGCCCAGTTTTTTTCATTAGTAACTATTCTGGAATATCATCATTTTCATTTTTTTCAACTAGCTTCCTTCTCCTTTCCTTTTATTAAAGTACTGAAAATCTGTGTACATAGTCACGTCTTTTTCATTATGCCTTTTATTTCTTAACTTTTCCAACCAGACTATTGGCTGTACCATTCCACTGAAAACATTATTTCCAGATCATTAATAATTCCCTCATTTTGAAATTAATGACATTTTCTCAATTTTCATGATTCCCGTATGGCACTAGCAAATGATGCTTATCCTCCCTAAAAACTCTTCCCTACCCAGCTTTCCATTAAAGAATGCTACTCCTGATCTTTGTTAGTGAAATCTTCTTACTCCTTTCTACTCCTGTTTCTTCACGTCCTGCTAAATGTGAACATTTATGAAGGCACTGCCCTTGTCCTCAGTCTTCTTCTCATCTCATTCTATAATTCCTCCCTCTTTATAACCATAGTCTTTCCCACAGCTTCAAGTACTGACATGTAAATGACTCCCGTATTTACCACTTTCTAGCTACATTGTTTTCAAATTCTAGTCATACATTTCCAGCTAACAATGGCAAATCTCCACACACATGTCCTCATTGTACTTGAATTACAACATGCCACCTATTTATGCATAAACAAATACTCAGAAATTGGCTACATTGTAATTATATCAGGAGTAGTAAGAAGAGGAGGAGATAGATAAATTATTCATTACTCCTTGCTGAAGTTTGAGTAGTTCTATTTTAAATACAGTTCTACAAATTATCTTCAGCTTTTGCCACTGGACACGCTCATCAATAAGTGGGGAGGAAAGCTAGGAAAGAAACTGTAAAACACTGACTTGGTCTAAAAATTCTCAGACTGTTCTGCCGGGTACATAAAAGTTCCTTATATGGCTTGAAGCAGTTATTAATAGAAGAAACCTCTATAAAAAGGTTTAATACTATTATATACAATATAACTTTTTATCCTTCTTTTTTGGAGTATTAGGGATTGAGCGCAGGCCCTTTGCACTGAGTTACATTCCCAACTGTTTTTATTTATTTTATATTTGTAAAACTGGGCTGGATTCAAACTTGTGATCCTCAGACCTTAGCCTCCCAGATAGATTGAATTATAGGCATGTTCCACCACACCCAGCTTTACCATACCCTTTATACAGAATTATGACTTGCCATTATTCATATTAAATAAAAATTGCTATGTTCTTCTGTTAAAAAAACAGGACTCACATTAAGCCTAACATTTCAACTTAAAATAGTCTCCAAATAGTAGGACCTCAATTGGTAGTTCTTTTGGCAACCAAGGATGTAGAATTTTTTGGTATATAATATAAATACTTTCCTTATAATTATATTCAGAGCAATTCATACTTTTGTAATTCAACGGGTCGGATTTTGCTTTTTTCTCCCCTGGAATCCTTTCACATTAGCTTTCACACAATATGACATTCTATTTTTGTGCCAAGTACCCTTGCTAGGTTTTCTCCACATTTTCTAAGCAACAAGATGTTTATGTATTTTTCCTTGTTTTTTCATTAACTTCAAAGCATAATTATAAAACCTCCCTACCCATATTTGCAAGGGGAAAATCAAATTAATCTCTATAAATGTGTGATTTTCAAAAATAATTAGATATTTATATTAAATGCACTCAAACATCTAGACAAAAATTATTTAGTCAAGAGTGTGTTAGATGCTTTAGAATTTCATGAAATCTAGAGTCAAAGACTTTTAAGGGTACACACACATTCTGTGGCTGCTGTGACATCCCTTAAACAGTTCCAAACCTTTGACAGTGTAAGGATCCTCTGGCATGTGGATATTAGTTCTCAGGTTCAGCTTAAGCTCACCCTGTACAGCCTAATCATAATCACACAGTGTCTGAGTGAAACAACAGCATACTAAAACAACACTCATTCTTCAACTTTAACCTCAAAATCAAATCATGAATCCTAATTTAATGGGACAATGAATAAACATTCTCATCATACTTGTATACATGTCTTTCAATGGCCTTTTTAAAAAATATATGAGTACAGTAAAGATTTAGCCTTGTTTTGGGTATGCACATACTTCCTCCTTAACTCCCTTTAAAATTTACATTTGTCTTACCACTTGGTAAAAACTTATAACATCACAACCAACTCTGAGATTGCTTACAATTTTTAAATTTAACACATTTATTCTTATTTTTAAGAGAAATTCACCAGAAATCAGATTCACCCCAATGGCTGCCACTTTATGAGATATTCTGCATTATTTGTCTGATGCACAGGATTAAATTGTTTTGATTTTCTGAAAGCATTCCATAATATTCATTTATAAATTTGTTATAACTCCTGTAGAAACGTCCTTCTATGAATTTTCTTCATTTTATAAAATTTCATTTATAGTAAGGCTATGGGGATGATAAAAGAGGAAAGGAAAGGCTTCATAACCTACTGAAGTATCATACAGGCAATAGGAAACAAACACATACTTCACCCTTAGTAGCATACAGTGTAGCTTAAAATCCCTTCTATAAACAATTTGTTCTATCTACTTTTTGTTAGGTTAACTTTTACAGGTAGGGTAGGAAGAGAAAAGCAAAAAAAATTATCAAGATGTGATATAGACATGTGTATATATGTGCATTAATTCCTCGAGTTGAATATAACTATTATGCACTGCAAACACATTCTAATAAAAATATATATTTGAAGAAAAAATAAAAAGCTCTTATTGGATATAAAAAAAACCCATCAAGGTAATTTCATTATATTAACATATAGACACATGTTCTACAATCTAACAGCATATATTGAACTTTGATTTTCGGCTCTGAAGAATTTTAAGCTTTGTACTTGCCTGTAAGAGACCACCAGAACTATCCTTGATACCGTTGTAGACCAATTAATTAAGGAGTCATGATTTTACAAGTTCACTAGGAAAGCAGTATTGAAGTGTCTTATAAATTAGTTTCAGAGCCACATTCCCAGTAAGTAATTAGTAAATACCAAAATAGTAGGTAGGCTAGCTTAGGACTTACGATCAAGGGCTTTGGAATCAAACAAATCTGGGGGTATTTTCTAGTTCTGTGCCACTGACAGCTCTCTTAGCCAGCTTCTTTCTTAAAAATAGGGATAGTAACAATACTGACTTCAGTGAATTGTCACAAGAATTAAACAACAAAAGGCACGCAAAACTCCTATCCACGTGCCTGGAACACTGCAAATACTTCAAGAATGACAGCTCTTAATATTACTATCAACTAAAGCTGACACATTACCTTCATGAGAAATCAAAGTGAGGTGATTTATCATATTTTAACAAACTAAGCAATTATTTATCTGTCTCCTTTTTATCTATTTATTCACTCATTTATTTATTTAGTCCCACATTTTTCTCAGTCCATACTTGTTATACAGATTAATGGGTTTCATCTGGGCAGATTTGTACATGCACATAACATACTTAGTATGTCTCCCTATCACCTCCTTCCTTCCCCCAACCCCTGTAGTTTTACGTGTTTTCTGGGGAGAGATTTACATGTCTATAATATATTTTGATCATTTTCATGGCCCTGATTACTCACCCTTATGCCCTCCTTCCCTCTTCGTCCTCTTTCCTCTCTTCTTTTTGTCTAATAATAATCTCCCTTCTAGTTTCTTATCTTTTTCCCCACATACTAGGAAAAACACTTGATATTTCTCTTTCTGAATCTGGCTTATTTGTCTTTGAGTCAACTTTCAAATCGAACACTGCAGAAGAGTAGTTCCCAGTATCATACAATTACTATTTATGCCTTAAAATTTGAGCACTGAGAAATAACTGAGAAGCGTTGATGTAATAATCAGGCAACATTTTTTCACGTAGCAACTGATACGTGAGATGAGTATCTGTTGATGTTTAAAAGATGCTCTATTTGCCTCGACTCATTTTTGGAAATCCACCAAGCAGTAATGGTTAGCTCCACTCAAACTCTGTGATAGTATCTTATTTTCAGAAAGGATTAAGACACAAGAATAGAATTCTAGTCCAAAACTTCTGCTGATAAACCACAACAGTACGCCTTTCAACATAGATTTACAGAATCACAAAAATTTACCTTTTAATAATGTTGTATAGCCTCACAAAGACAATTTTTAGAGAAGAGAACCAAAGTCACTAGCTCATTCCCGCCTCACTGTGAAATACAGATTATGGATGAGAATGCTTTTATCTACTTAGCCATCATCCCAACTTAAATGTCATGTATGTTCGTCTCTTTCCGTAGCCGTAGCAAAATACTTGCGAAAACCAACTTAACGTAGGAAATATCTGTTTTGGCTCACCAGTTCAGAGGTTTCACTCCACAGTTACTTGGCTTTATTGTTTCTGGACCTGTGTTGAGGCAGAACATCATGGCTGGGAAGGTGCCACCTTATGGAGACCAGGAAGCACAGAGAACAAGGAAGTGATCCGGAAAAAGCACGCTCTTCCAGGACACGCTCCCAGGGAACTGCTACTGATCTTGAGCAATATACCCAATGTTTCTTCTGGATCTCAAAGATACTTTCTCCAATTATATAAAATGAATCTAATAGTAGCAATTGCTTCATAGTGTTATCATAAATATTAAATTAAATGAGATAATACATGTACAGCACTGGGCATAATGGTTGATACGTGTGATGCATAAGCAGAATTAGCCTTTCCTACTGCTGCAGTAAAATCATAATTAGCCACTCTAATCAAAGGGTAGTACAATAAAAGAATTAGCATAACTAAATACTTTAAACATACAACCTTTGAATTTCTCATGATATTTTTATATATTTAAACTCGGCCTGAGGGTCTGGCAATCAGCAACACTTCAAATAAATTAATATATGCAAAATAAGAGGCACTGATGTTACAAAACAGTTCCTTTGTTTACAATCACTCTTTGCTGGTCAAGTACAAATGCCAGTTTTATCTTTCATATTAATAAAAACAGTTACCATGTATAAGCTTCCACTTCTCTCTAAATGGTTTTATGCCCAACCTGAGTTCCAAGGGCTATCTGCGGCCCAAGATGGCTTTGAATTTGGACCACAGAATTCATAAGCTTTCTTAAAATATGACAAGATTTGCGTTCAGTTGCACAGATTGCAAGCATGAGCTCTGCAGACCAGGTATGTCCCATCACCATTGTGGGTTTCATGTGGCCCTAGACAGGCAACAGTGGGATGACCTTCTGAGTCTACCACACACAGTCAAATTAAAACCTGGCATATCAGATATTACACAGACTTGTGCAAATTGGTGAATATGTAACACAGAGATTGCTGATGACAGTATAGCAACCTATGTGTGTGCCTATGACAGCAGATGTTCATTGTTAGAAAGCAGACTTGTAAGTTTTCTTATTTAAATATTAAATTTTGGCTTATGTTATTTTGTCTTGGTGACATTAACAAAGAGATATAAAAACGGAAGTTTTGTTACTTATATCCACTAATTTGTGATATACATCATATATCCAGCCCAAAACAATTCTTCTTCACTCAATGTGGCCCGGAAAGTCAAAAGGTTGGATACTTACACCCTAAATGTACTTTAGTTTAATCTTGGTCTAGACTAGAGATAATTGAATTCTAAGTTTAAAAGACCTCAGTGGTTAGCAAACTGGAATAGAAAGCAAGCAGATAATCAGGCAGTTACAACAGAATCTCTCTTAATGTGTTTAATTATATCAGTAAAAAATTACACATAAAATTTACCTTAGATACTTCAATCAGAAAATACTTCTACAAAGATACATCATAGATAGTCCACTATACACTTTAGAAAAGATATTAGAAATTAGCTAAAAAGAATTAGAATACTCAACTTGTATCTTAATTAATTTATTTTTCCCCAGGCTAATACTAGAAGAGAGTTATCCTTAAGTTTTACTGATTATAATCCTTTGTTAACATTCTAACCTAAGATACAATTAATTGAGAACCAAATAATGAAGAACTGCAGTTTGCTATTCTCAAGCCATATTATCCAAATAAAGAAAATAATGTTATTATTGATTCATGATTTGGCAATCAAGGGCCTTCAGTTTTTCACTTGTTTTTTAACTTGTGCTCCAAGTACTTCCATAGAGAAAAACAGTGTGTATGTCATTTAATACATGCAAAATCCAAACTACCATTATCTTCTATTAAAATAGTTATGAAAGAGATTATTTTACAAAAATCTACTCCATAAGTACAATCCTCAGAAATTACCTATCACCATCTTAAAATCTCTACACCAAACTACAAATGGAATGCAGAGAGGAGCTAATCTGGAGATCCTTACTGACCCATGGGAAAGAAGTATTAAGGAAGACACCACCAAGCCAACATGAAAACTCTCCACTCTATCACCACTCTAAGCAATTCTGACAGAAGGTCAATGTTGGGTTTTGTTAAAAGTGACTGCTGCCTATTAACTTATTTAGGCAGTGGACTTCATATTCTTTTGCCTTAAATATAAATTTACAAGGCATTATAATCTCAAAAACCAATCTGTCACAGCAGGTGAAAGATCTGCATGACCACTTCTGAGAAGGCATATGGATAGACACCTTGGAAGCTACGTGCCTGCTAAATAAATCCCATGACAGGAAATAGTATTAAGGCTTTGATCTGTAAGTCTGAAACTATAAAAGATCAGCTTAAGCTTTCTAAAACTTCTCTATTTTCCTGCCTTTGAGTGAACATTTACCCCACTCACTGACATTCACGCTTAGACACAACATCTGTCCTCCACACTAGCTGTGCATTTTGTTATTCCCATATATGTACATGCCCAGCAAGCTCTACTTCCACCTCCTCCTCCTATCTCGGACTTCAGTTACCTCTTCACGTCCACTTCTGCCATGCAAAACTGGGATGAGGTCTTTCTTGGTGGTTAAGCACAGGTATTTTGGAATCAGACAGTTTGCATTGGATTTAAATTCGGTGGCTTACCAGCTGCATAAGAAAATTACTTAACCTCTCTGAAACTGCATTTCGTTTCCTGAAGATATAGCTAGTTACAGGGCTATTTTCAAGAAAAAGAAATAAGATAGTGTCTGACACGTTTAAGTTTTCCTACTGGCTATCATTATTGATGCTACTATGAAAACACTGCGAAGAACTTACCTGCTTTTTGTGTTAAACTTTTCAGAAGCAAATGATATACCTCTGTACTGAGGCAGAGCACAAGTTTGAAAACTTTTCTTGTGTTGTTTTAAATTGCCTATGAAGTACAGGAAGTCTTGGGCTACAAATAAAGTAATATTCCCTTGTGAATTATCCCTAATCTAGATCCTTCCCTGTCCAACAAGACATGTGATATGGGTTATTTTTATGATATCCAGTAGAATGAGTGAGAAATGAAGTTTCAGTATTCTTCAGACACCAACTGTCCCTTACAGAAATATCTCTCTTTGTACAATTACTGGGTTCCCTCAGACGTTTCCCAAAAAATTTCTGAACCATTTTTTGAAAACTGTACTGCAGCAACTTTAAAGTAAAACATTAGTACTGCAAACTTAAATAGTTCCTTTTTGAAGTAAATAATCACCACACTCCCCTTGCTTTATAAAGGATCTCTACCTAAAGTGTACTTTCTTACTATTTTAGTATTTTTAAAAATATTGTGACATTACAATAAAGCAAGAGTTTATCTTGGCAACGCACAGTAGAATACTGCTAACACATGAATATTAACTGTAATTATTGCACCAATGGACAACTCTTTACCCATGAGAAAAAAATGTAAACAAATAAGACAAACATCTACTTTTTACATTTTTCAACAACAAAGTCTAGTAAAGGAATTAGTCTAGTCATGTTTAAGGCTCTTAGAAAACATCATCTAGATTCTTTTCTAATTAGTTGAAATTAGAGATACTTTTACATTATACAGTAAAATACATAAACAAAAGATTACATAAGTAATATTAAAAAGAAATTTAAGTATAAAACAAGATGCAACTGTTCTTATTTTCATCGAAATTCTGAAAGCAATTTCTTTCTGAAGAGTGGGAGAGGGTAGAAGCAAGCAACCAACATCAGTACTGGAACTGCATGGCATCCAAAGGGAAAGTAACCACCTCAGCAGTGCAATCTACTTACGGATGTAACTGAAGGCCTTTAGCTAGTCCTTGAAACTTTACAATTACTGTATTATAGAGGGACTCGGAGCAAGTCAAAATTAACATTGAAGTATCAGAATATATATATATATATATATATATATATATATATATATATATATATATGGCAAAGAATTAGGCAAGAGGCCTCTAATGTAGGGTCCAAGGGTAACCTACAGTTTTTTTTTCCTCAAGTGAAACTTGTTCAAAAAAAACCCAAGATTAAGTTTTTCAATTCTTTCAAAACTACCTCAACAAACCCCCACATGGTGGTCAGTGAAAAGTCCAAGGTTGGTTCGAGGTTCTTAAAATTTCACATAACCTTATGTTCTATTCAAAATCCTATTATATGTAACCATAAAACCAAACCACAACCCAGAGTCTGGGGTGTTCCACAACTCAAGGACAGGCAGGGTTCCCAGGTTTCTTCTATCATACACCCACACATCTGCCCTTGCTTTTCTCTTGAGTTGTGAAGAGTGGACATTTTCCTTTAAAGAAGATAGACTCTCACCTTTCATCCAGTTCGTTTTATCCTCCCCAGAGCTGCTGAAAAAGTGTTGTTGTGTTAACAACCCGCAAATAAATTCAGCGAAAATGTCCCTGCGTTTGAGAAGGAAGTAACTCAGTTTTCCACGTTAGAAAAACTTGCTGGTTACTTTCTTTTCCAGTTTTCAATTTACTCAGAGCAGTTAAGAAATGTTAGAAGGAAAATCTTTTGAAAGAAAAAAATCAAAATGAGCAACAATATGGGGGAAAACATGTCTCGTGCCACATTAAATTAAAAGTAATAAAACTTTGCATCACTGTTCTCAACTTCTCCCATTTCATCCTGTTCTAACAGGCCTTCAAACTGAAGTCAAACACTCTCTTCTGCACACTTCTTAAATAGATTACAGGAGTCTCAAACTCTCAAAATCACCCCAGTGCCTCAGTAGGCCTCCACTGCCCCATCAGTCACAGCAGCACACTCCCATCCTTACAGCACCACACTCGTCCTTGTATTTGCACTTACAGCACGTCTGCCAAACACCTCGCTCTGGGAAATAACCCTTGTGTGATTTTCTTGACTTCTCCACCTAACCCTAAAGTTAAGTCAATCCCACCACCTCCGACACCTTGAAACTCTGTATTCTTTCCCTCAGAAAAGTGGCCCCAACATCCTAAGGCAAGCAACTCCAAGGGGAAATGAAGAAGATGCAACAATGGAGAAAGGGTGGGGGGCGCGTGTGTCTTCCCAAACAGAGTCTACCAGAACTTCGACAATTTAACGGTTCTGGGGCCGAGGAGGCCAGCGTGTAGGAAAAACAAAGGCGAGCTCCCGTGCTCCTTACCGCCGTGGAGCCAGAAGACGAGGCGATGTACACACGGATCACCATCCTGGGACAGGCGGCTGGCGGCTGTTGCGGTCCTAAGAAAGGCTGCAGAGCAACTGCTGCAACTGCTGGAATGCAGCTGGGGGGAGACAGAGGTTAGGAGCCGCGGTGGGGAAGGAGGGGACTCTCCAGAGCCCGCCTCCGCCCGTAGCTCTCCCCGCAGCTCCGCGCGGCGGCCCGCCCCAACCCCGGAAGGCGCACGTTTCTTTACATCATTTCGGATTTTTTTTTTAAACAGGGAATCTCGGGTAGCACCGCGAGATCTGTTGAGTCAACTCTTTGACTGGAGAAGAGGGAGAAGTAGAGAGAAAAAAGAGCGCTGAATTGCATAAGATTTGAATGAAAGACCTTTTCCATGGAAACCAAAACTTTTACGGGGAACTTCCGGCTCAGAAGTGTATGCAAATGAGACTGATCTTTGAAACAGCAAGTTCTTTGTTGTCTCAGTACGATTAAGCAAACTCGTGTTCTCAAAGCCTTGCATACTTTAAGACTCCTATAATGTAGTAGTTTTTTTTTTTTTTTTTGAAAGTTAGTTTGCCAGAATTGGTCACTGAAATACTACACCATTCCACAGAAGGCTGAAGATAAATTTCAGGTTTCCATAAACAGGAAAAGACAAGATTAGGTTTTGTTTATTTTGGACTTTTTTTTTTCCTTTGGTTTGTTTGTTTTGAGTTTTGCTCATTGTTAAAATTGGAAAGCTCCTCTGGGCATTTTTGAGGAGGCCAAATTGGCAAGCTCAAGAGTGGAGGAGGAAATTGCAACCCACAGAGAAGGAAAATAATGTATAAGACAGTGCTTTGGTTTTGCTTTTCGACTGATTGGGAAGATACTTTGGGACATATATTGCAGGAGAGAGCAGATGGTCATTTTGAGCTGTAGGAAATGAGAAAACAATTAGCAATATCCAGAGAGGGATTGTACTCTTCAAAATGCAGTTTCAGGTAAAAATGGGGTGAGGGGTATAGGGCAAGGGTAAGAAGAAAGAAAAAAGAGGCCATATTGGTGTAGATGGTCATTGATTCCCCAAACCATATGTTTCTTATGTTATAGAATGTGGAATTCATGCATATAATGAATAAAGAGATAAATAAATGCCATTTCAAGTTCCCAGTTATGTCAAATAAATGAAAAATATGCAAAATGAATGACAAGAGAGAAGGAGTCTGGCAGTTGTCCTATTTGTTTACTTTTCCTTAGTAATGTGTCTTTCCGGGCTAGGGATGTAGCTCAGAGGTTAAAACACTTGCCTAGCAGTGCAAGGCCCTGAGTTCAATTTCCTAGTACCGTATAAATTAGGCATGGTGGCGCAAGCCTGTAATGCTAGCACTTCAGAGGAGGCAGGAGGATTGCAAGAGTTCAAGGCCAGCCTGAGCTACATAGTGAGTTCAGGACAAGCATGGACTACAAGAGCATGACCCTGTCTCAAAAACATATCCCCCTTCTCCATTCTAGTGGCTTACCACTTTTGTCTAGGCTCAAATATTGCAGTACCTTCCTAAAAGTTTTCCCCTACAGATTCTGCCTCTTCCCAACCATTTATACACTTGTTTTAAATTTATTTCTTCACATGAGGTACATACAACCACCTTGAGAGGTATGTTCTATTACAGAAATTTTTCTAGATGAAGAATCTGAAACTCGGGGAAAGAAGTACTTTTCCAAGTCGTATAGCTAGTAAATTCCAGAGTTTAGACTCATACTCGGGTCCAACTAACCCCAAAGCTCGCTCTTTCGCCCACCATAGTAACACACTGTCTGGAACAGGAAAATATTCAAAGATATTAACTACATTTTTCTTGCTGAAGCATTGCTTTTATATGTCAGTGAAAACAATGTAGGCTGAAATACTTAAGGTAGTTCTTCATTGACTATCAAGCCAAATATAGCTTTTTTGCTAAAAATGCCTCTACATGAACTGGCCCTACAATATTCAAACAGTTTTGCCAATTGCTCATGTTTGCTATTTTGCGATCATTGCTGGCTACTCACTGCAGTCATCCCGCTTATTCCTGTTCTCACACCTTTCACCTTTCTGACCCTTCCTTCATCTGCTCCCCCAAATTCTTGTACCCTTTTCTGATATTTCTGCCTATGCAACTCATCTTTTCCTAGACACAACTCAAAAACTTCACCCAGATAATCAGGCAAACTGACTCCAGGTGATAAAACCACACTCACCATCGTCAGCACGGAGGCTATTGTTGTTGTACTTCCCAGCCCATGTAACAGTAAAACGCCTTCACCTGGTTTTGATCTGGCTCCAGGGCACAATCTGTTTACGCTACCTTAGCACACCCCCCACGACTTCAGTGGTTCACATGTACCTGTAGTCTCTTTCAAACTGATACAAATAAATACAAAAAGAGGAAGAAAACTCTTGTACTTATTCTACATACCCACAAGATGAAATTAATGATCATCACAGAACTGAGTGGCAGGATTAGCAATGAGTCTGGTGGGCCTTATCTCGACCTCTGAGGATTAGGAAGATGATATCCGAGTTCTTTCCTTTAAATATGGATGTATTAAACTAAGGGAAAGTGTCCTCGGTTAATGGATATATAAATAAAGTCTGCTGTTCTATAACGGCAAGACATGGGATACATTTTGTTGGAGGAAACTTTGTCAGTCCTTTTATTTGAAACATTAATATTTTTAGGGGTAGAGGAATGCTACAGTGGTTAAAGCACTTACATAGCAAGCACAAGACCCTGAACTCGATTCCTGAGCACCACATAAAGCTGGGCGTGGTGGTGCATGCCTGTAATTCTAGCACGCACTTGGGAAACTGAGGCAGGATAGCCATGAGGTGAGTCCAAGGCCAGCCTGGGCTACAAAGTGAGTTCAGAACCATCCTGGGCTACAGAGTGACACCCTGTGTCAAAAAATACACACACACACACACACACACACACACACACACACACACACACACACGTATATTTTAAAATAGATGTGTTCCTCACTATATTCAATCATTACTAAAAGGATATTCCAGAATGGTTATTTGTTCCATTTTGATTTTCATACAGCAGTCTCTGGAATCATTTTCTTGTTTTTTTTTTACGAGAAATAGTAAGGTCTGCATAAAATCAGGGAGATCAGAGAGTTTTCAAACAGCACATGGAGCCTATTGCCACAGCAAATCTATTTATTAACTGAATATTAATATATTTCAAAATTACAAATAAAATGCATACTGTATTCAGAACAGTTTAAAAAACACTAATCCTAAAATATTACCCAAACCAAGCATACTGACAAGTGCCTATAGTCCCAGCTTCTAAAAAGAAAAAAAAAGAGTCCAAGAGCACCAGGACTCCTGGTTAGCATAAGCAACACATTAGTTTCTGTGAGTGTGAGAATAAGGGACTGAGAGTGGTGACAGAAAGGGAGAGAAAGGATATATATTTTTAAGTTTGTTAATTGTGAATTGTTATTTTATAAATCATTTTTCCACTTAGACAATACATTTTAATTTTTTTCATGAGCAAATATGATTCTACTACATCATTTTGGAAGGTTTTATGTGATTCAATTTTATAGATATGCCCAAAGTTAAGTAAATAATTCATTATTATTGATGCATATGACTGCTTGCTTTCAATTAGCCAATATTTCAATAATGTTATAGTATGTAGCAATAACTTTTTGTCCACATCTCTAGTTTCTTAGAATAAATTCCATGATGTCGATTTGCTGGCATACTTAATAAGAACTGTTGCATATTATTACAATGCTATAATTTGAGTCTAATATTGGCCTTGTCTGGAGTGGAAAAATAATGTTGACTTCATTCAAGAATTAGGTGATGTTATATAAATTACAAGAATTGGGTTGAGGAGGTTTTAGTTGAGGCCTACAGCCATGGATATAGTAGTCTGAGCGCAGTTCTTAACAGATCTTCACTGCCACTTCATATTCCATGATTTTTTCTGTAAAACTGACATTTTGCTCTTTTCTGACATGGAAAGTGGTATTTCTCCACCCTGTATCCCTTCTGACGGACAGTGCTCATGCTGTTGTGGTATGAGCATGAGTAGAAAACTCATTTGAAAAAACATTTTGTTTCCCTGTCTTGGATTGTTGGATTAGTTGCTGAGCTAGACAGCATAAAACCACTTCTGCGAGGTGAATTTACAGTAGGAAGATTGGTAGTATGGCACGGGCATAGGGGAAGAGCTGGAACATGGAAATGGCAGACGTGAGAAGCTCTCACATGGTAGGGCTCCATACAGGACGCAAATAACGTTTGGTAGGCATGGGTCAGACATATGGCTTAGGATAAGATCTAGGACACATCTCCTATTTGAAAAGCTATTCAGCTTTCAATTTCCATCCTTATCTCTTCTCCAATCTTTTTTTTTTTTTTTGCACTCACTGGAGGTTTCTTTTGTGATGAGGTTTCTTTTATCTTCTATCTTTTCTCAAAATGTTCTCTTCACCTCATTGCCTTCATACATCACAGGACAGTACTTTCTCTTCTCAAGTGGAGACTGCTTATGTTCTCACATGCTAGCCAGGGTGGAGTCTCCTGTGCTTTCATCTTCATCCCCTCTGCCAAAACAAAGACGTGTTTCCTTCTTTCGTAGCAAAAACACTTCTTTATTCGATCAGCATAAGCACCTCTATGTAAATCATCACTGAATTCTTTGGAACTGCAAAATATGCCCTCTTCTTGCCTTGGTAATTCTTCATTTTTTGGCTAGGTTTTGATATTTTGAAGATTTTGTAAACTATCTCATTCCTCATAAATTGCCTCTAACAACAGAGCTTCTCCAGATCATCTGGTCCACCACTTCCAGAAGCAGAAATTTTCCCCATGTTTAAATATTTGAGACAGCAAAAATATTATTTATCCCACAATTCAAAAAGGCTACACTATTACAATTAAGAAATTTAATGAAATACCTACAAAATATTATCATGTCAACTTCACTAGATATTAAAATCAGTATTCATAAAAATTTCATTTATTTAAAAACTCTGTATAGTTTAAATTGTTCCCTCACAAACAGAATTCTCAGATACATGATACACCTGCAGAGAAATCACTATCAGCTATAATTTAGGGAATTTCTTGTAGCTATATATTTTTTAATTTAAAATCATTCTTGATACTGTTTTTATTCAATATTTCTATTTAAGTAGGGTTGTGAATATATTTCCTTTTATATGCTGTGGAGTAGTGGTTTCAAAATATGAGTGCCTGGGGTCTTGATGGTCTTCATAGGGCCTTCGCTCTTGAATGAGATACAAACGTTATCACTGATCAAAGCGCTCGTATTCATCTTTCTCCTTCTGTGGTAGATGGAAGACTAGGAACATAATATACAACACATTAACACACGCATATCAACACCTCACACATACAGACGCACCCACGCACAGACACACACTCCATTTTAAAGTGTTTCCTGTTGTTCTTCCCAAGTGTCATTAAAAGTGTGCAGTGCAGCTAGGATAGATTAAATAACACGGTTGAACTTAGAAATGCTCAGTTCTTATCAATCGATTGCTATGTAAAGATGCGTCAGCAGAAAGCAACTTCCGGACTCTACCAGAAGGTATCTCTAGAGTGTTGGGTTCAGAGTTCTCATCACTTCCAAAACAGACCACTAGAGGGCAAAACTAACCTATGTACTTTCGCTTGGAAAGCAAGACCTACAAGTACACAGTGGCGTGAATCCCGGGCCTTCACACTGTGATCCATTACCAGTTACAAACTAATCCCTATCCTTACCATAGGAAAACTTCTGAGTAGTAAAAGCTTCACCTTCTCTATACTTTTCAGATGCTGTGCTTTCTAGAGGTCTCTAAATATGTTTCAATGTGTCCCTTTCTCTCTTATACAAAAGGTGACCCACAAAACTTAAGTGTCATACTCCTAGTGGGGCTAATGTCAAGTAAGGTGGGATCCTCATAACGCACTCTGTGCTTCTCATTGACACTCTCACTTGACGTGGAACGGTATTCTTTTGTGATTGTAAATTATACTTCCTGATTACTAAAAATTTATATGTCTCTCCTTTTCAAACCTGAAATATTTTGAAACTATCAACTAGAATATTTTACTTGTATTACATAAGTTAATGGGGTTCAGTGTGATATTTCCATACCTATTCTGAATCGCTATTATGCTTTCCAAGTCAATTCTTTTTTTCTTTTTCTTTTGAGACAGGGTCTTTGCTTCGTAGTCCATGTGGGTCCTGAACTCACTGTGCAACCTAGGCAGACTTCAAACTCAGAAAAATCCTCCTGCCTCAGCCTCTTGAGTGCTGGGATGGTACTGGAGAATCTAACCTAAGGTCTTGCACTTGCTAGGCAAGTGTTACAACCACTCAGCTACGCCCCCAGCCCCTCAAGTAAATATTTTTAACTTCCACGTGTATGTGAGCCAATGTGTGATACTGGTCTTTCTCTAACTGGCTCGTTTCATTTACTATGAAGATCCCAGAACCATCCATTTTGCTGCAGAAGACAGGATTTCATTCTTCTCTGTGACTGAATAACAGTCATCTATTAAATTTTCTTTATCCATTCACTCACTGATGGACACTTGGGCTGATTTTGCATTTCAGCTATTGTGAATAGCGCCACAATGAATGTAAGTGCAGGCATCTCTTTAGCTTGCCAGTTTCATTTCCTTTTTTATATTTAGTCAGAAATTTGATAGAGGTATCATATGGAAGATCTATTTTTTTTTTTGAGAAACCACCACCACACCATAATGGCTGTACTATTTTTATTTCTACAAACATTTTTTCCTCTAGATCCTCACCAGCATTTCTTATTTTTATTTTTTAGATAATCTCATTTGTTTGTGATTTGCATTTCATTGGTTGCCAATGATATTGAGTATTCTATCAATATATTTATTGATCATTTGCATTTCTTTGGGTAATGTCTGTTCAGACCATTTACTCATATTTTCATTGTATCGTTTGTTTTACTTTTTGAGGTTCTTGTGTGTTTTGAATAGTAACCCTTTGCCAAAGGAATAGTTGGCAAATATTTTCTCCTGTTCTGTAGGTTGTCTCTTCATTATGTTGTTTTCTTCGTTGAACAGAGACTTTTTATGTCCATACATTTGTCAATTTTTTCCCTTTTCTTTCTGGGGACTTTGGGTTCTTATTATGAAAATCATTGCCAATGCTAATGTCACAACCACAGTAACAAAAGCAGCATGTTGTTGCCATAAAAACAGATTCATGCAGCAATGGAACAAATAGACACTCCAGAAATAAATTCATTCATCTACAGCCAAATGATCTTAAACAAAGGTACAAAAACATACATTGGAGAAATCGCATCCGATTCAATGAACAGTGCTGGGAATCTGGGGATTCATATGTAGATGACTGAAATTTCACCACTCTCTCAGCATGTACAAGAATCAGTTGAAATTTTATCAAACATGTAAATACAGGGTGTGAAACTACTAAAAGGAAACACAGAGGAACACGTCAAGGCATTGGTGTGGGCATTCTGCACCTTTTTATATATTTATTGCTATTTCTGGAAAATACTGGCTCAGAATTTTTGCTCATATTCCAACCTACGCCATTTCTCTATTTTTAATAGCTGTCTTTTGGCCCTATATGTTCAATTTTTTTTTCATTTTATGAACACTGGTTCTTAATTTTAAGTGAGTTAAATATAACAGGCTTCTTCTTTTAGTACTTTTGTGACATGTTTAAGAAATCTTTCCATATTCTGAGACAATGAATTATGTTAATTTTGTTAATTTATAAAAACTTTATTGTGATGATTTATACTTTTCTATCTGCCTGACAGTGGTTTTTACTTAATGTTTGACATATGTCATGTTTTTTCAAACAGATATCCAATTATTCTAGCAGTAGAAAATTAAGAAAAAATTACCCACTGATTTGCAATAAAAATCAAGTCCTGGGTTTATCGCGGCCTCTCTATAGTACTCCAGGTGTCTATTTGTCCCATCTTGTGCTCTTACCACAATATTTTAATTACTATAAGCTTAAATATCTTGAGCTCTGTCAGCAAATTTTCATGACTTGATCTTCCCCACCACGTGTCTTATTTATGATCTTTTTTCCATTTAAAAATACAATGTAAAACTGCAATATAGAAATATATAACTGATTTTGGGCAGAGAGTGTAGCTAGTGGTTAAAGAGTTTGGCTATCTGTGTTAGTCCCTGCAGTCAACTCCTCAGCACCACATAAAAATTAGCTGGGTGTGTTGGCACATACCTGTAATCCCTGCACTTGGGATGCTGAGGCAGAAGGATTGTCATGAGTTCAAGGCCAGTCTGGACTACGTAGTAAATTCAGGACCAGCTTGGACTATAGAGCAAGATCCTGTCTCAAAAATATATATATTACCGATTTTTGTATGGTAAGATAATATCAGCAATTTTCCCAAACACATGGATTCAGATTAATAATTTATTGTACATGTTTATATTTTATATTCACACAATTGTCTTTTATGAAAAATGACAGCTGTTTTTCATTTCCAATTTTGTTTTATTTTCATTTCCTTAATGACATCTCTAAAATACTCATTTCTCTTACTATTATTGTATACCAAATAATTCCAAAGCTTAGTGGCATAAAAAAACAAATTTATTGTGCTTCAGAATCAGTGGGTCTTGAATTCAGTAAGAGGACAATGTTGACCACGTCTCTCTCTTGCTGTAACTGAGACCTCTGCAGGAAAGCCTTGAAAGATTGGAGTAGTTGACAGCTGGACCTTAAAACCATCTTTAGGCTTTGTTCATATTTCTGGTCCCTGTACTGAGACATTTCAACACTGAACTCAACTGTAACATGACTAGAGTGCCTGCATGCCAATTCATTATGAGACTAAAAATGTCTTGTGACATGGCAGCCTCAGATAGTTGTTTCTCTTATGCTTAAGCTCAGAGATCAGCAAACAATCCAGGAATTGTGTCATCTTTTGTGGCCTTACCTCTGAAATCACCTCGCATCCCTTTTCAAATGATCTATACTCCAGAAACTAGGATAACAATACCTTAACAAACCCCCAAAACTGCTTTTAAAATAATGTAGGATCGCTCCAAAAGCAAAAGTAATTTGTCACAGAAAGAAGATGACATTATCACTTTTAGTAGTATATTTTCTTCTGTGTGTCTAGTATTCAAGAAAAAATAATCCTACTTAAATAAGAAAAGATGCAATTGAAAATCATAAAAAGCCAAAATACAGACAGACACGGTACTAAAAAAATGAGCAGCAATAGGACTTAGTGCTGACTAGTATCAGAAAAAAAGAGACATAGGGCAATAAAAAGATAGTATCAAAGTACTAAAAGCATATGACAGTAAGGATAAAAGTCTAAAGTAAAGGAAAATATCTCTTATATACTAATGTTAAGTAGACATGCTTTAAGATAAACACAACCGAAATTTTCATCAAGAAGTCCTACACAAATTAAAATACCAAAGCATATCTTTCATGTGATAAAAAATGATGAGAAGTGTTAGCTGAGAGATGCAGCATGAGTGAAGAACCATGGAAATTTTAAATATTAGAGCAAATCTAAATGAACAGTGACTCAAATGTTCAATCTAAAATGAACACTGAAACAATCATGTCTTGTGGATATAAAATATGTATGGAACTAAAATTCTTGATAAATTTATTGTATGTAGTTAAAAAAAAAAAAAAACCTCTGTATATAGAAACTATAGCCCCAGTGGATTTCATTGAAAAATTCTGCAAGGTATTTAAGAAATAAATAACAGTTTTATCCATATTCTTTCAGACAAAAAGGAAAACAGATTTCTCAATCATTTCAAGACCATCATAATATTCATTTCAAAATTTTAAAATTATTAAAATTATTTTAAATTATTTAAATTTAAAATCTATGGATTCTTTTAAAAATCCATAGAGCAGTTATATGCAAAAATAGAAGCAAACTTGCTAAGCAAAACATTATCAAATCAAAGTAGTATATTTAAAGAGAAAAAATTATGACCAACTTGGATTATTTTATATGTTAAGCAAAACACGGGTAATAATTACCAGTTATTAATCCCAAGAAAGAACTCTAATCACTTCTGCCCATTGAAAATGGGTGTTTAAGTCATTGAGAAAAACAATTCTGCTGAGCTGTGCATAGAACACCACTTTACTTATTTACAGAAGAAACAGCAAGCTCAAATTCAACAGTGTTTCTGATTCCTCCATGACTTACCAGTTCCCCAAAGGACACAGGGTAATTAGCTAAGCTTACCCCTCTTGTTCTTCAACTGACAAATTCCAATCACTTCTTACCAGTCTAAAATACCACACTGAAGACTGGAGATATACCTGAGAGCCTTTTATTCATACACTTTATAAAACAAAGGAACCATCATTGACTCTGATATAGAAAAAGATGTTGCTGTACAAGGCAATAAGCCTGATATTGGTTATAAAGGGTACTTTAACAACTGTTAAAGAAATAGTTTACTGTAAGGCTCATTTTATTGTTGAGCAGGGGTCAAAAGAATGCAAGAGACCACCTTTCTCAAAACTAGGAATTCAAGGTTGGTTCAAAATTTACAAAACAACCAATGTAATTTTCTTTATTAAATGAAGAAGAAAATCATGTCATTATCTCAGTAAATAGAGAAAGTAATTTGATAAATTCAACCATCCTTCAGGTTAAAAAAAAAAAACAGCAAACTAGATATAAAAGAGAGCTTCTTTAAACTGATCAAAAATGTGCACCAAAACCTAAAACAAATATCATAATGAAATGTTTCTTCTGGGACTGAGAATAAAACATGAATGCTTACTACCTCCTCTTGCAGACAGCAATGTGCTAGATATTCTAGATGAGACAAGAATATTAAGACAAGAAAAGGGTAAAGAAGTCAATGATTGAAAGAACTTTAAAGTCATTTATTGGAAGTGATTATGTATGTACACCAAATGCAAAAATCTATAATAAACAATTTTAAATAAAAACATAATTTTCAAGATCAATATATAACTAGTATGGCATTCTAATGTATTGATAACAGATTTAGAATATAAAAATTTACATGTATCATTTAAAATAACATTAAAAACAATTTTTAAGAAAACAAGCAAGGTTGGAAGACCAACACTATGCAATTTCAAGATTTATTATGAAGGTCCATTAATTATGATAACAGGATATTAGTAAAAAAAATTAGACTAGATTAATGGACTAGAATACAGAGCCTAGAAATAGACCCTCATTATATAAACAAATGACATTTGAGAAAAAAGTAAAGACAACATGATTTTAAAAAGATAGTCTTTCCAACAGAAAGTGCTGGACCACATGAACATTCACTTACAAAAAAAAAAAAGAAGAAGAATCTGGACACAGACCATCCACCCTTCACATCACTTCAAAATGAATCACAAACTTAAATGCAGGCCACAAAAATATAAATCTGCTAGAAAATAACACAGGAGAAAATTTAGACGCAAAACATTTGATGAGTTTTTAGATACAACATCAAAGTCACAAACAATAAAAGAAAGAATTTATAAGCTGGAAAACTTCCAAAAAGGTGTTGGCATGGATAAAAAGAAAATTCACAAACTTGGGAAAAATATTTGCAGAAGCATATTGTTATCCAAAATATGCAATGGACTTATAAATAATAAAACACAAACAATCCAATTTAGAAATGGGCCAACAACCTTAACAGACATCTCGCTAACGACACTATGCAAGTGACAAACGAGCATGTGGAAACAAGTTACACATCATAAGCCATCAGCTGCAAATTAGAACGGCGAGATACCACTACAACCATTTTAGTGTGACCAAAAGCGAGTGGGGAGCAAGAGGAGCTGCGGGAGCTCCCATTCATTACAGGGAAGGCAACACAAATGGTACAGCCCCAGTTGGTTGGCTTCTCACAAAGCTTAGTGCAATATTTACAACATATGTCCTGGCCATCATGTTCCTCGTTAATTACCAAAACTTATTTGCAAAGAAATCTACACACAAATGTTCACATCAGTTTTTTTCATAATTTCCAGCATTTTAAAGCAACAAAAATGTTTTTCTGTATCTTGATGAATAACAATGAAATATTATGGAATATTATTTAGCACAGAATAGAAATGTGGTATCAAGCCATTCAAACACAGGAAGGAAACTTAAACCTACAATAATAAATAAAGAATTCTGTTGAAAAAAGCCACATACTACATGATCACAATCACATGGCACCCTGGGAAGACATAAGTATGGATACAGTAGAAAGGTCAGTGGTTTCCAGGTATGAGAGGGTAGGAAAGGGTGAATAGGAGGAGCCCAAAGGATTTTCGGAACAGCGAAACTATTTTGTATCCTATGTGCAACAATGAGACTGAAACCTAATGAAAATTTTGGACTTTGGATGATAATGAAACATCAGTAGAGATTCATCTGTAGCAAATGTACTGCACTGGTGGGAGATGTTGGTAGCGGGAGAGGCCATATATCTACAGGAAAAAGGAAAACATCTCTATAAAATTTATATGTATCCACTAAATTTTGCTGTGAACATAAAACTCCTTTCGAAGACAAAATATATAAAAATAATAAAAAAAATTCTGCTCTACCATGTCTTCCAGAAGCCCAGCTGCTGGTGCTTTTGGGAAGTGGTGGAGCTTTTAAGGAGTAGGGTTTAGAGATGTAAAATAGAGTATTGGGATCATGTTTTTGAAGAAAAAAAAATTGGTATCCTAGTCCCTTCCTCTCTCTTTGCTTTCTGTCACAAAATAAGCAGCCCGATTTTCACAGGTTCCCACTGAAATATGCTGCTGTACCACAAACCCGAAAGTAACAAGCCAATCAATCATGGACTGAAATCTCTGAAACTGTGAATCAAAATATACCTTCTCTCTTTATGATTTGATTATTTCAGGTATTTTAATGCTGTAATGGAAAACAGACCATCACAATATGAAAGGCCTAATAATAAATTTATTAGTTGATATAGGTAGTGATTACATGGGTATAATTACTGTAATGAAACTATATCTATAATTTGTGCACTTTTGTATATGTGATATATATTTCAATAAGATATTTTTTAAAATAATAACATACAAAGATATGAAAAATTTAACAATGTAACAAGTAAACATACTAAGTTATAGAAAATTGTATACAACATGAATTTCTGTTTTTATAAAGATGAAAATGCATAAAATTATATGAAATACATTTAAGGGCAATGAACATACATAAAACAGGAAGACATGGAACAATAAACACAGGAATCAGAGTGGGTGATCCAAAGGGATTGCATGTCAGGAGGAAAATGTGTGTCAAATATCAATTTATTCTGATGTATTAGGACACAACTCTAGTCCTAGCTATTTCAGAGGCTAAGGAAGCACAATAACAAGTTAGAGACCAGCTAGGCAATTTACCCTGTCACAAAATGAAAAAAAAAAAAAAAAAAAGCTAAAGAAGTAGCTCAGTGTTTCCTGGGTTCAACTGCCAGTACCATAAAAAATGTGAGACTACTATCAAGGCTTAGGTTTTGTTTTGAGTGTTACGTTTATAGGTATTTGTTATACTTATAGAACTAACTTACTAAATATGTACCAGGAATTAAAATAGTCCATGTAGAAGAGTAAAGAACACAGTAAAAAAAAAAATAGATTATAATGAAGCCAGTTCTGTGCATCTGACATTTAAAGTTGTTTAAATAATTTTTTAAAAAATTATAGTCAAAGATAGTTGAAGTCGGTTTAAAGCACTAAGAGATATAAGACCCAACAATGTGTCCTTGAGCAGAAAGTGACTGAAAATGTATAAATATTTCTGATAGTGGAATGGACACCCTGAGATTTTGGAGATGACAAGAACGTGGAACATCTGCCAAGGACAGCCGCAGAAAATGAATGAAGCTTGCCCAAGAGAGAGACCATGTGGGCTGCAACCAGCAAGGCCATAGTAGTGGGGCCAAGCAAACACTCTGGAACTCAGTCTCAACACGTGCCCTGGATTCTGAACACAGAACTACAGAATTTAACATTTCAGCTGTGAAGGTTTGGTCTTGCTCTGATCTGATTCCATTGTATCTTCCTACTCTTTCTGTTTTTGGAATGTTTACCCTATACTACTATACTTTAGAGTCATGAAAATTGATACTGATTTTTACAGAGGTTCACAACATACAAAGATTTACTTTCAGTCTCAGAGATGATTTAACTTGGACTTTTGAGCAATGTTGGAATCGAAACTTGGAGAAGGAATCATGGCATTTTCGGTTGTATAGTACAGTTACATCATACTAAGTGATATTATGATCTTACTGTCTTTAGAGATTAAATATGATTTTTGACATGTGTTTGAATGCCAGGTTTACAAAAGGTAGATTGTGACTACTAATCATGACCGGACTAAAAAATACCTAGCAGACTACAGAGCAAGGTACCTGTCTCAAAAAAGAAAAAAAAAAAAAAAGATACCTAGCAGAATAGTAAAACACATTTCTGGATGTGTCAGATGTCTCCTGGGATCTATATCTGGTCCTAGCTCGGTGGCACTCTCCCCTGTGTATTACGACTGGTTGCATAAAGTGAGCAGCTTGCTCCACCATACCCTTCTACCATGATGTTCCTGCCTTAAACCGAACCCTCAAAGTTCTGAGCCAAACTAAGCCTCTCTGCCTTTCACTTGTAGGTGTTAGGTATTCTGTAACAGCAACAGGAAGGCTGACCAATACACGTCTCAATTCATTTTCCTCTTCTTTCCATCTTTTTCAAATATGAGTCTCTGTAATTGAGCAGGATACAGTCCAATGAGGTGATACACATCTCTGCTGCAATTGAATGAACATTTCTAGTGGAGCTGACCCATGATTTTTGATCCATCTTTTTCTTCTCCTAGTGTTGCATATCCACAGTTTTCCAAGTATGCTGAGACATGTCAAAAGCATAAATGGGAGAAATCCTGGGGCATACTAGAGCCTTACATTTTTTTATTCTTTGTAAAGATAAAAACTTTGAATTTACTCAAGAATTAATAGTATAAGAATGAGAAAATAAGCAGCTCTCTTTCCCAGATACTGTAATATTTGTCCATAAGCTCAGAGCCTTCCCTACCAAATAGAACAGGGCATCCTCTTTTGACACAACTAGGCTGACAAGACAAATGTGGGCTGCAATCTAGATTTCAAAATATCTCCGTTAAGAATTAGCACTCTTTTTCAAGATGAGCATTTTCTCTTTAGTTCTAGCCCTTCCTATCCTTTATGAAGTAGACCCATTCTTTTTTTCTAAGATTTCTCAAAGACCCTGTAAAGGAACCACACATTCCAAAATCACTGGCCATCAGTAAAAGCCTCAAATTTATACTGACTGGGTTAAGAACTACTTATTTTTATCATTCCTAAGAAAATTTATTCCTGAGTGAAAATGCACACTGTAACATGTACTGCAAAGCTTTTACAAGGAAAGAAAAGTCTCACTTGTAAAACACAGAGATCACAGATGAAGGAAAATGATTTTCCCCATTTCCCTCGTTTGCTCTATAAGCAGGCCTTCCATATTATATCCAACTAAATTTCTGCTAGTGGTAAAACAACTTTATACAGGCAGTGCCCTCAAAATTTCACCTCCTTAAATGTGGCATCAGTGTGCACCTACCACTTCTATTGTACTGGACAAAGAGGTCAAGACCACAATTGTACTCATCACTAATTTTGAAGTCCCTGAAATTACACTTGAGGACTGACGGCTCTATTGCAGACCACAGTGATATAGTGATAGTTCATCTGTGAATTTCCTATAGTTTCTCACTTCATATAGCCACAGTAACTCAAGCTTTTTAAATCTTTATTCTCAAAAGCCACCCAAATGAGAGGGGTGTGGACAGCCAAGACTCCCTCAAAATACAAGAAAAGAGTAATGAGAGTGACATTTACTTGAAAACTTGCATAGCTACATACAAAGGATGTCATTTGCTGGCTACCTGGGTGTGTGTGATCTACCCCAACTTTCCTTGCATAGCAGTATGCTTAGCAAAGTCTAATCAATTTTTTGAGTCGCGACTATCCTAAGAATTATGGTAAAATGATTCTGAATTTTTGTCTACCCATCACATACAATATTTCTCACACCTGCCCATTTATGAAGGCTACCTAGAATACACAAACACACATATGTGTGCACATATATACATGTGGGCATACACATAAGTGTATATATGTGCACACATACGTGTGTTTGTGTATGCTGAATGGAGCTGTATATTGCATATATCTGTGATAGTGGTCACATCTGTGATACATTGTTATAGAAGAGTCAACAGGTCCAGAGATGTGGAAAGTCCTTTCTCCTACCTCAACATCCCCCATATATGGCCACTACTACAATCACTGAGTCAAAAAGAACAACATAGGCTACAGTGATTAAAGACAATGTCCATACTCAGGCTTGCATTTCCAAATATGGTCACCTTCTCAGGGTACCATATACTCTGGAAATTCCAAATAAATCTAATCTTTTACAAGGGGGTAATTTTCCATTCCCTATTGGTGGAGAGCCTGAGATGACATGTACATATCTTTGTTGATAATCTTGGCCTTGGAGCACAAATTTAAGGCTTTTAATAATAATCAGAGCTAATCATCACCCACTTGCTCGCAATAACATGCAATGTGAAAGTCCTCTTCATTTCCCTCTCAAAACAAGCAAGCAATTGGAAACAGTGAAGACCAAGAAGCAGAAAAAAATCCTGTCCAGATTCCGTCATCTGATCTTGATATTTTAAAAGAATCATTTAAATTTATAGTGAGGTATCACTTGCATATATTCCTGTATTTATATCGAAACTACATCATGATCCTAAACCTGATCTTTCTTCCAAACCTCTTTTTTCTTAATATCAAAGTTTGAAAAGACCTCAAACACAAAATTAAGTTAGTTTAGTGGAGTTGTTAAATTTGGAATATTTCAAGATGGATATGGTGGCATTTGCCTGTAATTAATGCACTCTGGGAGGCTGAGGGAGAAAGATTTAAAGTTTGAGCCTACCCTGGGCAACATAGCAAGACCCCTGTCTCACATAAACAATAAAAAGGCACCTGGGGATGGAGCTCACTGCAAAACCTCTCAGTTCAACCCCAATACTGCAAAAATAATAACAAATTAATAATGATGATACATTTAGAATATTCAAGGAAGAAACGTCCATGAGGAAGAAATACAGATTTCACGTTGTTTATCTCTTTTGTCTCATAGAGCATCTGTCATTCATCTGCTGCTGAAAATAATACTCTGGGACTTAGAAAAGCTGAGATTCACCTCAAAAAAATGCTATATACGCCACAACAAGTTTCCTACAGCTGGTGTTAATGGTCAATACTGGGGAAATCTAATGAGTTCAATTTATAAATATGATGAGCTTGAGGTGCCTATGATTCATTTAACCAGAGATGTCCAGGAAATAACTGAATATACATAATTGAAGATACAAGTAGAAATTAACTTATAGACAGTAATTGAAGCATAATCTTTCTACTATGTCAAGCAGAAAGTGAGTCTAATAATTTAACAAAATTTTGTATTTTTATTATATGCTGGGCAATATTACAGGCACTTGAAATACAAAATTGACAAAACTTCCAGGCCTTATAGGTAGATATAGTGTAATGAGTTTTCTTGTAATAAAACAGGAGCACCTTCCAATAGTTTGGCTGGTTGAGGGTAGTTACAGAGATTTTCCCTGCTATAAACCCTTTGGCTCTCTGAGATCCTAAGTTATCCACTTTAGAGATTATAATTAAATGTTAGATATTACGCTTCTATCCCCCTTCTCACACTTCAGTTTCTTTTTTCATGTTGCATGTGACTGGTTTTTATACAAATTTGCCAGTGAAAAAGCAAAATAAACAATGGAGCAATCCAGAAAATAGAGGGGAAATGAACTCAGGCCACATAAAGAGAAAGAATGGCACAGGAAAAAGAATGAGAAACATTCAAAATGAAGTAAGTAACATTAGAAAGGAACGTTAAGATAGTCGAATAAATCTCAGTTCCTTGATTGACAAAATGTAACAAACAGGGGACAATACAGCTACTCAGTGTTCAAGTAAGTGAAAGGAAGGTGGTGGCCCTGGTTTAAAAATGCCAGCATGAGTTTCAAAAAGAAAAATTAAGGGAAAAAAGGCAAACTCACACAATCATCTTCGTGATTGCATATTGTCATCTTGTTTCCTGGAATTCAGTTTTATTCCCATCCTGTAAGAAAATGGATGTGAATCAGAAACATAATTAATACATTTAATTAAGTATGGTGATAAAATCTTTAGACTTGACCAGCATTTTGAAATAGCTCTGTTATATGTAGAGACATAGATCAGTGGTGGAAAGAGGCCAGTAACATGTAAAGAAAGCTTTTCTGCTATTCCTAATAGAGCTTTGATAAAGTTTGTCCTTTACTTGGGGTCGCACATCCCTGAAGTCGTATACCAATCAAAAGGCCACTTTTAAACATATATCAAACTCCAGAGCTTTATGTGGCAACCTAAAGTCACTTTTAAAATAATTTCAACTCCTAATGATTTACTTAGCCATTTTTGCAATATATCCTTGAATGCTAACAATTAGAAGCTTGCATAGTATCAACTCTTGGGACTCAGAGGATCAACAGTCCTGTCAGTGTTCTCAAGCGGAGATCTCATAAGAACCTCCAGAGTATGGGGACACTTTCAAACACACATTCCCTTTTTCTATCCCTGTGGATTATAAATAAATGCCTCCACCTTTATATTTATTGACCTTTGCTTTAGCTCAATGTCAGAGCACTCATCTGGTATGAACAAGATCCCTGGCCCCAGTTGGTACACTAGTGGGCACCTGAAATACTGGCACGCTGAGAGGGCAAGGCAGGAGGATCACAAGTTCCAGCCTACCTTTGGCAATATTGTGACTTAACAAGGCCTTGTATCAAATAACCCAAAAATAAAGAAATGGAGGGATACAGCTGATTCTGAAGGCCTTGGTTTCACTGCCCAGAATGCAAAACAGATCTGTGTGTCCTCACAATTTAAAGATCCTTAGGAGGCTTTTTGTCTGTTTGAAAGTTCATGGTTGGTTGATTGGTTGGTTTGTTTTTGAGACAGGGTTTCACTATATACTACAGGCTGCTCTTCAACTCCCTGTGTAGCCCAGGCTAGCCTGGAACTCACAGCAATCCTCAAGCCTCAGCCTCCAGAGTGCTGAGATTACAGGCATCCACCACTATGTCGGGTTTATACGATGTTGGGGGATCAAACTTGGGGCCTTGTGCTTCCTAGGAAAGTGCTCTAACCATCAAACTACATCTTTAGCCCCTCAAATCCTGGTTTTAATCTTTGGCCTAAACCTCTTCTTATTTGAGAATGACTGTCTGCAAAGGCTGGAGACAATAAACAGCATTAGTTTCAAACGCAACAAATCTCAGATACTTTAAAATAAAAGTTCATTTTGAGCTCATATGTCCCCCTTTTCATTACATCATCTACAGTAAAAAAAAGTCAGTAAGTATTTTCAATATCGCACCTACCTATGTATATCACTAGATCATAACAATTTACGGGGTGTGTGCTTCACTTTTCATTATGCTACAGAAGTGTATTACTGACTTTTGACTTTGTTCCTACAGTAACAAGGGCCATTCATTGTTCAACTTCCACAACTTGTCTTTAAACCCTCACCAACAGATGAATGTATGTTTGTATTTTTCTTTGATTGTATCTCAATGTATAATATGCTAGTTCCTTTGTCCATTTACAAACTGAGGTATTTTCCTTTTTACTACTGCATCATAAGAGTTCTTTCTATATTCTGGATTAAAGTCCCTTCTCAGATATATGATATGGAAATATTTTGTGTGAACAGTCTTTTGATTTTATTTTACACATACAATATTTTAATTTGATAAAGTCCAAATTATTTTTCTTTTATTGCTTGTATTCTTAGAGTTATGCATAAGAAATCATTGCTTAATGCAAAGTTGTGAAGATTTGAACCTGTTTTATTATGAAACTTGTATCTTATTTATTTTTTTGAGACAGGTTCTCATGCTGTTTAAATTTTTATTGTCTTAGCTCTTATTTAGGTCTACGGTCTACGGTGTGTTATCTTTTCGTATACAGTGTGGAGTCCCATTTCACATGTTTCCTGTAGATATCCACTCTTTCCAATGTCTTTGTTGGGAAGACTACTTCCCTCTATTGAATTATTTTTGTCACCTTGTGAAAAATCAGTTTACCATAACTATATTAGTTTCTTTCTGGAATATCAACTGCATTCCATTAATTTATATGTTTCTTCTTAAGCCATTCTTGTACTTGATATTCTTTTATAATTACCTTTGGAATTAGAAACTTAGTACCTCAACTGTACTCCTGTGTTCCACAACTAATTTGACTTTTATGAGTCTATTCCATTTCCAAAAGAATTTGAAGGTTTTGTTGTAAATTTTCAGATCAATAAGAGAAAGAAGTTGGGGAAAATTAGTTATATGTCCTAAAACGGTGCTTATGGTTGCTTACATCTCTAAATAAGCAAAAATATTAAATTATACATTTTAAATGGGTTAATTGTACAATAGGTAAATTATAGCTCAATAAAGGTGTTTCATGCAATAAAAACAAAGCTTGTGATGAAATTTAGAGTTCTTTTTATCAAAGAATTAAAATAAAACATTCAAGAAGCCAAAAATATAAACTGAAAATTCATTCAATAATACAAGTGACAAATGGATATATAGGATGTAGTATGATTTCTAGCAAAATAGGGTTCAATATTTAACCAGCTACTATATTTATATTAAATAAATTTGGAAATATGTGTAATCACTATGTTTTTGTGTCATTCTTATTTATTAGGTATGAATCTATTCTCTGATTCATCAATAGATTCTTTTAAGTATTCTTTGAAAATAAACCTCATTATAAGTAAAAACGCAATGAATATTTAGTTTACTAAAATTCCAAAGCTTTTATATTTAAAATTTGAATTAAAACTTTGAAGTAAAATGTCAACAAAAAATAAGCAACACTAATAAGGTAAAAATAAAGGTTTTGAACTTTTTTCCATTGAAATTCTGCTTTATTATTTAAAAGTTGTGATTTGAACAATATTGAGCTTGGAAAAGGCAGCAATGACTTAAAAGCACACAAATCAAAAATTATACAATAGTGACAAATTCAAATGAATATCAGGTCTTATGAAATTCACACAATAATGGCAACAAAAGGCCCCAACATGAGTGTCAGGGTAGAAAGAGGCTGTAATGTTCAGCTAGGAAAGAGGCAAACCTCTGAAAAAGAGGCGGGCAGAGATGCTCATGGACTCCCCAAATCCTATGTCTTTCACGTGACAATAGAATCATGAGGCATGTGTATTATATATACAATATGTTTGTCAATATTGTCTAGTCAACATTTTATGCAATCTAACTGATCCATACCTACCTTTACTTGCCTAAAACAGTAACTGCAGTAACTGACAAGCTCACATTTTCTGTTTATGCTGGACATTCACAGTACTCTTTGCCCCAGTACAGTCTCTTTGCACAGATTTATCTGACTGGACTTAAGGCAGTGACTGACTTCTCTCTACTCAAGGAAGAAAAAACATTACCACCCATTCAGCACTGACTGAAAAATACATAGTGCAAACAAACAACAAAGTCTAGTTATATATAAATATAGTCAACTGTACAGATTCCTAGGACTAAAGCAGCAGCACTGATAGAGCAATGTTTCTGAAAGTGTAAGCACTACAACACCTGTGGACTACAAGACAATTTGAGAGGACACATTAGCAAATCCTTTAATAGTTATGTAGCTTTCTGATATGCTATGAAAATAAGTAATTCTCTCATTAAAATTCTGTTTGAATAATTCTACTGTTTTAGGATAACTAAAAAGTATAGAATTACTAGTATTTCCTCTATTTGAATAGTCATCCTTCTCACTTTATCATGCACTCAGTGAGTCTTTCAGTGTAAGTTTCTTATTCTGGTTCTCATACTATTTTGTACATATCCTAATTATATGATAGATTATACTGTAATTTTTGTGGGCATTACCATCTCTATTAGACCGTGATTTCCTCAAAAATCAGAGTAAAATCTTTGTATCTCAGTGTTCAATACACTGACTTCTCCATAATGAGAGCTCAACGAATGTTTCTGAAATGAATGCACATTAATTGCAGCTGCGGTCAGTACAATTACACAGTACAAGCATTGATTTAGTAGCTATTTCTCAGCTAGAGATAAGATGGCAATATATCTCAGGAAGAGCTGAAAATTTCTGTCAGACAGCAAACAAAACACAATTAGTTCTCTATCAAAGTGAGTACATTAGCAAAATTTTATATGGTGAGTTTTCTTACAGTAATGGATTTCTTAAATAAGACTTAAAAGTGTATTTACTAAAAAAAATTCATGGTTGAAATAACTGAAGTGTGTGACTACTTATATCATCTATAAACTGAGGACTGGAGTTGACTTATATAAAAGCCTAACATAGTTACTGACATATAGTAAGTTCTTGGTAAATTATTCCTATTATTATTATAATCCTATCTGAAATCAACTGGGAAGTGCTTTTCTAATAATCATCTAGAAGTAACTCTCCAGTTCTCCTCTCATATTTTGTAATTCTTACCTCAAGCCCCTCTCATGGTAGCACTGTGATCATTATCTTCCCAAGTTAAGCAAACAGTATAAAAGCATAGTAGCTGGTGTCTCTCTCCCTCTCTGAAGTTACTATGTAAGCGGTGCCATGGGGAATTCTTGCTGGGGAGATGGGAACACTAACATCTATTCATCCCACACAGGGTATAATAGGGCAAAGTAAGGATTGCACCAAAGTCTAATTTGGTGAACCAATGACTTTACTGGTATGACATACAGGAGTACGAGTGAGCGCTTACCTACAGAAGCACAGGTGAAGGGCCGCCCAAAGATCACTTACAAGCCTATGAGTTACTCAAAGGGCAGTTGCATGGCCAAAAAACTCACCCACTACAAGGAAATAAATTATTTTCTAATTCAAACTTTTCTGACACCTAGCAGATATTTGTTTATAATCAAAAAGCTTTTTCACACTAGACTTGGCTTCCTGTTTACAATGCTGTGAACTGCTGCCTCCACCTCTGGCTCTGCCAGGTGCTTCCACTGTTGCCTGCCATCCATAAACTGACTGACCTTCTGAAACTCTAGGAAAGGAGTGCCCCAAACACTATAAAGAGGCTACAGGAAGATTAGAATCCCTGAAGACACACCGGAAGCAGAGAAAAATTACAACCCAGGAAGCAGCTCCATACTGAATGAGAGTGGCCTTGAACCACTGGCATCCTCAGACAGAGGAAAGCACAGAGCCTGGAACCCCTACCAAGGTAAGCACGGATCCACGAGAAGTGGAAACTGACAGCAGCTGGTAGCTCCAGTCTCCAAATATGAGCCTGTGTAAATGCAATGTGAGCTTCCCCTAGCAAAGGCCTCCCAGAACCTAGACCAGAAGCAGTGCTTGGCAACCATAACAGGCAGGGACGCAAGCAGGACCCATTTTTTTTTTAAAAAGAAAGCGAACTCTTTAGAGTAAAAGAAGGCTTAAAAGAGCACATCACAGTCCCCCCCCCCATTTTATTGATATGTATAAGTGCAAAATTTAAGGTTTACAATGAAGTTGAGCATTTCATGCACCTAGGGATCTTGTCAAGGTGACAAGTACTTTCCCACTTTCTTTTTGTTCCTCCCCCTACCAACCTTTCCCTCCCCCCCCACCCCGCGTTTCACTTTGAGGTCACTCTTAAAGAGAGTACCTGGGAAGAAACTAGCACAA
>PVKB01003435.1:0-134982 GCA_004027205.1 Ctenodactylus gundi | reverse complement strand
ACAGTTGTGGAAAGAAGAGAAAGGCAGGCAACTCCCTGAACAGCTTGGGTAGTAGTAGGAGCACCTCCGAGGGTGGAGAGCCCCACCCTTGGGGGAAGGAAGCTAGGACAGGTGGAAAAGCTTTGCAAAGGGTGCTGGGTGTGATCAATATACCTCAGAGGCTGTCTGATTGTTAGGTCCTCCCTACTGCCTACTCCAAGCACAGAAATCAGAGGATGTTTGGCTCCCCTAACTCCCACCAAGAAACCTCTCAGCTGAGCCTTTAAAGTGAAGACCCTCAAGAGTAGAAATAAGGGAAGAAGATGAGGCGAGAGGACACACACAGACATGCCTAAGTTGGTAAATAAGTGGTTCTTGGGGTCTTTTCCCTGAAGCTTTCATTGAGTTGTAAAGATAAAAGATCATATAGCCTTAGTCCATTGGCTAAGAACTCAGTCAGCTACTACTCTTGAATATTGTGTCTCGATTTCATGCTCTCTAAACTTGTAATAATTATCTTATTCACTGCTCTTCTTTGGGAAAGAACTCTTTGAAAATTCTGAAGTAACTATGTATGCCATTATATCTAGTGCTTTATGTGTAATATACTGTTGTGGTATACTTGATATAGTGATTCATTTATTTGGCCTTTGATATAAGTTTAGCCTAAGAAATCTGATTGCCGTAACGACAACTTGAACATTTTTTATGTAGCAGCACAATTGATAACAGCCAAATCTTGGAAGAAGCCAATATGCCTGAGTGCTGATGACTGAGTAAAGAACATGCATACATACACAGTGGAGTATTACTCTGTGATTAAGAATGATACATTAGAGTCATTTTCAGGAAAATGGATGCACCTTGAGACTGTTATGTTCAGCAAAATGAATCAGACCCAGAAAGTAAGAGACAGGCAAGAAAGCAGTCAGGTGGACTTTGCAGAGTAGGAAAGGGGAAGGGGGGGGGCAAGAGGGTGTGAAGGAGAAAGGGAGGTGATATGTAAATAAAACAAAACCAAATGGGGGTGATAGTGAGAGTTAGGGGAGAGAAGGAAGTTGTAGGAGTTTCAAAAAGGAAGGGACTAGGTTCTAATTTTAATGTGATATATGTGTGCATAAAATTATCAGATTCAATGTAAACATTATGTAACCTGTGTGTGTGTTTGTGTATATATATATATATATATATATATATATATATATATATATATATATATATAATGGATGAAATTTTTAAAAAATCAAACAGCTTTTTCATCCCATTTTATGGTGCTTGAATAATCACAATGCCGTCAAGGCATAAAAGTACTTCATTGAACAGGTTAGTGAACCAGGGTACTTTGTTGAAAATTACAGGCCAAAGTTGAATAAGGAGTCTTGAATTCTAATCTCAACTTTTCTAATAACTTGCTTAGAAATCTTGGGTGTGTGGCTTCATCGCTCTAGGATTCAACTTCTTCACCTGTAGATAATAATCCTGTGCTAAGACAGCAGCTTACGTTTTGTGAAAAAAATAAAGTTGTATCCCCACTATTTCTTAAACAAAAAGAGGTTATCCAGAGGACTGAACAAATACTAAACTTCAAAAGGTAAATCTATGTATGAGCTGTGTGGTAGCACATGCTTGAAATTCCTGCACTCAAGAGGCTGAGGCAGGAGAATTGTCATGAGTTTGAGGCCAACCTGGGCTACATAGTGAGTTCAAACCCAACCTTGACTACAAAGCAAAACCTTGTCTCAATAAAGGAAAAAGTTAAAACTATGTAATTTCTGAATGAATGGATGTGTTTGTGCTTTTGGAATGTGGAATTTTTTTCTAAAAAGAACATATAACCTAAATCCCTAAAGAAAAAAGCAATAAGACTATACCTCATAAAAACTTAAAAAAATATAACCACACAAAAACTCAAAAGATCACATGATCTCTCCTTTGTATGTGGAAACTAGAGGAGTTGATTTCAAATAAGTAAAAAGTAGAATAGTAGTTACCAGAGAACAAGGAGGGTGGGGAAAAAGCAAGACAGAAGGATATAGAATTATATTTAGCAACATATACTTAAATAGGAGAAATAAGCTATCTAATATAAATTGTACAATAATGTGACTCTGGTTTGCAATAACTTATCACTAGATATCTCAAAATGACTAAAATAAAGGAGTTTTTGGGTTTTCTAATACAAAGAAATAATAAATGTTCTAGAAGATAGAAATGCTAATTACCCTTATTTGGTTATTATACATTATCATACTTATGTCAAATTATCTCATCATGCCCTATACATGTATACAATGGCTATATTTCAGCTAATAATTTTTAAAAGCTCAAAAGATAAAAGAAATTAGGGATGGAGGAATAGTTCAGCAGTTAAAGCACCTGCTTTGCAAGCTCAGTGCCCTGGGTTCAATTCCTCAGCACCTCATAAAGCTGGGCATGGTGGTGCATGCCTGTAATCCCAGCACTCAGGAGGCTGAGGCAGGAGGATTGCTATGAGTTCAAGGCCAGCCTGGGCTACACAGTGAGTTCAGGACCAGCCTGGGCTATAGAGTGAGACCATGTCTCATAAATAAATAAATAAATAAATAAATAGACACATTTTTAAATGTTGTCTTATTTCCACTAAAGCAATTGAACCCTGAAACCACGGAAGGAGTTCCATCACTGATGCTACTTTATTAGAAATGATAAAAATATTTAAATGTAATTTATATTTCTTTCATTACAATAAGCAAGAAATGAGCATGCACATGCTTGAACAGTTACTCATTTCAACCTAAAATATAATTTCTTACGTTTTAAGAATCCTCTTTGGTTTAACAGAAGAACTAAACATAAATTGAATTAACAAATAGAGGGCAAAATAAACAGAGAAAAGAATGATTTCTTGAGAGAAAATTGATGGGGAAATGTCACTCAAATGTCTTGTAGAGTGTTTCTAGAATGTAAGAACCCAGAAATGTATATAAATGATCCCCCAATGTGATTCACAACAAGTTAATTTCTTAATGATTCTTTCCTGGTATATCTTCCTTTATCTCCTTCATTCTTCCTTTGACATACACTCTGGAGTATTTTAAGACATAATGTCTTGTGAAACAACTGCTTGTTTGCTTATGCTGTCGAAGAAATATAAAGTCAGAATTAAAAAGAGTGCAAATTGCCAATTTCTCCAAAGAAGTACATCTACTTAAGTTCTACTACATCAGAGTGTTTGTGTCTTCAGTTGAAAGGATGAAAGAAGTTTTAACTCATTTTACATTTGTTTTATTTTTACTATGTCTAAATTTTAAAAATCGCCAAATGATGACTTCCATGTTTCAAGTAAACTACAATAAAATAAAACAATTTGTAGAATTGCACAGAGCTTAATTATCAAACAACCTGATAAGCAAAGCTTTGAGTGAGTGAATGACATACAAAAAAAAAAAGAGAAAGGAAAACAAATGTCTTTACATGATATAAATTTCAGAGATTCTGTTGCTATAGATATCTTAAAACCCAGCATTTAACTTCAAGTTAAAATTGCTTCAATTAACTACACTATCACTTTTTCTTAGTGAAGATGTTAGTTTCAGACAAAACTAAGGTTAACCTGCTTAACAAGTTGCCACTATTGTCTCAATGAATGCTATTTCCAATCAGCTCTCCCTATTGGACCGTTAGACTACACTAACATTTTTGATTCTTATTCAAACATAGTCTCTAGTTGTGTATAGGCACCCTGGAGGATTTATCAATTCTTGTTTTAATTCTTATAACTTATAAAGGTGTTGTAGAAAATTGTTGTAATCTACATCTTCATATTGCATAAGCCATGTATTAATGTCTGTGCTTCTGTAAGATAAAGCTAAAAATAAAACATTAGAAAATATTGATATTTTAAGCCATGTATCATGCAAAAACATAAATATTAACTATGTTAAAAAGAAGTGGAAATTAAGTTTAACAGGTTGGTTTTAGTAAATTTACTGAAATTTGCTAAGCGAATAGGCTGTAAAAGATGTGCTGATTTCCTTGATTCAGTCATAATTTTACTACCATTTCACACACACACAAACACACACACACACACACACTCGCACAAATGCCTTGTTGCACATCTTCAGTACAATAAAATTATTTTTATTTGAAAGAATAAAGGCATATTTAAAAGTAAGTAAGTAGATAAATCAACTTAAGGGAGATAGGAGCCTATAAATAACATGAGAAAGAAACACTTTTCAAGTAAATGAAAACACTATAAGTTGAAAAATGTGCAAATAACTTCTGGACAATGAGAAAGTTCATTTATGATTTAATTTAAAAACCTTTCTTCTAGCAAGCAAAAGAGGAAAACACGGACAAGTATTTGACAAGTTAAAGCTTTAAAAAAAATCCTCATTCACTGGAATTATTTACACCAAGATAAAGGAAGAAAGAAAGAAAAGTAAAAGTGCAACTTCTTTACCCTAAATTTTCTCTTTTCTTGACGCAGTTACATACTGATTAAAGAGTGATTAGACAATTCAAGTTTCAGATCACAGATTATAATAGATATAGCTAAAATGGGCTGATGGCCAAAATTTCTTCTTGAATTTAGAACTCCCTAAGACTAATTGAACTCATTGCTCAAGTTGTATACTTGCTAATTGCACAACCATAAACAATATTGCTCTACTTTTAATAGATAGTCACATACAAGTCACTTTAACTGGGCTTGAGTTTACTCATCAGTTTTTCAAAGATATTAAACTTGATATTATTTTTAGCAGTTTCTTCTGAAGGTCTAAAACTAGCATTGTGTTAAGTTAGTACATTAAAAGTATGTAGAAATATTGCAATTAGAAAAACAAAAGTTGTATTTTTCCCTAAAATATCCCAATTAATTTTACCATTGGAAATATACCTCCCTGTTTATCATTTTGGGAATCACTCTTAAGTCAATATTTTATTAGGCTCAGAGTTGGTGTGAATATACATAGAAAATCAGAAGCTTTAAGTGCTCAGGATTACACATTTTCAAGATATAAGTCGCAGCCAAGTGCCATTGTCAAAGTAAATAAATTCTTCATATCAATCATGAACAAGGTTCAGAAATAAGTGCTTTGCTGTATTTGGTTCACTGGCTCACCATATTTTTGCCCTCTGAAAATATCAACCAACAATATATTTGAAACATAGTATTTGGAATATGTTGGAAGTCTTATAGTATTATTTTATTAAAAACATTAAGTAGCCTTCTGATATTTTTCATACTTTCATAAATATGAGAGGAATAATAATGGTAATAATTCAAGCTAAAACTAGAAATTTTATAGGTAAAATAAATATTTATTACCAGTCAATCCATACTTCTGCCATCCCATTGTACCACAGCAGTGTATCTGGAATACTGTTAATTATTCCTCATATACACAAAATCAAAATATAAATATAGAAAGCTTAAGGAAAGTTTTATCCTGACAAACATCCTCTTATTCATGAATTTATATTTGTAATATTTTATTATGTATTCTCTATCTCAACTACTTTAATGTAGATATCTTTACCATGTGACTTCCTGGTGGTAATCAAGTGTGAATGTTACAGCTTCTATAAATTTGGAGAGTGGTGGAAGACATGCTAATAACCAGTAGGAATTAGTATTGTGGAGAGTTGTCAGACAATTATCATTCACCAATATAAATAAATAAAACGGAGAAATAAGTCAATGTAATTTCAGAAATGATCCAGACAGAAGTCTCTTATGATAATTACACAAACATAAAATTCTTACTCTTAAATGATTTATAAAGATAGTAAATTCTATAGGAGGTTTGTAGACTACCAAAAATATTCAGGCCAAAGAAAAGTAGACACAGGTTTGAATCAATGAAAAACTAGAACTGAATGATTAAGGAAAGAGTATAAAAATGAAGCTTGCTTGTACCATATGAATGCTATGATCTAAATTTTGATGAAATGATGGAGAGTCCTTTTGACAACGGGCGGTATTTATATGAAGCCTGAACAGTTTGGTAGACATTTGATAGGTGAAAATAAGAGAATGAGGCTGCTGTAGTCAAAAGTAGTAATAAAGCAAACGTAAAGAGCCTAAACCAGTTTGGCTGGTACAAAGGACCACCTTGATTAGTGGTTAGGAAAAAGAACAGGGAGAATGGGGGCTGGAGGTCAAGAAAGAGAAAAAAATTTTCCCACTTAGAACATTTTCTAATACATTCACGCCAATTTTTGCGATTTGAAAAGGTATAAATCATAATTGCAACTGGTTAGACTGCAAGGAGGAAAAACTGACAAGAAAAAGGAAAAACACACACACATACACAAACACAAAATTGCTGACAAACTGAAGAGGAATTTTAGAGGTCACTGACCTGAACACTTTGCTTTGCCTCCAGCTTCTAAGATTTACCTCCCAAAGCTCATCATAATCATTTGTTTCAGTCTACTAGAACTAGGCATTCTGTTCTCTGAACAAGTACAAACTTTCCCTGCCACTACATTTGCTATAATATCACAATCCTCTGTAGTTCACAGCCAAATCAAATACCACCTCTTCAACAAAAAGCCATAGCCAATTACCTAAGTTTTTAAAAAATTTCCCTTCTGATCTGTTATTGAATTTAGATTGGCCCACTTACATGGTGCAAACAACCTTAATTTGTAAATATGTATGCATCAGTTGACTCAATCCTGCACATTTATATAATGTAAGTGCAGAAACAGTATAATGCAACTTTGCAAGGCATGTGCTTTTGCATTTCATAAATTGTCTACAAAAATGAAATCCAACTTACAAAAGTAATACTGAGAATCTGTTGAAGCCAGGCCTGGTGGCACATGCCTATAATCTGAGTAGTCAGAGGCTGAAGCAGGAGAATTACAAATTCAAACCTAGCCTAAGACCTTAACAAAACCCTATCTCCATGAAAACAACAGAAAAGGGCTAGGGATGTAGATCGGTGCTAAGGTACTGGGTTTATTCTGTTATTGCAAAAAAAAAAATAATGCTGAATGAATGCATTCATGTGTTAACACATTTTCATTCCTTTCATTTTTCTATTGATTCTTATGAGGCAGTCCTATATAAAGCCCACATTTTATGTTTGTCTCGTAACACTTGGAAAACAGAATGATTGGACCATATCTAGTTCCACCCAAAACCCTTTTTAATATAAGTCAAAAGAGGCATCAAGAGGATAAAGGAACGATCTTATTAACTGTGGACAAATTTAATGATTTGTCTACTCGCATCAGAATGCAATGCGCAACACGAAGGCGAAGGAGGAAACCCGAGCTGCAGTCTTTCCTCCCTCAATATATCTAATCCCACACTGTAGGTGCTGGGGAAGAAGGGGCAAAAATGAAAACGATAGGCTTTTCTGCCACACTGCATTTTAATTTGGAGAAATGGCTTGGCATATGAAGTAGTCACCTTTGAAACTGGTGATTTCTATTTTTAACCTATATGAACAAAACTGGATAGTGACACTGGAAGTCGTGTAGAAGTCTCTCTCAGAGCAGAAAGCTACTTGTATCTGTCTACGATTAAAGTTACTCTACGGAGAAGACATCCCCCAAAACTCAGTAATGAAGATACTATTTAATGCAATACTTCAGAAAGGTCAGAATTAATGCACAAGAGTCCGTGATGAACAAAATATTTCTATTTTAAGTAAAGTCTAGATTTTACCCCGAACCTGCGCAACTCTTCTCACCCTAATCTCCTGAGTTTGGGCCACAACCTTAACTATTACTCCAAACGCGAATGTTTAGATCGCCTTGTGCTAGCTAGTCACAGGCTTTCGAGTCTCGAACAGGTTCCTGAGTTCGTTCACTAGACGTCACCTTTGCAGTAAGAATCCGCTCTATCAGCGCCTTTCCTCTGGACAAAGCACTGCTATGGCGAACTTCCCGGGGGTCTCACTGGATTCTTGGACTTGCTAGAATGAGTGGGATAACGGTATTGTAATGGGCGAGCCCGCCCCTCCCCCACGTACCTCCCCTCCTCCAGTGCGGGGTTTTGTTGCTGCTCTCCGCCTGCAGGAGGCGCGCCATATTGTGAAGCCTCCTCATGCCGGGACCACAAGTCGGCTTTGGCGGGAAGTTCCCACAGCCAGAGAAATATTCCCACTCTTTTCAACTCTTTGAATAAATGCTCCTGTCACTTCATCTGCACACTCCTGCCAAACGTGGCCGAGAAATATTGTATCCTAGCCTTAATCGGTCTCGAAAGCAGTCCCTCCGTGTGAAGAGACGCAGGTAGTGCTTCGGAGACTGTGAAGAAAGCAATTATTAGGGGCTTTGCCTGTCATTACGACATAAAATAAGAGAAAAAAGACTGAGACAGTTCTGGGGGTTTTGCCCGTACTACCCGAGCGCTGCGGGCCTAATTCCCCACGTTTCCCACTCCGCAGGCAGTCAGAGCAAACTGCGCACAGGGCTCGGGGCAAGTCCGCGGGCCACGCCCCCCGCCCGTCCCCCCCCCCCGCCGCCGCCCCTCATTGGCTCGAGAGCCTGTCACTCCAATCTGGCTCCCACTCCCGCTAACCACTCACGTAGTTTGGTTGCGTCTTGGCGTGTTTAATGTTGCCAATAACGAGAGGTGGGTTTTTTTGTTTGTTTTTTTTTTTCCGGTTTTTTTTTTTTTTTTTGGAGGCGTGGAGTACAGGTCGTGCTGCAATTAGTTCATTGAAAACTCAGTTGCTCTTGGAGCGGTCGAGCAGATACTGCTTTCGTCTTTTTTTCTGCTATTAAAATCTCCTGTACAGAGTGGTGATAATGCCCAAAAGAAAGGTAAGTGAAATGGAAATACAGAAGGGAGATCAGCTGCTGGAGTATGTATTTCCTAATGCAGAAAAAAAAATTTTTTTAAGGATTTTTGACTTGTAGTTTGATTTTTGTGATGTGCTGAATGTGTGCGGAGGGAAGGGCACAGACCAGGCGGTGTAAGTTTTGGGATGGTCTCGCATGCAACTGGTAGTTCACTTTTGGCGTGTTTCTTTGAAGAATCGCCCGAGAGAGGTCTCCATGCTGAATTACAACCAGCCATAGCGCTCTGCTGTCGTTTCCTACCCCACCCCCCCTTCCTCCGCTTACCCCATTGGAGAACACTTCTCCGACCACTCTCACAGGCACCAGTTTCCTCCTCTGCCTCCTGCTCGTCTTGGAGCGCTGTCCCGTTTTGGGAACGAAAGCCAAGGCGTTCTCCTGTATTTTCTTTCTTCCTTCCCTTCTTTCTTTCCTTCTTTCCTTTTCTTTCTTTCTCTTCCTCTCTTCCTTTCTTCCTCTTTTTCTTTCTCTTCCCTCCTCCACTTCTTGTCATGCCAGAGGCTATGCAATGGTAACACTATGTCATTAGGTGGCGCAGACTTCAAATTGCCCTCGAGAAGGGAAGGATTCATGGCTGTAATGACAAACTTTAGGAGGGGGAGACCTGCGCTTTGCAAGCTGGCTAGCTAAAGGTGGAAAGGTGAAAATAGGGTCGTGTCGTTGCTGGGGCAGTGAGCGATTTGGTCACCTTAGACTTAGTATTGATCTGAGCCATTTAAGGACTATAGCTTTTCCGCAAACCATGCCAAAATTTCTAACTCCTCTCGGACAGAAAATAATTTCATGCTTAGTGGGATATTTGTGTGTGTGTGTGTGTGTGTGTGTGTGTGTGTGTGTGTGTGTGTGTGTGTGTGTAGTTTACTTGTTTTCTGAGCCCATTATACGTGAAATGGGACGCGATATTACTGCTTGGTAAAGCCATAAAACACCGTACACTATAAGGCATTACGGCTTTTGTATGATTAATCTGTTTTCTCTAGTTCGAAAGCAGAGGAAGAAGGCTGAAATTCCCCAGTGCTCTGGGGCTGACTATAAATCTTGCAATAAATAAGTCGGTAATTCCCAGGCAAAAGGCTGCCGTGATACGGAAAGCAGTCATTTCTAGCCACCATGTCCCTTCCTTGAGGTTCCCGCCTCTGTGCTTTTCTAGGCTTGCACAATGAATCTTGCTATTTTACAGCTGACAACAACCTTGTCGCAGGTAGTGGCGGGAAGTTTTAAAATCCGCGGCCGGCTTCTCAGAATAAAGCGTTGACGCTGTAACACAGGTTCTCCCTCTAAAGCATTGTGGGGGTTGTAGTTCTTGTACGTGGAGAAGAGAATAGTCCAGAATACGTAGGCAGGGTCAGATAGGCACAATTGCATAGCAACTGTAAGGAAAGACAGACTGGGAAATTGGTGACCCTGCCTCCATTTGACCGGTCCCCACCCTTATTTTGCAACAGTGTCAAAATGAGAATGCTTTGTTTTTAGATGTTATTTGCCAGAAAGGATGAAATTGGTTAGTAATTGTGTAAATGTATGGCTTGAGCACACACTTGCACCCTGCTGTACATTTGCAGTTGAGCAGACACAGCAGTAGTAGATAACTCCTGGGAAACAGCACATGACTACTTGAGCGGAAGCCCAGGAAAAAGTCTTGAGCGATCATGTTTCACCTATAATCCATAGGTAATACTTTCTGCTCTATGCGTTTCTACTGATGACCTTATTTCTGTGTGGCTTTCTCCTCTGTATAGGCTGCAACTGAAAGTGACAAGAAGCAGGAGGTGAGAACCTTTCGTTTTAGAATCTGTCCACAAAAATCCATTTGTGACATAAGTAGTTGAAAATGGATGCTGCTTGGTGGATTCGTGCAATATTAGTTCCATATGGGATGTCAGCGAGCTCTCATAGTGATAGAAAGTACAGCTTCTTATTGTTTTAGGACCTTGCTCTTTTCAAGATCTGGACCAAATATCTTGTTATAAAAAAATGCTTTTCCAGTGGAGGGCTGTATTTTCCTTTTTCAGTATGTTTCTTGTTACTAGCCATTTGGGTTACTTTAGCTTATCAACAGATACTTAATTTGGTATTTTTAATTAGCATATGAAAGGTACAGAGTGGGGTAAAAATGAAAACTTGTAAGTTCTACTATTATTTTCCTTTTTTATTTTTTAAGGCAAAGTTTCTCTCTGTAGTCTACTATTGTTTTCTAATGAAGTTCATAATTGTTGTTTTAATGAAAATATATTGTGTTACACTAAATATTTTTGTCACAATAAAAAGCTATTTTGTGTAACCATAGTCTTAACTGATTTTTTTTCACTTATAGCCAAAGAGAAGATCAGCCAGACTGAGTGCTGTAAGTAGTGTTTCATAAAAGCATGTATTGTGAAATGTAATTTTAAAATTTAAAGAATCTTGAACAATATATTTAATACTGGGTTTATTTTTGAAGTTTAAAAAAATCACACAAAAGAAATACCTTTTTCTCCCTAGTGCACAGGTCAGGCTACATTCATTTATTTTAATTCAGAGGTTTGATTTCACTGTTAAGATTTTTTCTTAAGTTGTGGCTTTTCACTCTCTTCGCATGTCCTAATTTTTTTTTTTCTGCAGATGCCTGTGCCTGTTGTACCAGAGCTGAGACTGAGAAGAGCACCAACTCCAAGGGTATACTTTCAGTTGCTAATACTGAAGGAAGCTCTGCTGTTTTAGAAATGTTTTGGAGAAGACATACAGCTCATAGTTTTGCTTTTCTCTTCAATTACACTGTGCTGTGTAGTACATAAAAGTATTTTGAGTGAGGAATGTTTCTATTTTGTGATTGTTCACCATGTTTCAGCATTTTATGTAGAGACAAAAAAAGTTCATTAAATAGGTCTATTAAATGTGTATTTTTTGACGTCTCAGTAGTGATTCTGGTATTCTTGGCACCAGAAAGTGAAAAGTAAAGTAATTAAAGTAGTGTTTTGTAATAACTAACACTTGATAATACTGTACAATTTGCAAAGTGCTTTTTAAAAAGTATTTTTCAATGGTCGTGAGTGATTTTATATACATTTCTGTGCTCTGAGGTGTGACTAAAGCCATGTAGAAATAACCTGAATATTAAGTTGACTGTTAATTGCTTCCTATATAAGGATATTTTAAGGTTTGGTTGAATTCTGAAATTCATAATAGACTTAACCTATGAGGAACATTAGGAGTCATATAAATGTAGCTGAAAAAAAAACTGCAAACTGTTGTTATGTTTTTAAAATGTTTTAGAATCTTTGATGGAAGGGTATTGCTAAAATTTCAACAAGCCAATTATTAGTAATAGTTGATCTACTAACAACTGAAACAAGAAAACTAAGGTATTTTTTAATTTTTCTGTGTTGGGTTAATCAATCAATTTGTGTATTGTTATTGCAATAATTATGGAAGTTTTCTCTAAAAGTTCTACTTAGAATTCTAGGAAGGGTATTATAGGTAAGCACACATTTATACTTACAATAAAAATGTAATAAAATATGCATGACAAATTTTTAAATATTTTCTCTATTTTGCTTTTCACATTCATTATTCTATATAGTTAGGTACTCAATTTATAAATTGCTTAAAGAGTAAATACAGTTTATTTTTTAAAGAGAATATAGAGTTGTGAATTATAACTCAGTGATGGAATTTTTGCTTAATGTACATGTATTCTTGGATGAAATCCTCAGGACTAGAGACACAGAGAGATAGAGACAGAACCAGATACAGACAGAGACAGTACTAGATTAAAACAATATATAATCATACTTTTAAATTATCCTTCTTTGTTCTCATTTGTTAAAAGAGCAGTAATTTACATATTGGAATTTATAATTTCTAAACCAATTTCACAAACATTTTCTCATTTGCCTCTTATAAAGCCCCTGTGTAATGGGGTGGTATTACCTTTTCCTATATATGAAAAAAATAGCTTTAAAAGTTTATGCTTTCATGCAAGATCGAATCACAGAAGTGATAGATCCGCAGTTCAAACACAGGCTTTCTGGTCTCTTAGCCCAGTGGTCTTTCTGTTCTATATACAGTTATGCAAAGTGCTTTTTTGGCAAAGCATTCATGATTTAAGGCATTCTAAAATCTAGCAATACAAATATTGAAACACTTATATCCTGTGGTGGTCTCCTAAATGTGTATGAATTGGTGTTCTCTTTCTAACATAACATTTCTCTTAATTAGTTACCGATGGAACCCTTACAATTAAGAAAACTGTTGCTAATGATTAGACCACACAGATAATCTGTCCCTTTCTAGTCAGAGTAAATTTGTCAGTGTAACCTGATGCTGACATCTAATCTTGCTGCTGGACAGCACTCTAACTTGTTAGTTATCATAGATGGCACTCAATGTAAAAGGAAGCTTTGATTTATATCAGGAGAGGACTGTCCATTTGTAAAGCTTCTTTAAGTTTACAGTAAAACCAAGATGTTATATGTTAATATTGTTGATATCATCTTTTAAATTATTAGAAAAGCTGATAAAATTACTTTGGCTATTTATTCAACATAGCAGTTAAATTATGTATTTGTTTCATTCTTTTTCTGTTGCTGGACAGAAAATGCAGACCCAAAATGATATGATGGAAAAAACCACAGAAGAATATGCTGAAACAGTAGCTGAAACCAAGGAAGAAGTTGTTAAAGAAGAAACCAAAAATGAAAATGAAGAAACTGAAACTATAGAGGTATCAATGTTAACATATTTATCCATTTGAAAGCTTAACAGTGGGTACAACTGAAAATTAGAAATACTAACTGACCAGTGGTTTGTAGTATAATGGTACTTAAGGGAAAGAGAAAATGAATTTAAAATATGAATATTTACAGATACTGATAATGGTAGGAGTAAGTCAGCATTTCTATTGCTAGAACAATGCCAGTGATCATGACTTACTACTAATATAATGAATGTCTTATTAAATAGACATCAGTCTTTGATTGCTTTTGTCTGTACATGGGCTAATTGTAAATATTTTCCCAAAATATATGACCCCTTTTTTTCCCCTGGAGATTGCAAAACAAAACACTATATAAATATTTAACTAGTTTTGCTTTACATATTTAATTCATATTATGTTTTAGGTATTTTAGTAAAATCCTTAACATGTGACATAGCATGTCCTGAGAAAATCTGCAAATGAAACATGCATATATGAAAAATCTTTTTTAAGTAATCTTGTGATATTTGGTTGCTTTTCAAGTAATTTTATTTAAAAATATTAAATTTCCTTTTATGGAAACAATGTATTAATTTCCCAGTGCACATTTGTATGCATATTACTAGATAAAAGTTGCTGATATGGAATAATGGTATGTCATCCTTTCTGTACTTATTTTGTGTATCATACTTACACTAAAATTATTCATATGAATATACTTTTTGAACATGTAGAGATATTTTAGTTTATATTATTTCTTAGAGCATTTTAATCATCATGTAATTTTCTATAGGAAAATTACTTTCTTTTAAAAGAAATATTAATCGTTTCATAAAATATAATCTGATCTAGATACTTGAGAAAGATAGTTCTAAAATTACAACCTTGTTTTTTCTTTTCCCACTGCACATTTAGGCAGCAGCTGTCGAAAAAGAAACTAAAAAAGTAAAAGAGGAAAAAGTTGAAAACATTAAAGAAGTAGGAGAAAATCAAGAGGCAGAGGCAGCAGAAGAAACAAACGAAAAAGATCAAAAAGATGATGACGATCAAAATAAAGATGAGAAAGAAGAAGATAAAAATGAAGAGAAAGATGAAAACAAAACAGAAGATGAAACAAAGGAAGAAGATGAAAAGGAGAAAGAACAAGACATAAAAGATGACAAAGATGAAAGAGTGAAAGAAGACAAAAAAGAGGGAGAAGATGGAAAAGGGAATGAAGATGGAGAAGAGAAGGGCGACAGAAAAGAGGATGAAGACAGTAAAGAAAAAGAAGATAGCCAAGAGAAAGGAGCGGAAGAAGAGAAGGATGAGAACAAGGTGGAAGGGAGGAAAGGCAAAGATGAAAAAGAAGAGGGAGATGGAAAGGAAGATGGAGGTAGAAACGAAGAAGATAAGATAGAGAAAGAAGAAAATGTAGCAGAGAAAAAAGAGAAAGACGAAGAAGATGGCGCAGACAAAAGTGGAAAAGATGGGAAGGATGAAGGAGACGAAAGCACGCCTGAGTTTGGAAACTAAGCTGAGACAGAAGAGTGCAGAAATGGATAAAAACAAGATCCCCTGAATATTGTTTAAAACTGCCCTATATAGGTTCGTAATTTGGTAATATGTACTTTCATGTTGTAATGTTAATAGAGATAAATATTTTTAACAGATATTTTATAAGCACTGCTTTTATAGCATCATTTGATTTCAAAACATTACATATTGATTATTAGTCACAGAATTCATGACATGAAATCATAATCTATAAATTTTTTGATTGTAGTTGTGGAATATGTAAAAAGTACACTTTTAATTTTGTCAGTGAATTCTGCTTTGTGTAAGTTATGTGTTAAATCTTGGAATTTGAATGATTTGTTTATATATATATGATAATTTCACAAAATAGGGAGATTCCAAAAGAAAACATTTCATCTGACATTCTCTATATTGCTTTTACAAAGAAGTTGAACTATTTTCATCTAATGCTGAGAGTTAGAATTACTGTCCTCAAATATAATTTTATTAGTAACTTAGGAAAATATAAAGTTATAATTTCATTTTTCAAAGATATAAATGTTTATTTCAGAAGGGCAGTTTTGAATATATGTGTATGCACGAAGATTTATTGGATTGATCTCAATAAAGACTCTTCAAAGAAGGTTCTGGTTTGTTGTTTTTCTGAAATCATTTAAGAAAAACATTAAAATTCATTGTCTCCTATTGTGCTCATAATGTACAATCATAAACAGTGGTTAATTAAAGAGTATTTTTTATCACCCAAACAAAAACTGAAGAACCAATGAAGAGTTTCTCCCCGCATGTTTTTGAGGGGCTTCAGTGTATATAATATATATATATATATATATATATATATATATATATATATATATATATTGATTACATTTATTCCTGCCCTTCCATTTCCTCTTCCCCTCCTTTTTTCCTATTCCCCTTCCTTCTCTCCCTCATCATATGAAACTAGTTTGGGGGAGATGGAGATTAATGACTCAAATATGTTATATGGATGTGCAGTTCTGCCAAGTGCAACTCAATTTGTTTAATATGCACAAATAAAAATGTGGAGGAAGTTTCCATTTTATCCCAACCACTCCCCACCCTCCACATCCAGGCAATGTGAAATTGCCTGTTCTGTGCAGTTGGTGTAAATGAGTTTACACGGTATGCATGTGTGGACTTTTGCATTTGTCTCCTTTAACTTAGCCTAGCGTATTATGTCTCCATGTACAATGTATAAGAATACTGATTTCTCCATATATTTGCCAGCACTTGATATTGTCTGTCTTTTATTAAAGGTATTACAGTAGAATGATTTGGAATTATAACATTTATGTAATTTAGATTGATTTTTACTTCCCTATTCATGTTGATCATCTTCTTATATGCCTATTGGCCATTTTTATATATTTTTCAAAATGTCTATTCAAATCTTTAGTCGATTTGTTAATTGCATTATTTTTAGGATTGAATTATTATAAGTAATATATTTATTTTAGATACAAGCCCTTTAGCACATAGACGATTTGTAAAAATTGGCCTAAATCTATGTTTTTCCGTTTCTATTTTGCATTTTTAAAAATTTTGTTTGTGGAGCAGAGTCAAGATGGCAACACTGTAGGAATGTTTTGTCAGTAGCTCTGCACAAGCTCAGAAGACTGATATTTAATAAAGGCATCTCATTAGCAGCTTAGCTTAGTTAGGAAAACAGAGGAATAACTGGATCTGGAAGGTGACCAAAGGACCAGTAAAAAAGTGAAAAAGATCACTAGTCAGTCAAGAACTGTTTCCCAGACCCCCCCCCACCCCCCCAAAAAAGGACTTTGGGTCATGACAGGTGGGGGGGCCTGGAGCCACAGGGAGCAAGCACACCCGGAACTTAAGCCATTGAGTGCAGTGAGAAAATTACAGCCGAAACAGCAGCCTAGATGGTGCCAGACAAGCTACTGGCAGTGTATGACAGACAAAAAGGGCCTTCGTTCATGACAGGTCAGAATCCCCAGCCATTTAGCTGCGGAAACAAGGAAGGTCCTGTGGCTGCAAGCCTCAGAGTTTAAGATCTGCAAGCTACAGGTGCAGTATGGGAGTCAGAGCCAAATGGCCTTCTAAGAAGCGCCAGAGAGAATAGACAATGCCAGAGAGGTGAGTTTAGGATATTACATCTCCATCAACGATGTTGATGTGCGGTATGAGACGTCCCAGGAAATGGTCCATGGACAGTTCACAATTCAGGGACTGTCGTTGCTGGTGATAGGGTGGCAAAAGTGCCAACAACAGAGAAAAAAAAAAAAAAAAGACCAGAGACCTCGTGAACGATTGGACCAACCAAGAACAAGGCGCAGAAAGCAGAGTTTCATTTCTTCTACTCCCACAGCACAGGTGGGAAAAGACCCAGACACCTGGGAGTGGTTTTCTAGGAGTGTAACTGTCTTCAGAACACAGGACAATTACTGTCCGCAACCAGAGCAGAACCCAGAGGGCTTTTTGTTCACCCCAACCTCAAGGGATCTGAAAGAGACACTTTGGAGTGGTCGATATTTGCGGACTGAGACATATAACATATTTGAGTCATTAATCTCCATCTCCCCCCAACGAGTTTCATATGAGGGAGAAAAGGAAAGGAAGTAGGGAAAAAGGAGGAGAAGAGGAAATGGAAGGGCAGGAATGAATGTGGTCAATATAAAGAGAAGGGATTGGTCGCACCCTCCCCTCTCAGCAAGACTGAAGGTGTTAAACATAAAGACTTCCTATTCAAATACTACAGGAAAACAATTTTTAACTTTGAACTCATGTCAATAATTCACTGTCAGTATTTTGGACTTATATTTTTCATAGTATTAAGGTGTGTTTTTTTTTCTTTTTTTTGTTATTTGCTTCTTTTTGCATTTCTCTTTTAAGCAGTTCTTTATACCTTCAAAAAGATATTTATAGATTCTGGAGATGTTTACTCCCTATTTCATTCATAGCATTTCTTGTTTCTTATTTCTTTTGTCTCTGTTGCTTAAGGATATTCACTTTTTTCCGGTGTGTGGTGGGAATTCTGTCTTGCTTTGTACTCTTTTGTACTGCACTTCCAAAATTAACCCTCTGCCTTAGTCCTCCCTCTTCCTACCTCCACCATTCCTATTTATAGTATTGATCAGTATTGATAACTCACAATTATATGGCTTGGTCTGTTGAGAAGAAGTTTTTGCTATTTAGACAAAGACATAAAAATTGAGGTAGTTTTTAAATATTATTAACAGTAATATAATGTTTCATATAGTAAACATTTTTAATAAGTTACTTGTTTGTATAAATATATCCATTAGTAGTACAGATCACACTTCTAATGTGAAGATTGGAATGGTTGTATAATTTGATAACTTATGAGATATCAATAGCCAAAATGGCTGAAGATTCACCAGTGATACTGATATCTATTTCATTGTTCAAGAGGACATGGCAGCAGGAACCTAGTAAGGATTAATTGGTTTTGGTGGTTGCGTTTAGCCTAGACAAGCATTATAAATGTTTATTTTATTTATTGATAGTGATAGAGTATTGACATTAATGGAAATTTTGATAAGTCAATATTAGGTTTATTTAGATAGATACTTTGATGGTATAGACTGCCATTAATGTTAATGATAGAATATTGTAGTATTAAATGAGTTATTAAGATTTGTCAATAGTTTGTTGGTCAGGTTATAATATTATAATACATCCAGTATATGCCAATAATTAGCTTGTCTGTTGACCATCTACAGTACTATAATCCATTTATTCCACGCTAGAAATTGGACAGAAACAATCAGCAGGTTAGTCATTGAGAAGATCTCCAAAATGGATAGCTGAGTCAGCTAAAAGCAGACATAAATAGAAATAATTCAAAGAAATTCCAGGGAAAGATAATCTGATAAAAGGAATTTCCACAGTAGGAGCACAGTACATCAGTATTCCTGATACACAACTCACAGTAATAGAAGTAAGGAAAATGAGGCAATAAGTCACCTGCAAAAACGTCTTACACCCCAGAAGGTGACATCATGGGCTTTGAAGTAGTGGAATCTATAGGGAAGGAAGCTCAAAGAAGACATGCTTAAATGCAAGAGATGCTTGGTGAGTTCAAAGAGAATCTAACCAAGTCCTAATTGATAAAAAAAAAAAAAAAGCTTAATGATTCTACAGGAGACACAAAAATAAAGCAAAACGACCCATAAAGGAACATCTCAGCAGAGAAGTAGAGAAATTTAAAGGACTCCAACTGAACTCCAGGATATGACAAACTCATTTGGAAACATTGGGAATTGGTTGAAGCAATATGAGAATGGCGTATTGGATCTTGAAGGTAAGGTTGTTGAATTGAGCCATATGTTCAAAGATGACAGAAAAAGAAGACAAGAAAGAGAATGGATGCAACAGCTGACGACTGACTCGAAGAAAAACAGCCTCAGAATTTTGGGAGTGCAATAGATAGTGGAGAACATCATTAAAGGTCTGTCTTAGTTACTTATTTCTGGCTGTGACACATTACCCAATATCCACAACTTTAGGGAGGAAATATTTATTTTAGCTCACAACTTCAGAAGGTCTCGGTCCATTCATGGGTGAATGGCAGTGGCAAGAAGAGTGTGACAGAGAATAGCTGACCACAGCATTGCAAGAGAAGAATCAGGAACTGCCAGAAGAAGCTGGGTAAAAATTTATCCCCTTCAAGGCCACTCTCCTCTAATCTAATCTACCAATGCAACAGAAAGAGGAAAGTGATCTAACAATAAAGAAGAACAAATAATCAACACCAAGACAACATGATGGAGACAGGATACAGCAGAAACACCACTATCTTAATTCTAATGGTCTCAACTCTCCTATTACAAAACACAGATTGGCAGATTGGATCAAAATTATAAAAAGAAAAATTGTTGCCTGCAAAAGATGCACTATATCCATTAAGAATTTTGTAAAAGAAAAACTACTGGACATCAAAAGACAAATAGACCCCAATGAAATTATTACTGGGGACTTCCATACTGCAATGTCACTGAGACAGGTGTGCTAGATTAAAAAAAAAAACATGTAAAAGAAATGTTAGAGATAAATAACACTGTGAAACAATTGGGATTTAACTGGTATTTACAGAGTGCTACATCCAACATGAGCAGAATACACTTTTTTTTTTCTTAGCAGCCCATGGGAATTTTACCAAAATAAACCATATTATAGGCCATAACTCATGTTTAAATAAGTACAAAGAAATTGAAATAAATCATTCTATGCTTCAAATTGTAACAAAATAAAACAAATCAATAGCAAAAAAACCTACAGAAAATATACATATGCATGGAGAATAAATAATATACCGTTGAACAAGCAGTGGGACACAGAAGAAACCAGGGAAACATTGGAAATTTTTAGAGTCAAATGACAATGCCCGTACACAATGTCAGAATCTATGGGACACAATGAAAGTATGGTAAGAGGAAAATTTATAGCTGTGAATGCACACATTAAAAAAAAGAGCAATCCTAAATTAACAACTTTAATTATGCACCTCAAGATCCTAGAAAAACGAGCAATTCAAATGTAAAAGGAGCAGAAGGAAAGAAATTACAAAGATCAGAGCAGAAGTTAATGACATTGAAGGTAAGAAAGCAATACAAAAAATGAACGAATCAAAGAGTTGGTTCTTCAAACGAACAGGTAAGATTAATAAACTTCTAATCAAACTAATACAAAGAAGGGAAGAGAAAGACAATATCAATTCAATTAGAAATAAAGTTGAAATCACAATAGACACTGCTGAAATTCAGAAGATTGTAAGGAAGTATTTTGAAAACATATCCTCCAATAAAATAGAGAATTTGGAAGAAATGGATAAATTCTAGACTCTTGTAAAATATCCAAATAGAACCAAGAAGATAAAAAACCCCTTGATAGACCAAGAAGAAATACTGAAGTTGAGGCAGCAATAAAGTGTTCAACAACAAAGAAAAGTTAAGGGCCCAGTGGGTTCACGGCAGGGTTTGATCAGTACATCAGAAAAGATCTAACAGTAATACTTCTCAAACTCTCCCATGAAATGTAAAGAGAAGGAATATTGCCCAACTGTTTTCTGGAAGCTGATATTACCCAGATATCAAAACCAGACAAAGACTTAACAAGGAAAGAACACCATACGCCAATTTCCTTAAAGGTTATCGATGCAAAAATCCCCCACGTGATATAGATGAAAACAATCCAACAAACTATTAAAAAGATCATGCACAATGACCAAGTCTCTGAGATGCAAGGGTAGATTAATATACATAATTTAATTAATGTAATAAACCACATAAATAAAAGCAAGAACAAAAGTCAAATGATCATCTCAATAGATGCAAAAGAGCCTTTGACAAAATCCAATATCCAGCCATCATAAACACCCCCATGAAAATTGGTATAGAAGGACCATACCTCAAGTGCATAGAAGGCCAATCGTACTGCCAGCATTATACTACAAGGGTATAAATTAAAGGATTTCCCCTAAGTCAGAAACAAGACAAGACTTCCCACACTCACCACTCCTTTTCAATCTATTGAAACCTAGCCAGAACACCAAAGAATGTTAAACTTTTAAAAAATTTTTACGCTAAAGGATATGTTGTCATTAATCACACTTAGCGTGAATACACTTCTCCCACTGCTGCCTTTTTCTGATATTGTTTTGAAACTCCTCTTTCCTGAGCGTCTTCAGTTGTGGCATCGTGCATGCCTTGATATCATGAATCAATTAAAATGCTTACTTTCATGGTCATTGTGACTTTGGGGAAGAGCCATAAGTCCTTCTTGAACTCACTATATATCCCAGGCTGGCCTTGGACTCAAGGCAATCCTCCTGCCTCAGCCTCCCGAGTACTAGGATTAAAGGCATGTGCCACCATGCCCAGTTTATGTGGTACTGAGGAATCGAACTCAGGAATTCGTGCTTGCCAGAGCTATTCCTTCAGCCCCTAGAGGCAGAAGCCATTATGTGCCATAGCTGGTGAACAAGGGGGGTTGTAGTATTTTTACAAGCCTTCCTTTTGATTGGAAGGTACTTGGTAGTGGCATTCCTCACTTCATTTTTACAATTGTATCTCATAAAGTACTTACAAGGAAGACTTCCCCAGATCTTCAGAAAGTGACAAGAATGATAAGACAAGTATATCTGAAATCAGAGGAGTACTTTGAGGGTGATTAGTGGCAATGTGTCTTTTGCTGTAATCCTTTTTTTTTTTTTTGAAATTTAAACATACCTTGTACTTTTAATCAGCCCTTGCATTTATGATATAAAGTAAGGTTCATGCTCACTAATTTCCATGTGATTATCCATTTATTCAAACAAAATTTGTTGAAAACACTTCATTGCAAATTGAATGGTCATAGCAATTGTATAAAAATTAATGGATAACACGTGCATGAATTTATTTCTGGATTCTTAATTCTATACCATTAATCTATTTTTATCTTTATATCAGTACCACAGCTTTGATTACTGTAGCATTATAAGTTGTAGTATCAAGGAGTGTCAGTGCTCCAAATTTGTTCTTGGCTATTCAGTCATTTTCAGTTGCATATGAATTTTAGGATCAGTTTGTCTATTTCTTTAAAGAAAAATGTGGTTGTAGTTTTGATATAGATCACTATAAATATATCAATCAACTTCAAGAATATTAGTATATTAATGATACTAAGTTTCCAATCTGTGAATACAGAATGTATCTCCCTTTATTTTTCCTTATTTTTTTCAGCAATATTTCATAATTTTTTAGTTTACAAGTCTAACAACACATCCTTGGTTAAATTTGTTTCTAAGTATTTAATTCTTTCTGATCCCCTAAGTGGATATTCATTTTATAGAAATGCCTTTGATGTAAGTATTTTGATCTTCTATCTCAGAATGTTATTTAAATTATATATATATATATATATATATATATATATATATATATATATATCCTGATAGATGTTTTGTGGATTCTTCAGGTTTGCTTAAATAAAATCATGTCATATAGGGCCTAGTGTATAGCTCGGTGGCAAGGCCCTTTCCTAACATGTACAAGGCCCCAGGTTCAATCTTTAGCATCGCAAAAATAAAACTCACTAGCAAATACAGTTTTTCTTCTTTCTAATTTATTTTCACCGATTAATTGACCTGAATTTAAAATTACTTCATAAATACTAAGAAGAAAATACCCAGAATAGAAGAAGTTTGTTTATAAAGCACAGGCCTCTATCCCAAGGTTTCCCAGGGTAAGCAAGCCTCGTGGCATTTCAGAGCCTGTACCAACGAGAATACTGTGTCAGAACATCCAAAACAAGTTAGTTTCTTAATCACCCTAATTCTTTTCATTTTCAATTCCAAAATTAAAGTAACAATTTTGGTTTCCTATCCAGAAACACATACCAAGAGACTGGCAGAACTGTAGAATGAGTAATCTTAACTACACGTGAAATCCTACCTTCTACACAATTAAGTTAGCCAGCCTTACCTTAAAACATTATTTCTATGATTGGAACACTATACGATGTCATTGGAGGGCTGTTCCTTCGTACTGTAAACTTTGTCAAGTCACTCTTATTTTGTTTCTTGTCATTTTAATTGAATCCTGCTTTCCTTTTGCCATCAAAACCTTTCTCCATACTATTTCCCCCCCACCCGCCCCCACCAAGTCTCAACAACTTCAATTTCCAGGTATAAGGTTAGCATAGATTAGAAGGCATGATGACTTATATGGAAAATTCATCACTAGATGTAAAAGTGAAAATATATTACAAATCTGTAGCAGAGCAATGTTTATTATATATGTGGGAAAATACCCAAGAACAAAAATAGAATCTATTTGGAGCTCCCCACAAAAAAGTTGTTCAAGAAATTCACCTGGAGTTTCTTTAGTAATATAAGATATTTTTCTTTTTAATCATTGACAAGTTTCTCAGTAACATATAGTACTGACTAAGCACAATAATCATTCTCGTGTATATGTAGCACAGAAGGTTCAACGTATGCACTTCTAATATGACACTCAAGTTTTCGCCATTCATAAGCATTATTTTGGCTGAGAAAGAATCAGACCTCAAAATCATTTTTTCTAATAGGAATAACTTTTTAATCATGGTGAAATTATTTGAGAAATTATGGTATAGTAGAGTTCTGACCCTCCTGGAGGATAGGAAGACAACTCAGAGGTGTGTGTGTGTTACGAGGAAGTAGGTGGCGCTCTCCCAGCCAGGAGCCTACACATGCCTAGGCTTGCAGCCACAATGTAGTTATCTGCAGGTGTGTGCCCTCTGGCTTGTACTGCATGACCTCCAACTCAAAGGGCATGCCCTTTGGAACATAGAGAGTGCCTTCAACTCATTGGCTCTGGCTTGGGGCATGTGTCCTCCAGCATATGGCACACACTCTCGGGCCTGCATATGGGCACTACTCCTAGGGTATTTAAGGTGCTGAGATTAAAGGACTACAGTGAGCAAGTAAGGAAACGTGGGATTGGAAGAAAGAGATTTAATGCACAAGAATGGTCACCGGTCACCGAGAGAGTAGTAGTCTTAAGAGAGAGGCCAAGTCTGAGAGAGAACTCTTGAGTCCCTGGCAGAGGAGCAGTAGCTAAAAACAAACCCTAGCAAGCAGTATACAGTTTCTGTAAGCTATTCTTTCTGCTGGGATGGGTTTTTCAGTCACGAGGAAGCCTTTTGAATCACCCACAAGCTTTACGTGGCCCCTCATTCCTGTTCCAGAGATTGGGAGGAAGGGCAGAACCAGCCCACGCCCCTCCAGGTCAAGTTCTAAGTATTCGCCCTTCCTTCCGGGCCCAACCTCCCCACCCTACACAGAATCCATTGGAAGGTGAGGCCTTTGGGGGACACTCCCGATCCAAACCACCACAATAGCCTATGCCAAACTCATTGGTTCACCAAGTTGGATTTAGATGTAATCACTACTTTGGCCCATCTATGCACTCCCTATGGGATAAATAGATGTTGGTGTTCACTTTTCCTTAGGAAAGGTTATCCTTGAGACACACTGCAGCTGATCAGGATCAAATGGGACCACAGATGATGTCTTTGATCACTTTTTTGTTGCTTGACAAAATACCTGACATGCACAAATTAGGGGAGGAAAAGTTTATTCTAGCTCACAGGTTCAGAAGGTCACAGTCCATTCATGGGTGACCAGCAACAGCGGAAGCAGAGCCTGGAGAGTTGCTTGCCCCATTGTAGACAGAAAGCCAAGAGAAGCAGGAGCAAAGTGAGTCAGGAGACTCATAAAAGGTCACAACTTTCCCAGGAAGAAGCTATAATAGTGTTTTTTCTTCCTTGACTTAGTTCAAACTGCCAGTTGAACTTCCCAAGCCCAGGGTGAGTGTCCGTCTGTCTTAGTTAATTATTTGTTGGTGTGTCAGAATACCTGACATCCACAAATTAAGAGAGGGAAGATTTATTTAGCTCCCAGTTTCAGAAAGTCTTACACAGTCCCATCATGGGGCAGCTGGCAATGATGAAACCTCACAGCAGAGACAGAAACTGCAGAGCTGCTTACCCCATTGCAAACATAAGCCAAGCGAAGCAGGCGCAAGCCTATGTCTGGAGACTTAGGCAAGGTTAATTACTTCGAGCTGCCAGTTACCTGCCCCCTCAAAGGTGAGTGTCCCTCTCTCGTTTCCTGGCCCGCAAGTCCACAACACACACGCCTGAAAACTCTGCCCTGGAAGCCCCCAATCTCAACAAGCTGACACAATCTTTCAAGTCATATTCCAAGTATTTGCATCTCCCATCCAAGCCCTACTTTTCAATAACACACAGTTTCAAATACATGAGGCTTTCGGGAAACACTCAAGATCGAAACCATAGTACCCTTTCTTACTTCCTAGCCCACATGTTAATAATAAACACCTGAAAGCTCTGTCTTGGGCACTCTCACAGTCTCAACAAGTTGACACAATCTGTCCAGGTCAACCCCTAAGCACCACCATTTCCAGTCAGGCCCTATCTCCCAATAACACACAGTTCCACAGTCACCCTACTACATCCAAATATACGGGGGTTCTGGGGTACCCTCCGGATCCAAACCATAACAAAGGAGTTGGGCGGATATGGTTGGATGGACATATCAATGGAGGCTGGGACATGCAGCTGAGGAATGGGGACAGAGAGAAGCAAAGATTAGTTAGGGGGGTAATGGTAGCATGGAACATGCAAAGGGCACTGGGACATGCAGCTGTGGCTTATCTGCACACGACTGAAGCATCTGCTGGGGCATTCCCAATGTGGTTACCATTCCTCATGCTGCATTGCATGGCATGTTTTCTTGCTGTAAGGATGGTTGTATACTTCCTGCGATGAGCAGAAGGACATGCAACCGAAGCCAAGCTGTGAGCAAATTTTGTGGGGAAATCTCAGGGTGGCCTTCTTCCTCTATTTGATATGAAATGGAATGTCTTTTTGAGGTTTTTGTTGTTGTTTGTTTTTTGTTTTTTGTCTGTTTTTCGAGGCTTAGTCTTGCTCTGTAGTCCGGGCTGGTCCTGAACTCACAACGTAGCCCAAGCTGGCTTCAAATCCACAGCAGTCATCATGCCTTGGCCTCTGAGTGCTGGGATTACAGGCCTGGGCCACCATACCTAGCTTATATGGTGCTGGAGAATCGAGCTCAGGGTCTTATACTTGTGAGGCAAGCACTTTGCTGTGCTGCTACATCAGCCCACTACAATGCCTTAACAAATGAGGTCTGTCATGACCCCAAAACAGATGATGAATTTAAAGTACTTGCTACAGTTTCTGAGAGTAACATGTATGAAACAAAATCATAAGCAAGCGGTTGTGTCAATTGCACGGCTTTTGTTGTGAGTGATAAGGCATCCCACTGAGGCTCAGCTGTCTTCCTGGAAAGAACTTACCTATGCAAGGGAGAAATTACAACAAGAAAAGGACATGCAGTCGGTAGCCTATGCATTAGCCTCTGATTTGTCAGAGAAAGTGGAGAAAAGAGGGAAGAAAATGGAGGTGCTGGCTTGCCATTTCTTATGGCTGGCAGGATGCAAGGCAAAGAGGGTACAAGCCGGACCTGCACTAAAGAGCCCTTTATGGAGCCCGTGGGAATAACCAGGCAGGAAGGAGGAAGAGGACAGAAGAAAAGTGATAGAATATAGCCCTTAGGTCTGACCTTTAATAGAGAACAAAAGAAAATTCATAGTTCAATATGTAGATAAGGACCTTAATAACAGCCCAATGCAAGAAACCATGACAACCAGAAAATACTCTGCACCTGAATTGCTTCAATTGGGATTTTTAAACAAGCAATAAAAGAATCTCTCATAGCTTGGCTTGTGGGGATGTGGGGCATGGGAGCAGACTGGATCAGTCTGAATGTTGTGGAAGTAAAGATACTGTCTAATAAAACCACTCATCCCTCCTTGAGACAAAGACTGCATAACCTGAGACAATACAGTCTGTGATGGACAAGCTCAGAGGAGCTATTAGAGACACTTGGTAATTGCAGGTTCAGGAACCCATGAGTACCAGAAATTTGAGGACAATAGAGGAAAGGCTGGTGTTGCTGAGGGAACTAGGCATGAGATAGGTAGTGCTCAATGCCTCATTTACCAGTCTTGATGGAACTGAGAGGACTGTATTCACAGGTGTGTTTAAAAAAAAAAATCTTGGTCCAGGAAGCCTCTCAGGATTTGTATGGGGCTTTAGTGACTTTTTGAGCCCCATGGTGGGACATAAACTTTATCAGGTAGGAGAGGCTTTGGGTGATCCAAACAACTGAGGCTGGCAAACGATCAGGTTCATAAGGTACTAAAGCACTCAGGAGAAGATGAGAATAAGGAAAAGTAGACAACGGTTCTTTTCCAGGTTACTCAGAAGCAAATGTGGTGAGATTTGTGTGGAGTTAGAATTCCTAGGGGAAAAAAAATTTTGATGCAAAGTTAAATGCTGTGGTTATGAGGCTTCAGAAGGCTTTAAAGCCTGACCAAAGAAATTGAAATTTTCTTTTCACAAAAGAATTGAAAGGAGGAGTGAGTGACGGGGAAGATGAGGTTGTTCCTACTGTATCCCCTGAGGAAGGAGGTTTACTAGGGTGAGCACTTCCACAGTTGTTCCTCTGAAGGTGTGGCCAAGGTTGCCTGAAAGTGAGGGCCATGTATAGTGACTAGAGCCCCCATGTCAAGCTACTGAATTATTAGTCTTCTACCAATGTACAGAATACTTGGGCATTAGTGGTCATGAAAGCTGAATTTCCTTTAATTCATGGTAACACCCAAAGTACAAGGGAAATGGGTGAGTGGCAGTGGATGGATATGAGGATAAAATTGTCAAGTGGAGAGGACCCAGTTTTTTTCCTAGAGGTGGACAATTACCTATCCAAGGAGTACACTGTGTACATTTCCCCCAGCAGGAGAATATTCTGGAATGGATGTGCTGCAAGGGCACAATCTGCATACCATTGTTGGAGGGTGTCACCTGACAGTGTGAACTGTGAAGACAGTTAAGCATGGTTTTGTGAGATGGAAGCCTCTAAAGTTACCTACTCTGAGCAGAGTGGTGAATGGCAAACAGTATGGGCTGCCAGGTGGCTATGATAAAATTACAGAAGCAATCTAGGAATTAGAAAGGATAGAGATTATTCACCATGCCCAAAGCCCTCTCAACATCCTCATGTGGTCCATACGGAATCCAGACAGCTCATGAAGAATGACTGTGGACTACAGAGAATGAAGTAAGGTGGTGCCCCATCTGTCCTGCTGTACTTACATTGTTCTTTCAATCATACAACTGGCACAGGTGGTAGGATCATTCCATACTGTGTTCAATCTTGCTAATGTATTCTTTAGTGCTCATTTAGCTGCCAGATTCCAAAGAGTTTGTATTCTCTTGGAATGGATGACAATGGACCTTCAGAATACTTCCCTAATGTTAACTTCACAGCCCCACTATTTGTCATGGCACGGTGGCCTGGGACCTTGTTTTGTTACCTTACCTCCCTGTGCAACAAGTTTTCATTATATAAATGATATAATTCTGACCTCTGAGTGCTCAACGGATTTGGAAAAGCATTTAGAAGATGTATAAGCTCACCTAAAGGAAAAGGATAGAAGCTTGGTCTCTATGATGTGCAAGAACTGGCCCAGGAATAGAATCCTTGAAAGTATTATGGCTGGGTAAGTGACAACAGTATTGGAAAAATCCTACAACAACCTACACCTGTAAATGTGAAACAGCGACAGATATTCTTGAGAATCCTAGAGTACTGGTGAATTTTCATACCTCATTTTACCCAAATTATTTGTCATCTGTATAATTTGATTTTTAAAAATGTGCTACATGGGATTGGGATTGAAAGGCTCAAAGCCTTCTGAGCAGGCTAAGATCCATGCAGGGCAGGCTCAACAGCTGTGTGTTCCAATAACCCAGTGTCTCTTCCTGTTAGAAATCGCAAGATATTCAAAGGGCTATCGCTGGAAGGTATGGCAAAAAAAAAAAAAAAAACTGAACACACAGTTCCAATTGGGTTTTTGTCCCAGTCACAGAAAGGGGCACAAGTTCAATATACATCAATATATTAGCAACTGTTAGCTGTATATACGGTATTGCAACAGGTGAAACCCATCACTGGCTCTACCTCAGCAATAGTGAAAACCCCTTGTCCAATAAAGGAGTGGGTCAAGGGATTTTTTTTTCTTTCTTTTTTTTGTCTAAACCTCTTTCTGGAGTAGCACAAAATCAAACATTAAAATAGCATCGCGTGTAATGCATATTTATACCAACTGGGTATGGTGTCTACAAACCTGGTCACCAATGCCATACAGGCTGTACTGACACAAGTGTTCTTTTAAGCCACTGAGCTTCCTCTAGTATTTGAGCCAATAATCAATTCTGATAGAGTGCTGGAAGAAATAACCACAGGTTCCTTTAGGTGCCTGATACACAGATGGCACCAGAAGGGGCACCAGACAGCAGTAGGAGTATGGTGCAATAAAAATGAATACAGACCGTAAGTGGCTAGAGAGAGCAGAAGGAAAGAGTAGCTGGTGGGGTGGATAGTAGTCACTCATGACTCTTGGCGGGTGATAATCTGTACTGATAGTTGGGCAATACTCAGAAGCCTACTTTTATGAGTGGCACAGTGGGAAAAGGAGAGCAGGAAGGTGATGAGTAGGCCACTGTGGGGGCAAGGAATGTGAAAGGAAATATGGAGAGTCCTTCAGGCGTCAGAGCCCTTAGTAGTTTACCATGTGGTAGCCCACAGCCCAGTGATTCCTCCTGGAAATCAGGAAGTAGGTGTGTTTACCGAAGTATAAGCTATGTGCCTTCAAGTGGCACTAGAGGCTGCTCATTAGATTTGAGTGAAATCTGGTCACAAGGGAGCCAACACAAAATGGAAAATAGCTAAAGGTACCAGTGTTCTTGTAAAATATGCTAATACCAACATGGTGTCCATTCATGAGGCCTGTTCTTGGTTACAGCCTTAGCAGATGGATGCTACGAAGGGACAAGTACATATACCAACCTGCCCTTTGCAGGCATGGCAAATTGATTATGTGGGGCCTATGCCAAGCAGTGAGCCTTACGTTCATGCCCCTGTAGGGAACTCACAGTAGCTAAGGCCTTGGATTTTCCCTGGGCATTCTCACAGTGTAGCCTTGAGTCCTCTCTTCATGGCCTTGAGCCTTTCTGTGACAGTTATCCTGAAATGGCATGGATGATCCATCACCATGTGAGCCTTGAGACCTTGGTAGAAAGCCACATTTGTCTGTATTATTGTGTCAGTTTTGGTTTTATCCCTCATGGAGGTCGCTTGTGGTGGTGACCTGTAGGGATGACTTGAGAGGCAACGTGTGGTGACTTGTGCCTGCCGTGTACTCTGTTGTACCTGAATAAAGCATGCAGGACTTCTCGTAGTGCCTCGCTTTTCTCTTCAGGCTGGCCAGATCCAAGCTTGCACCCTTGAGCCCTATACTATGGCCCCTGTGGCCCTCACCTGTGTGAACGCTGCCACAGTTCCGTTTGCAAGCATTTCCTTGCCCAGCAGTCAACAGGCAAACCCATCATCAAGGGTCTCACACAACTCAGTGCTATGTACAGCTGCCTGTGGAGAATCAGGAGCGGAGTTGCTCATTTTACAAACAACGATGTGCAGAGCTGGTCTGAGGACAACCAAGTCTAGTGGTATTTCCACTCACGTTACAATCCTACAAGGGATCAGTTAATGAGAGGGGAAAATGGGTTGCTAAAACAACATCTAAGAAATGTAAAGACATACAGAGCCCCACATGGGCGGAAAAGGGAATCCCAGAAGCTGTACAGTGTTACATGAATGTTCCAGTGCCAGAAGTGGGCTACTTTTCAATGAGTTGTTGGCCTGAGATGCTCCTAAGGACCCCAAACATTACTGGCTATTGGCATTATTGTTGGTTGCATGCCAGAACTAGATTTTAAGACTCTATTACTGAAGACACCTATAAGGGGGACCAGGGTCCACAACTCAAGGGGCAGCCTGAAAAGAAAAGCTAGACACTAAGGGAATTCCAGGCATAATTTATTCAAGTACTGCAGAGTACATAGCAAGTCATTATAGCTGTGCTTATCACAGAATGGCTCAAGGCTACAGTGAGAGGACTCAAGGCTACACTGTGGAAAGGGCAGGAAAAACTCAGGGCCTGAGCTACTTGATGTTTCTTACAACCAACCCCACTGAGTCTTTTTGCCATAGAACCCATGCAATTGTATATTCCTCAAAGGTATCTAGGTGAGCATATGGAGCCTTGTATCCATATTTTATGGCAGCAATAAGTACACCACAGGCCCAGACAGCTACCTCTAGAAGCCAGTCTGTCCCATCACAGATAGCATGTCTCAGACACTGGCTGTGACCTGTGATAATGTCCATGGGCTGTCATCTAAAGAGTTTTAACCTCTCTGTTGCAACCAAGTCTAGTTTTCAGGTTACACATCAGCAGTTTCTGGTAGCTTGGTGGCAGAGCTGATGTGCCATTCAGTGAACACCCAAGAGTCAGATTGGCTTACCACGAGAGTATATACATGAATCTAGCATACCAGCATGTTGGTTAGGCTTCTAAGGGTAAAAAGACAAAGTTAAAGTTACCAGCAAGAACAAGTCTCAACTATGCTAGAGAAATGGCTGCCAGGGCTGGCAGCAATCCTAAATTCAGGTTTTTCAAGCATTGTCCCATACCGAATGAGGGCTTCTTTCAGCATCATAGGTGAGCTAAAGCATCTACCTCATAATTTTTAAATAGGGCTAAGGGCATATTCCCTAATACATGATAATCTATTCTTTTTTGTGTACCTCATGGCCCATAAGTTTTGCCACATGGCTTGTCTCCACACAAAACAGTGCCAAACTAACCACTGTTGAGAATTTTAAGTCATGAGCCACAATGCTAAAACTGTATATACAGCCAAGCTGTTGGTACCTATATCAGGGGGTCATTTTATTTTTTTATTATTATGACTATACATACAGACTTGAGCTCAGACCAGTGGTTGCTTTGAGCTCAGACCATTGGATGCGTTGACCAACTCTGTTTTCAAACCAGGTAGTATCTGTGTTGGGCTGGGTAGCTATTACTGTTCATGTGGGTGATTGAACACGAATTCATCTGTCTGTATAACACACACCAAGTGTTATAGTCAGTTTTTCAGGGCCGTTTTGTGTTTATCCTGAAGCCTACTGTGACTGTTGGAGAGATTATGTCAATTTGAGGCAATCAGGAAGCACACCTGGATTAGGGTTTGGGAACCACACCTAGATTAGGCAATTAGGAACCAGCCTGGGTTAGAGTGTGAACGATTTGTGGGCCAGCAAATAAGGGTAGATGTGGGAGGCTCAACTGGAACTCAAGCAGTATAAAAGGAAGGAAGAAGAAAGATTGTCACAGCTTCTTCCTCTGGAAAAGCTCTTACTTTTGCAACTGTCTACGGATGCTGAATCGCTACACACCACAAATCTTCATCATAGATTTGCCCCAGTTTCGACTTGCACCAGTCTGCCTATTGCTGATCTTCAGTCATGGATTTTCAGGCTCCATTCTTCACCATTGTTCTTTGAACAACTGAGATCCACAACAGAATCTTACCGTTTGTCCTGCAATTCCAGACGGGAGATCTACTTCATGGCTGAGCAGCCATCGAACACTCCAGCTCTCACAAATGCAGGCCACCATCTTGGACTATCTCTATCTTCGGTTTGTAAACCATTTGAATAGATCCTTTTGGTTTTAATTTCTGTAAATTCTGTCTTTTGAGAGAACCCAAACTAATACATCTGGGTTCAGCCTGCCTCTTCCATAAATGGCTTTTTTCATTACCCACATTGGACTTTGTGTCTGACACCCTTTAAGTGCATTTTTCCTCATTCTCTGATGGAATCACTTCCCCAGCTCCATCAGTTCCTTCTGGTACTGTTTTGTTAGGTGTAGAGCCTCAACCAAGCTTCATTCCTGGCCCATTGCCGCTGCTGCTTTTGATGCTGCCTCAGGGAATTCACTTTTGCATTACCATCAGCTGAGAGCAGTAGAGGTTCCACTGACAGTGACTACTCCTCCTAGGCTTTTGCTGTGCATCTTCCATTGAATGCAACTCCTCTATGGCTGCCTGATGCTGTGTCCTCCTCTGTTCTTGGATGCAGCCATCTTGGAAAGAAGATCTGGGATCTTACATTGCAAGGCTAGGGTTGGGGCAGCTTTTCAGTGGTGCCAGCCATTGCACCTTGATACTCCCGGTAAGGAATCAAGACTGCTTGTATCTCACTGGTGGTTTTGCACTCTAGGGCTTTTCTGTTCTCCAGTTTGCTGGAAGGCACTTTCAGTTTCCAGTTCATCCTACATTTTAGCTCAGTGCTCAGCAGTAGGATGGCTTCTGTCTCTGAGCATTGGTTGCTCTAAAATACCCACCCTGTATTCCCTGCAGCTGCCAGCATGTTGTTGTTGTTGTTGTTGTTGTTTTTAAGGTTCCCTGGCTATTTGAAGCAACTTCCCAAAGAAAACAGATCTCAGACACTCCAGGCCACTCCTGACATGCATGCAAACAGAGAGGAGGTTGTCAACCTGGTATTTGTAGCCAGCTACCCCTCAATCCCATCCTCGGTGGATGTCAGGGGGACATACCAGGTTCTGCCAAATCCTGCTGATGACTCCAGGTATTTGGGGGTCCTCAAGGGGCCAGAATCCAGGGCTCAAGGGTACAAGTTTGGATCCGGCCAGCCTGTGGGATGTCCAGCTATACAATATTGAGGTACAGCAGAATACACAGCAGGCACAAGGCCCCTCCACAGTTGCCTCTCAAGTCACCATCATAGGTCATGACTATAAGTCCCCCATAAGAAATAAACCCATTCACCAACAACAACTCAGATAGGAAGCTCATAACTAAAACATACAGGGAGCTGAAGAAAAGTAAGCCTACCAAAATAAAGGATCCTATTGGAAAGTGGGCAAATGAAATGAAGAGGCAGTTCACTCACGAAGATGTTCAAATGGCCAATAGGTACATGAAAAGATGTTCAACATCCCTAAGCTGTAAGAGAAATGCAAATCAAAACAACGCTAAGATACCATCTCACCCCAGAGAGAATAGCCTACATCAACAAGTCCAATAGCAATCAGTGCTGGCATGGCTGCAGGGAGAAAGGAACCCTCCTGCACTGCTGGTGGGAATGTAAATTTGTATAACCCCTTTGGGAAGCAATATGGAGAGCTCTCAAAAGAATGGAAATAAATATCCCCTTTGATCCAGCGACACCCCTCCTGGGAATATATCCAAAAGAGGCCAAAACAACACACAACAGAGATATATGTGTATCCATGTTCATAGCAGCACAACTAACAATAGCTAAAATATGGAAGTCACCATCAACAGACCAATGGATACACAAATTGTGGTATTTATGCACATTGGAATACTATGCATCTATAAAGTCCAACAACGTGGAGGCTTTTACAAGCAAATGGAAGAAACGTGAGATCATCATGCTTAGTGAAGTGAGTCAGAAGCAGAAGGTGAAACATCGAATGGTCTCTCTGATATGAGAGACCCAGATCACAACTCTTATGGAACTTAAAACGAAAAACAAAGTGAAACGGGGGGGGGGGTAGGGTGGGGAGGGAGGGAGGGAGGGGTGGGTTGGGGGGAGGGCCAAAAGGAGAGTGGGAAAGTCCTTGTCACCGTGACAAGATACATAGGTGCACAAAATCCTCAACTTCATTGTAAACCTTAAATCTTGCACTTATACATATCAATAAAATAGGGGAAAACAGAGACAAACCCAGAGTTTATATAGTAATATAGGAAAAAATGGCATTCCTCCAAACAGTTATGTAAGAGGAGTCTCGAGGATAACATGGTGATGATCCAGCCAAGCGAAGTAAGCATAACTATGTTTGCCACAGAAAGGCTCAAGGTCACATTGAGAAAACTCAAGGCTACATTGGAGAGGTCCAGGGAAAACCTAGAGCCTAAGTTACTCCATGTTATTTTACAACACCACATGCTCTGGCTGTGGGATATGATGAAGTCATACTGGGATTGATCTGGAAGCTTCCTTCCTACTGGCTAGCTTTTGTACTGCTGGAAAGCACTATGCAAACTGCTGGGGAAGAATTTTCATCTATAGGACTATAGATACAGCCTATAGGACTACTTTGCTACAATACCAACATGTCAGTAAAGATGTGCCTTCTGGTGTGATAGTGGCACAACTGTTGTGAATACAACCAGCAGATTTTTCTTACTTGACTTAAGGCCCGTCTACAGGAAGGAGTTCATGCCTGGTACTATAAATGTTGCCCAAGGAGGCCCAAGTAGGGAAGCAATTGCCGTTTTTTTTATTGCATGGATGTGATATGTCTGTTAAATTGCCTTCTATTTGTTTACACCTGTGGATTACTGTTACTGTCAGCCTTAATTGATAATGGAAGAAAACTTGTTTGCCATGGAAGATGTACTATTGATGCTCATGGTCAGTCAAGTTTCTGAGACTCAATAACTGTTCGTGTGGTACTGGGAGCCAGTGTTCAGCCATAAATGGCTGTCTGCCTGACTCCCTCCTAGGTTTAGGGAATATCGTGAGAAGGGTGCCATAAAGAACATAAGAAGCAAAGAAAGGGATGGTATGTGGTGCAGCAAGTCCTCTGACTGTCCTAGAGTGAAGTAGGATAGCTTACCTGTGTGAGTAAGAGGAGCAATTAGGTGGTACTCCCAGGGCTGGGAGCCTCTCCTGTGCCTGGGTGTACAGCCATGTGTCCATTATTTGAAGGAGAGGCTCATGGGATGTCTTAGTTACTTTTTCATTGCTGTGAGGCAATACCAGACATGCACAAATTAGGAGAAGGAAAGTTTATTTTAACTCAAAGGTTTAGAAGGTCTCAGTTCATTCATGGGTGGCCGACAAGAGGAGAAGTACATCACAGAGACAGAGGTGGAGGTAGTGCCTCTCAGCTTTGCAAACAGTAGTTAGCCAAGTCCCAGAAGGAGGGGAGAAAGTAGCATATGTCTGTTCAGGTTCTGTCCCAGTGATCTGCCCCTTCTGGGCCCAGCCTCAGTGTTCCACCCCTTCCAGGTTCAGTGCCCTAATCCATGCCTGTCTTCCACCAGATACCTATAATTCACCACATGTCCATAATCCACCCCTCCAGACCGGCCCCTAACTCCTAACAGCGCATGGTTCCGTATCATCCAAATACATGAGAGTTTTAGGGGACATTCTAGATCCAAACCACAATAGAGGCCACCTTCTGGCTTATGTGCTCCAGCCTGTGGGAAGTGCTCTCAATTCATTGTCTCTGCCTTGTTGCCTGTACCCTCCAGCATATGGCACATTCTTTTGGGTCTATGTAGAGACAGTGCCCTTGGGCTACGTGAGAGTGCTGAGGCGATGGGGCTAGAGCGACCAAGCAAGAAGAAGCAACAGGAGAGTAGAAGTGTACGAGCGTGTGAGCACGCTGCCAAGAGAGTAATTGCCTGACAGCAAGTTCGAGTCTGAGTGAGAAATATCAGGCGTTCTGAGCAGAAGAGCAGTAGGTGCAAGTAAGTCGGAGGATGCTTCCGTGAGTCGTCATCCCTGCTGGGGTAGGTGTTTCAGTGATGACACTGCCTTTTGAGTCACTCAGAAGCCTGTCAGTGACCTCTCACCCATACTCCTGCCGACAGCCCTTCACCCATGGCCCTGTAACTCTTCACGCATATTCTTATAAATAACTCCATAAGCTCACTGGCTCACCAAATACAGATCGGAGTTCAGTTTAATGTAATGTTACCCATCTGCTGCACCCTATCTAATAGAAGTTGGTCCTCCTCGTTCCCCAGGAAAAGCTATTTGTGTGACAGATTCTTTGTGGTAATTTGGTTTATTTTTATACCTTGGAAAACATGATCATTATACACAGTTCATCATGGGTTTGTTTACTATGTAATGTAGGTCCTGCTTCTAATATTTCTCCAATAACATGTAAAATATTCTGTGCTGATCATTCGGACTCTTGTAAATCTCAAGCTTAGGGCAGTATGTCAGAGCTGGATCATGGTACATATTGTATGTAGTACAATAGGTATTATTAATGGTTTACTGAGATTGTAAGGAAAAATCTTGACATCACATTTTGGTAACCCTCAAACAATACTGGTTTGCTTTTAAAAGAATTTAATTTTTGAAGAGTCTATTTTAACAATTATCTACAATTAAAAAGTGGAACCGTTAACACAGGTTAACACAAGGAGCAAGGGGCAAAAAACAAGTCTGCTGTGATTTAAGTCCAGAAAATAAAATTAAATTCAAGTTAAGCAGTTGGGTAAATAATTTGCATAAATGTACTTTTCAAGAATGTGGACAATTTTAAGTTGATATTTATCAAAAGGATACTAATTTTTGTCTTAAACTACACAAATTTAAAACTAGTGCTTGTCATTAATAACTTTTTATATTTTGTAAATACAAATTTTTTAGTTTATTTTGGTCTGAATTGGATAGAAAATATCTGAGTCAAGGTTCAATTTTATATTGAAGAATAACAATTTTCTCATATTATCCCAAAACTAGAGTTGTTCATGATTGTTTATTAAGAATTAAAGTTTTCTCTTTAAAATCCGTGAGTTCCTTAAACATGGTCTTTATATATTTATATAAAGTATCTTTTAACAGTGTAGGTCAAAGTGGTTTTTCTTTCTTTCAGTAGTTAAAATTATATAGTTCTTGAGAACCAAAATTATGATTTACTATAAGTTACTTGACATTATATGCCTTTAACAACTTAGTAAGTGAATACTAGATCTCAAATTTGTTAGAATTTACTAAAAAATAAATGAACTCCAAATTTCACCAGAACTGAATTTCAGATCATATAATTATGAAGGAAGTTATATTTGTGTATTTATGTGTATATGTGTTTTGTGCATGAGAAAGTGAGATAGATGATTTTGAAATATCCTAGTATTATTGGCTCAAAATGATTTTTTACATAGATTAGGAACTCTCATAAAGGGTTAAATAATTTTAAAAATATTGTTTACACTGCTCTAAGGAGTTAATATATATTATACATTTATGTTAAAATATATTTGTAGGCACTAGCCATTTGTAACAGAAACTATTATTATTCTCATTTAATGACAAGGAATCTAAAGTACTAAGGCCTAACAGTTTAACTGCTGGAATACGCATGGTCTTCAGGATATGCATAGGTTGTTCTGCCTTTCACAATACCCCACAGGGTATTGTGTCAAACTGAATTTTGGACTTTTTTTTGTTTCTTGAAAAAAATCTTAAAATCTTACAAAAGTACTAGAAATCCAATGAAAAAGGAAAGCAATTTCTCAGTATTACTATATATATATATATATATATATATATATATATATATATATATATATATTAGCCTGTATTTAGATGTATTAAATCATTAAGAAAATAAATTATTGAGTACCTATGTGTTATTTAGGTATTAGGGTTCCGTAAGCTTAAAACGTGGATCTTTCTTGACCATATAGAAAGTATATAGTTCATGAGAGAAATCCAATATATTTTCATCACTTAAATAATTATGTATTTACAACTTTGCTAGTGGATAAAAGAAAGCAAGATAGCTAAAAGACAGTATAGCAAGGACCTGAGAGATGGTAGTATTTTGGGCAGTCAGCATTGGCATTCACATACATGAGCTGACTGAGCTCACTTGGGAAATTCTCGTCACTTTTCATGTGGTTGTAGGCACGTAGTGGTTGAAACTTGACTCAATGAAAAGTCCAATAGGCTTCTACGATGATCACGTATTCAATCATATTTCTAACATTTCAGCAGGCATAAAATTCTGTATGGCTGGCTTGGATTTCTTTATAGCATGGTGGTCTCAGGGTAGTCCAACATCTCAATGGTGGATACATGGTCCGAGAGATCCAGCTCCAAATTTATGTTCTAAGAGGCCATTGCACAAGTTGTATGGCCTCTAAGGACCTAGCTGGAAAAAAGCACGTATAATTTTTGCCACATTTATTAGTTAAATGTTAAATCAAAAATAGTACCCTGAATTCAAGAAGAAAATGGCCATGGGTATCAATACATCATTTTTCTTTGTAAACTATTTCAATTCCCTATTTTCTCTGTTCTGCTCCTTGAAAACCCACAGAATTTGAGAAACAATCATACATTTTTATTTTAAATCACTAAACTTTGAAAGTTTTTATTGCTAATTAATGAGTAAATGGAACATAAATTACCAAAGAAATAATGAAAAAATATAGTTAGGGCTAATTAATCTGCAATTATGGATCAAAAGGATCTATGAAGTGCTCAATATAATGAATATTTTAAAAAGAAATATATTAAGCTTGGAAGTAGTTCAGTGCTTAAAGCGCTTGCTTAGCGAGTGCAAGGCCCTGGGTTGGATTTCCCAGCACTAAATAAGCCAGGTGTGGTGGCACAGACCTGCAATCTCAGCACTCAGGAATCTGAAGCAGGAGGACAGCTATAAGTTCAAGGCCAGCATGGGCTACAAAATGAGCTTATGACCAGCCTGGCACACAGAGCAAGACCTTATCTCACAAGAAAGAAAGAGAGAGCGAGAGAGAAAAAGAAAGAAAGAAAGAAAGAAAGAAAGAAAGAAAGAAAGAAAGAGAAAAGGAAGAGAAAAACATGTCAACGGACTTATTTCCAGAAATTTTAGAATATCATGGATTAAAAAGATGGTGTAAATACATTCATATTCATTTTATCTGCTCCTTCTCTTTCAGGTATATACACACTCATAAACACACATACACACACACACAGAACTACAATCAAGCCAAATGAAACGTAGAGGCAGAGGATTTCTCAATAACAAAACTAGAAATTTGAAGACACTGTGTCATACTTTCAAATTTATAAGATAATATAATTTCAAGCCTAGAATGACATATTGAGATAATATTCTCAGAATAGTTCATATTGCCACTTTTTAAAGGAAAGAATTTAGGTAAGTTCCAGGACAAATGGAACATATATGAGTAGATTCTAATTTGTTTGCCAAATAACCTCTAAAGTTTGTTTTTCCTCAGATAGTTAGTTCTGAGATTCCCTCTACATCCTCTTCTTGAGAACAGACGAAAATATTTCTTGATGTTGATTTCCATATTTCCGTTTTTATATCAAAATGTAGAGAACAACTGTCAACACACAAGTAGATAAGTAAAACCAACAGGAAGACACAATTCTGACTGGAGTTACCTCATTTGTGATTATAGGAATTGTAAATACTCTGCTAACATAGAAAATATGTACTCGTTACTTCTTTTTTTGAGGAAGGATCTCACTCTGTAACCCAGGCTGGTCCTGAACTCACGACCGTAGCCCAGACTGGCCTTGGACTCAAGAGCAATCCTCCTGCCTCAGCCTCCAAAGTGCTGGGATTACAGGCATGTGCCACCACATCCAGCTTGTGTGGTGCTGGGGAATCAACTCAGGGCCTTCCACTTGAAAGGCAAACTGCAAATCACTTTAGCTGCAAATCACTCCTCCAGCCCAGCCCTGTTAATTAACGGCTCCAAAGATTAGTCATTCTGCTGCAGCTATTAGATCCCCAACATTTGTGACCACATGAAGAATGTCATGAAACTAGAAGAACGTCTAAGAAATCTGTGAGAACTTTAAGATTGAAGCTTATTTCTTTACTAAATTTTTCACAATTCAAGTAAGAAAAAGGTACAAAAAACCGCGCAAAATGAAAAATAAATTATTCCTCTACATAATTTAAAACTGAATCAAAGTAAATGAACAAAACCAAACAAAGTACTATGTAAGTAAAACTAAATATAATTACAGTGCATATTGAGCCATTTGGCTATCAGTTTATAGTCATTAGGGATTACTTATATAATGTGTTAAAAGTTATGATTTTTATGTTTTGTTTTGATATTTTCACTTTTGATTTCTCATTTGATTAATGAACCTTTTCACTATATTTGTTTCCAAGTGATTCCTTGCACTATTTGTGCCGGATTAGATTTATTTCTTAAATCTTGAATGTGCTTTAATGTTAACCATTCTAAAGTTTCATACAAAATCTGGTACTCTGATTTTACACTTTGAGATTATTGTGAATAAATTTATGTGAATAATTGTGTGAGTATGTTAGGTGACTACATGCTTGCATTTCTGCTGCACATGCACATACGAGTGGGATTTCTATGTCATGGGCTTAAATGCACCTTGCCAACCAACTTTCTAAAGAGTGTTTCTAATCAATTTACACTTCTGTTAACATAGTGTATTTTAGGTGATTTAAGTCCATTTGTTACATACTAAACTAACAAATGTGAAAATCTCAGTGAAAGGGATTATTTAGGGGGAAATATAAATGACTACATGGGGATTTTCCTGAGGATGATGCGATATAGCCACCAGCATCCATAAGACACTCTGAGATTGCCAGGCAGGATTTTCAAGTATTTGGAAAATTGGTGCAAGGAGAAACTCAGACATAAGAAGGTAACTCAAAGGAAGATCTCACCAAGCAACATCCAGTTTCAGGGGCATCTGGGAAGAAGAGCAGGGTCTGCTCTTAGCCCGAGCACTTCCAAAGCTCAGCCTAACGAATACATCACTTTGAGGATTTACCTGTTCCGTTGAGATGGAAAGCTTAGGAAAGGAAACAAGTGAAACAGTGAGGCCAGTTGTCCCAATCCATCCAGGTATAGGAGATCTGCGCAGGAGAGTTAATAACTTTTGCACAGGTGAAGGAGCCAAGGGCAGCCATGTAGGCTGGGAAGCTGCAGGCAGGGGAGCTGAGAAATACTGAGTGGGTCAGGGAGCTGCAAGACACCAACTGAATGGGGCGTCTGCACGTTGCTGCATGAGTGGAGGCCACTTAGGCTCAGAAAGGGATTTACATGCCTCCTGGGCCTAGGAGTCTTTGAGTAGTACCCAGACAGTTTCAATCAGCATTGAGCTGAGCATTCAATGCCCAAAGAACAACTGCCCCAGTTCTCTTCCTACTGGGAGACAGGCCCCAGAATCTAAATCCCCAAAAGACAGAGAACACTCAGATTAGGCCACTAAGGAAGAAAGGTGAAAAAAAAAAATCAGATATCCCAAAAGTCTGGTGGATTTGAGACAGCATCATCCATGAGATGCTCAGAGGCTGCATGCAGAGACCCAGAGTTGTTAGGTGCATGCAGGATATCTTGCCTATCCATATGTCCTATCTCCAGCAGCTAACAAACTGAGTACTGATATAAGTTCTCACCCCCAGGCCACTAAAGACTACAAGCTCAGAACCTATGAGAGCACACTCCTACTGTCACCTGGAATTGCCTATATTCCACGTACAGGGACCCTCATCCACTGAACCACAGCATCATTCTATTTTTGGGCTGGCAGAAGAATCTGACGATTAGAGAACTGAAATCAGACTCAGTGACTCAGCATGCTGAATCTCACCACCAAGGAGGGAGCAATGTAAACAACTGCAGGTATTGTCTCAAGAGAAAGGGTCTGCCACTGAAGAATCCTTCTTCCCAGAGACCGCACAAGGCAAAACACTTAACCGGTATTGTTCCATTGTTCCACTCCTGTCCTGAGCCAATCAAATTGGATTACAGGACAAAAATAAAGTACTTGGCTAACAATGGGAATAGGAACACAAAAACTAACAGAGACAACCAAAGGCAAGATTGATCACATGCCCAGAAGGAATTTTCTATCTTCAGATATCTACGGATGTAGTTGTTTTTTTTTCTTTTCTCTTTCTGTTTTTTCTCCGTACTCCTTTTCTTTCTTTTTCTCTTGCTTTCTTTCCTCTCTCTTATTTCCTTTTTAGTTTTCATCTTTTCTTCCTTATCAGGGCAGAAATGCACGAACTTGGTGCAAATTCCTCCAAAAAACGACAACAAAACTGCACAAAGAATCAGCATATCAAAGAAATGGCACTTTATAAGGAAAAATTCGGTTGATAACCCCTAACTGAATGTGTCAAAAGGGAAAAACATACATATCAATTTAATTAAAATAAAGGCAAAATCACAGTGAACACTACTGAAATCCAGAGAATTATAAGAAACTAATATGAAAATCTATATGTTAATATACTAGATAAACTAGAATATGGATAAAGCCACAGGAGAAGCCCAGCAGAGCCAAAAATATGACCAGCAGCAAGAGAATTTGAGTGAAAGTTTATTGCCTCCATTACCCTATGTATGGCTAGCGGGTCCTGGCATAAGGCATAATGGTAAGGGTTAAGCAGGATATAGAAAGGGGATAAAGGGGTAAGAAAAAGGAGAAAGAAAAAGTGGCAAAAAGGGTGCAAAAAGAACAATTATTGGATGAGCAGAGCTTTTATATAGTGTGCATGGATTAGCCGGCATAAGGGACTGGTCTGTGTAGCTAGTGTGTGGGTTAGAAACTGGGCAGAAGGGGACCCAAATGAGTTGCCTGATATGTTGGGAGAGCGGTTAGGTGGGCTATGGGTTAAGAGAGGTAGGTTCCCACTAGAGATCACAGTTGTCACAATCAGTTGGCCAAATGCCCAGGTTTGCAAAGTTGTTACGTTGGGCCTGGAGAATTCAGGTTCCCATGACCAGGAAAGAATGAAGGAATAGCTGTCTGTCAGTCAAGCTCATACAGAGGGAACTAAGATCTGTGTGTAGAAATGGCAGAGAAATTTAGCACAAGAATCCCCCCATTGTCGGATACCAAAATTGGGTGAAGAGAGCAATAAGGGGCCATGAAATAAAGGCTCTACCAAGTGAAAAAAGCTGAAAGCCCAATGAGTTCTCCACAAAATCTTACCAGAATTTTGGAGTAGATTAAATACTGCTATTCCCCAAACTCTGTACAATTCAAAGGGAAGAAACATTTCCAAACTCAGTCCTTGAAGATAGCATAACCCTAACACCGAAACCAGGAAGACAATGACAAAATGAAAACAACAGGCTAATTTTCTTATTGAACATAGAAGTAGAAATTATCAAGAAGACATGAATGTAATGCAACAGATCATTAACATTCTCACATGCCATTACCAACTAGGCTTTATCTAAGGGATGCATGGATGGTTCAATATATGCAAATTAATAAGTGGAATACATCACAGAAACAGAAGCAAAAATTAAAAATCACATGACCATCTTAACTGATGCAGAAAAAGTCTTTGACATAACCATTCATTCATAAACATATCTTTAGGATAATATGTATAGAAAGGCCTTTCTTCAAACTGATAAAAGCTGCTTATGGCAAATCCATTGCCAACATCATGCTTAAAAGGGAAAGATTGAAAATATTCCCTCTCAAATTTGGAATAGACAGAGGTATCTGTTGTCACTACTTATGTTTAACACAGTAGTGAAAATTTTTGCCAGATTATCCAGGAAGAAGAAATAAAAGTTCTATGAATATGAAAAGAAAAAGTAAAATTATACATATTTGCAGATGATATGATACTATATTTAGAAAACTCCAAAAAATCTCCACAAGAAGACTAAGAGCTAATAAATTTGACAAACTGCCAAGATACATAAAATAAATATAAAAGAACCAGCGACATTCATATACATTGATAATGTACCCATTGAGAAAAAATTCGGAAAAGATCCTATTCACAGAGCTTCAAAAAGTTAAATACCTAGGGATTAAACTAACCAAGGAAGTAAAAGACCTCTATAATGCTGTAGTAAACGGAAAGAATGTATTGAAGAGGACTTTGCAGAATGAAAGATATCTTTTGTTTCTTTTAAGGCTGAATCAATTTTGTCAAAATGACCATATCAAAAATATATAAATTTAATGAATTTCCAGTTACCAGAGCACCAATATTCTCCTCCAAAAACATGGATCAATGAAATGAATTGAAATGCAGAAATAAGCCCAAGCATCTTAAACCACTTTATTTTGACAAGGGGGTCAAAAAGATATGATGGAGAGAAGACAGCATCTTTTACTAATGTTGCTGGGAAAAACTGGCTGTAAGTGCAGAAGATGTAGTCCCATGTATTGCTCCTTGTACTAAAACCAAGTCGGAATGCAGGAAAGACCTAGAAATTAAAACAGAAATACTGAATCTGCTGGACAATAAAATAGGTAAAACACTTGATGACATAGACATTGGGAAGAATTTTATGAAAGGAATCACAATTTCATAAGGAAAAAGAATTAATATATGAGAACATATCAAATTAAAAAGATTTTGCACAGCAAAAGAAACAACAAACAGGGCAATCACATGACCTAAAGAATAGGAAAAAATTTTGCCAGACAGGCAGAAGACTATTACCTAGAATATATAAAGAACTCAAAAAACTATTAAAAATGGGCAATTGAAATGAAAAGACACTTTTCAAAAGATATAGTTAAATAGCCATTCAGTATATAAAGATATTTAGCATTTTTGGCCATTAGAGAAATGCAAATCAAAACAACCTTCTTGGGGTCTGAGGGCATAGTTCAGTGGCTAAAGTGCTTGCCTAGAAAACACAAGGCCACCACATAAGCTGAGTGTAGTGGTACACACCTGTAACATCAGTACTTAGGAGGCTGAAGTAGGAGGGTTTCTGTATGTTCAAGGCCAGTTTGGACTAGATAATGAGTTCTGGAATTCTGGACCAGCCTGGACTAAAGAGCAAAACCTTGTCTCAAAAAAGAAAGAAAGAAAGAAAGAAAGAAAGAAAGAAAGAAAGAAAGAAAGAAAGAAAGGCTGTCATCATGGACTTAAATAACATGAAATTCTACTGAGCTTGTGGGGAGGGAGGGGAGAAAACTTTGGTGCAGTGCTGGTGGAATTGTAAACTACTACACCTGTTATGGAAATCAGAATGGAGATTCCATACAAAACTAAATTCCATTCAGTGGAGCCATACCTTCTCTAAAATAGGTAAAGACATCATATTATAGTGATCCATGCATAACCATGTTTATAGCACCACAATTCATAATAGCTAAATCTCACAAGTGGCTGATGAGTCCACCAATCAATGTATGAATAAGAGAAAGGTGATATATTTACACAGTTTACTTCTCAGCCATAAGAAAAAGAAAATTCTGTAGAAAAATGGATATGCCTTTACTGCTAAATGAAATAAATCAGACACAAGAAAAGTTAAATACTTCATAGCTTCTTTTTTTCATAGTTTTTGTACTCATTGCTATGTTTTCCTTTTTGTGTTTTCCCCCAAATTATTTTTACTTGTTCATGTTAATAATACATAAGGATTACATTCAAATTGACCAAGGGATGCACATGCATATCACACCTTAATTACTGTCACTTCTCCTTTCCCACACTTTATTCTCATTTTCTGATCCTGTTCCCATCTCTACACAGTTCACATTTCAGACAAGATTGAACTTTGAACTTCTTTATATTACATAAAACTTATTATATTACATTGTATTACATAAAAACATTAGCCAGAGCAACCAGGAAAGAGAAATAAATAAAGGAGATAGATATGGTTTCGATCTGGAATACTCCCACAAAGACGCATGTATTTGGACATTTTGGATTATCTGTGGATTTCACTTGCTGTTAGGAGGTGGGGCCTGATTGGGAGGAGCAGATTACCGAGGGTGAAGGCTGAAAGGATGTACTCTTCTCCCGGATTCTCCCTACACTGAACTGATACTTCCTCTTGTGAGGCTGTGAGCAGCTGTTCTCCACCAGACTCTTCCTGCCACGGCCAGCCACCCATGAATGGACTGAGACCTCCTGAAACTGTGAGCTAAAATAAGCCTTTCCTGCCTTAAGTTGCAAGTATTGGGTGTTGTTTATCAGCAACAAAAAAGTAACAAAGAATACAGGAAAGGGGAAAAGTCAAACTATCCTTATTTGTCGACGACATGATTTTTTACATAGAATAGCCAAAAGCCTCACCAAGAGACTCTTAGAACTAATAAACTCAACAAAACGATGGGCTAGGAAACCAACTGCATTTCTGTACACTAACAATAAACTCACAGAGAATGAAATCAGGAAAACAAACCCACTTAGAGCTTTAAGAATGCTAAATACATAAGAATTAACTTAATCTCAAAACTGAGAAACTACTATAATCAAAACAACAATACTATGGAAGAAAAGAGACTAAAGAGGACACTAAGGATGGAAAGGCATCATTGTCGCTGGTTAGAAACCATGAAGTGTTCTTTTTTCCCACAACCTTGCCAACATTTGTTGATTTTTGAGTTCTTGATAATAGCAATTCTATTTCCTTAACAAAAAATTTCAAAGGGCAAAGTTTTAAAGTTTGGTAAAATTGAATGGAATATATGGACCCTGTTTGACACAGTATTTAGTGTGTATCTTTAAAGTTTTTTTCTCTGCAATTAAAACTAAAATTTAATAGTGTTGTGTTACATTTATGTTTATGGCTTGTTTTAGGTTAATGTCTGTATAGTGTAAAAGATTTATTTTAAGGTTTATATTTATTTTCTCTAGGGATGTTTAAGTGTTTTTGGATATTTGTTTAAAAGCCTGTCAATCTTCCACTCAAATGCTTTGCAACTGCATAAAACACCAACTAGGTGTACTGTGTGGTTCTCTTCCTGGACCCTCTGTGTCACTGCATTACAGTATGTCTAGCTCTTCATCCCTCCATCAGCACCACGTTTTCATGACGACTGCAGCTAGAAAGTTAACCTTAATATTAAAAGAAGTGAAAGATCCCACTTTGTCATTCTTCATTATTATATTTTAATGCACCATTCTAGCCAGTAGATCACTACAGTTTTCCTTAATAACATTTATTCCCTTTGATCCACACATCCTTGTTTTCCAACTAAGAGCTCTTCCAGCCTTTGGTAACTATCATTCAACCTCTCACCAATATTCAGTACTTTTAGGTTCCACACATAAGATCATATACTGTTTGTCTTTTTGCATCTATCTTATTTTATGGGGAAATAGTGACTTCCATGTTCATCTCTGTTGTTGCAAATGACAGATTTAGTTCTTTTTAAAAATGACTTGAGTTCTGTTCTGCATAATTATCACATTGTCATAATCCGAGCATCTGACGATGGCCACCTAGGTTGTTGTCACATCTTGACTATTGTGAATAACGTTCCAGGGAACATGGGAGGGTAGCTATCTTTTTTGCATAAAGATTTAAATAATTTTTGATATGTACCCAAATAAATCTACGTGGCGACTCATTTTTCATTTTCTTCAGGAAACTCTACAGTATATTCTGTAAAGGTTGCATTAATTTCCATGCTTACCAACATTGCACACGTGCTCCTTTTTCTTCATATCCCCACCAACTCTTACCGTTTGTGTTTTTGTTAAAAGCCATTCTAAGTGTGAGGTGATATATTATTGTGATTTTAATTTGGATTTCCCTGATAATCCGTGATAAGCATTTTTCCTCTATATGCTGGCCATTTGTACATCTGCTTTTGAAAAGCGTTTGCTTTCTTGCTGTGGCAGTTTTAGTTTTCATTATATATTTTAAGTATCAGCCTCTTAACAAATTTGTACTTTCAACTGTATTTTCCTATCTCTTTGTTTTCTATTCACTCTGTTATTTCCTAAAATATATATGGAACCAAAAGAGAAAAAACAGATAGAGCAATCTTGAGCAACAAGACACAAGCAGGTGATATTATGATTCTAAACACCAAGTTACATTACAAAACAACTGTGATAAACACTGTATGATATTGATGCAGGAACAGACAAGTTTACCAGTGGAACAGAACAGAAGATCCAGAGACAACCTTGTGGACCCTCAGCTAGTGGATCTTTTACAATGGGCTAAAACCAGACACTCAAGACATTGTGCTGGGAAAAATGGTTATCCACTTGTAGAATAATAAACCTAGATCCACTCCTGTCTCTTTGTACTAAAGCTAAATCAAGGTGGATCAAAAACTTCAAAAAACACTGAACTTCCTGGAGGACAAAATCGATAAAAACTCTTGGAATTGACGCGTGGGCAAAGACTTTCTCAACAAAACACTGGATACAAAAAAAAAAACAAAAAACAAAACAAAACAACAACAACAACAACAAAAACCTAACCTCTAGGATCAACAGATTGGATTATATAAAATTAAAAACCTTTGCATTGCAAATGAAACAATCAACAAAGAGAGAACTCCGACAGAATGGGAAAAAAGGTTTTGCCACCTACCCCGCGGACAGAAGGCTAATAACTGGAATATGGAAAGAGCTGGAAAAAAAAAAAACAGACCCCTCAAAGTCAAAAGCCCAATTTAACATGGACAATCAAAATGAACAAAGACCTCAAAAGAAGAAAGAAGTACAAACCCATAAAAACATTCAACATCCTTCGCCATTAAAGAGATGCAAATCAAACAGCACTAAGATGCTTTCTTACTCCCATGAGAATGGCTTATACCAACAACGAATAAGGAACTCTTTTATATTGCTGGTGGAACTGTAAACTGGTACATGCACGACAGAAAATGGTATGGAGATTCGTCAAGAAACTAAAAACAGATATCCCATTTGACCCCTTAATACCTATTTTTGGTCTTTCCAATGAGTTTAAAGCACCATGTAACCACTGATATACATGCATACCCATGTTTATATCAGCACAACTAATCATAGCTAAATCATGGAAAATCCCAACATATTTGTCAATGGACCAACGGATTAAAAAATATGATATATATACACAATGAAGTACTACTTTGCCATAAAGACAGACATATGTGATTCATTTCTAGGTAAATGGACACAAATTCAAACCATCATACTTAGTGAATTGAATCATAAACAAAAGATACAATATCACATGATTTCTTTAGTACAAGAAACATAGAGTTTAAATAAGTAACAGTGTGAAATAAGTGAAAGTGTAGATTTATTTCTAGATTTTCTATCTTGTTTCATGGGACATTATATCTATTTTTATGCCAGTACTATTGTTTTTAAATTCTTTTATTTTATTAATATAAAATACAATTTGTAACTCTGTGTCTGACTTATTTTGCTTAACTTAATAGTTTCAATTTCTATCCATTTTCTTACAAATTAGAAAATTCCATTCTTTTTTATGGCTGAATAATAGTTCACCGTGAATATGTTTCACATTATGTAATGAAATACTATTATAGCTTTTTAAAAACAACTTACTTTTTATTTTCTATTTTGTTGTTTTTTTGTTCTAGTTCTCTGATTTCTGCTAGCCATAGGCCTTTTTAATCAATTGGAGGTATATCTAAATTGTGGTTATCAGTTTAGCCCAACAGGTTTTATTCCCTGAGAGCTTGGTCCAACCATAGAAACAGCGTGCATAAGGTGCTGTACTCACAATTCAATACCCACGAAGCCTCTCACATCCCCAGATCCTTCAGAGCATAAAGTAGAATCTAAATATTACACCTTCCACAGCCACTAAACAATCGTGGCTAACAATAATACCAGCTAGAATTTTCACTATGAATAAATAATGACAGTTTAAAATATAACATATCTGCATTTTACCTTGGCTTATGTGCTTATTGTTTTTTTACTTGTTGCTTTTTTATATTTTGAAGTCAGATAACATGAGACCTTCAGCTCTGCATTTTTTACTCAAGGTTTCTTTGGCTCTTTGAAGTCTTTTCCACACAAATTTTAGAGGTACTTTTCCATTTCCATAAAAATGGCATTCAAATTTTAATAAAGATTACATTGACTCCATAGATCACATAGAGTGGTACGGACATTTTAATTTTAACAATATTAATTCTTATAATTCACAAACATTAAATGTTTATTTAGATCGTCTACAACTTCTTTCATCGTCGCTCCCTAAGTTTTAGTATACAGTACTTTTATAAAATTTGCTCCTAAGTATTTTCTGTCCTGATGCTATTGTAAAAGGGAATGATGTAATTCCTTTTTAAGTTAAATCATTGCCATTGTGAACATATATTACTGATATTGGTGTGCTTATTTTTTACTCTGAAATTTCAATATTTTTTACCAGTTCTTCCAATTTGTTACTGAAATTTTAGGAGATTTTATATGTAAGACCACATAGTGGAAACAGGCCATTTCATTCCTTTGTTTCCAGAACAGATACCTCCTATTTTTTATTTTGTTCTAGCAACTTTTCTTAGAACTTCCAGTAGTATTTCAAATAGAGGTGGGACTGGTGGTATAGCTCAACGATTAAAGCACTTCCCTCGCATTCATACAGCCCTGCGTTAAATGCTCAGACTACATAAAAGTTGGCTGAATGTGGTGGTGCATACCTGTTATCCTAGCACAGCACTCGGGAGGAATGAATCCCAGGAACAAAATTGAATTGATCATAGTGGACAATTCATTTAATGTTCTGTTGAGATTGGTTTCCCAGTAATTTGTTGATTATCTCTGTATCAATGTTCATCAGCTATATTAGCTTATACTTTTTTCTTATAGTATTCCTGCACTGTAAATTTTGGAGTTTGAAAAAGATTATTATTAATATGTCTTTAAATATTTGATAAAATTTTGACAAAAAGTGATCTGGTCTTTGCTTTTCTTTGATGAAATCTTTTTTGTTAATGATTCACTATTTTTATTTGTTGTTGATCTTCTGAGGTCTTTTCTTTCTTTTTGATTCAGCTTGATAGGTTGTATATGTATAAAAATTTATCCATTTCTTCTGGGTTGCCAAATTTGTTGCTCATAGTAGTCATTTATGATCCTTTGTGCTTCTCTGGTATCAGTTGTAATTTCTCCTTTTTGTTTTGGATTTTATCTGAATCTCTTTGTTCTTATCTGAGTAAACTTTTGTAAATTTTGTGTATCATTTCAGATACCTTTCAGTTTCCTTGATTTTTGTTTTTCTCTTCCATAATTTATTTGTTTATTTACTTATTTTGAGATAAGGTCTCACTCTATAGCCCAGGCTGGTCCTAAACTCACTACGGAGACTAGGCTGGCCTTTCTTTTCTCTAATTTATATATCTGCTATAATGTTTATTTATTTGTTTCTACTGATATTAGACTTAGATTTTTTTCTTGTTACTTGAGGTGTGACATAGTTTATTTGAGATCAATTTATATTTTCATGTATTTATTTTATTGCTCTTATCTCTTATAATTTCTTCTCATATTGATTTCTAACATTTCATATCATTATGGTTGTACAAGGTACTTGTTGTAATTTTAATCTTCTTCAATTTGATAGAACTTGTTCTGTGGACTAATGTATGATTTTTCTTGGCATGCCAGATGTGCTTGAGAAGAATGCATACCCTGTTGCTGTGCATATCTGTAAAGGTTATTTGGTCTAAAGTGATTACATGTTAATTTTCTATATAGATGATCTGTCCATTGTTGAAAGTAAAATATTCAAGTCCATTGCTAATATCATATTATAGTTTATCTCATCATTCAAATACATTACTATATTCATTCTGTATATGTACTTGTTCCAATGTTGAGTACATATCAGTAAATATATATTAAAATTGTTGTAGTTTTGGGAAACTTACCACTTTTTCAGGATATAGTACTCTTCTTTGATTTTTTAAAAATAGTTTTTGACATAATTCTGTCTTTTGACATTAGTATAACATTGACAGCTCTCTTATTTATGATTTGCCTGGGATATCTTTTCCCATCAAATCACTCTCAGTCTTGATCTGTCTTTAAGGCTGAGTCCCTAGTGAGCAGCATCTTGTTCAATTTTTTTGTCGATTCAGTTGTCCTGTGTCCTTTGATTATGGAATTTAATCCATTCATGTTTAATTATTGGCAGATAAAACTTGATATTGGTATTTTAAAAAATTTTTACTGGCCATTGTGTAATTATTTGGTTTCTATCTCCAATCCTGCTTTTTATTGTGATTTGCATTTGTATTGTGGTTTTGCAGTGGTAGGCTTTTTGTGATCTTGTTTTTATTGTAATTTTATTAGGCTTTTGTAGTGGTAGGCTTTGATTCTGACTTGTCTCCTTTGTATTAGAAGCATGACACCTTTAGGAGCCATTGGGTTAAAAGCAAAAAATCATTTCTTCTTTTTCTCTCTTCCCTGTTTTTATTAGTATGTATTTGTGACACACAATGGTTACATTCAACTTGAGAATTTTGTGTACAAAGATACTGCATCAACTTCACATCATTCCCTTCCCTTTCCCATTTCTTACCCTCCCACCGTTTCTTTCTTCTCTCCTGTGTCCCAATATCTAACCAGTTTGACTCTGTTACTTATTTATATTCTGGTTTTCTCATGTTAGAGAAACCATATGATGATATTTAATCTTCTGAACCTGATTCACTTTATTGAGCATGGGGGTCTCGAGTTCTGTCCATTTTTTCTACAGATGACTGAAATCTACTTGTCTTTATTGAGGAGCAGTAGTGAGCACAAATGCATGTGTCTCTGAATAGATTCCTATTCTAACAGTATTAAAACTTCTCAAATAGTTTCACGTTTTCACATCTAACTATGCCTACAACATACTAAAATGTGTAAAAAATCAATACTCTATGTTCATAAGAATATCAATTGAAAGTGTTTAAAGTTTCATAAATTTTATAAGAAATTCACATGAATTCTGAAATAAATTCAGTAAAGATAAGTAGAGTTTGACTTTTAGAACTGAAACAAGTATCACTGGAGTTAGTTTGTTATGGTTAAAATCTAAAATGTTCCCTACATATCTTGTGTGTTCAGTAATTTATACAGTCACCATGGTGGTATAGTCACCTAATTAATTTGGTAGATTAATCTGTTGATGATTTCATGTGCTACAAGGAGGTGGGACATTGTTGGAGGAATGCGTCACTCAAGGTAAGACCTACAAGGATATATTCCCTATGCAAAATATATGGAGTCAGGGAGGCTTCTACTCATAGTTAAGGAATAGCTCTGGAAAGCATGTCCTCCTAGTAGGGGAGAACATGAATGTGCAGTGGAGACTCCAAGAAGCTGAAGTGTGCATGCATGTGGATCCGGCCCAACAGCGAGGCCAAAGACGGAACCATAGACTGGAGCTCCCAAGTACATTGGAGTTAACATTTTACCACAGCTTGCCTGCGTGTTGGATAGAACTACAAGATTTAATGATTCTTCTGCTGGGTTTCAGTTTTATTTCAGTCCATTGTTTTCTAATCCTTGTATTTTTGTAGCCTTACAATTGTGCAAAAATCAGAAAGGTAGCTTGTGGGGAAAAAAAGCCAAGTCCAAATATAGCTCCAGTAACTATTTTTTATGAGACACGATTTCGCTTTGTGGCGCAGGCTGGTCCTGAACTCTGAATGGACCCCAGGCTGGCCTTGGACTCGTGGCAATGCCCCTGCCTCAGCCTCCTGAGTGCTGGGATGACAGGCGTGAGCTCCCAAGCCCAATGTAAGGACTATTTTGTAGAGTGTTCAAAGTTCTTAAAAATCACTGCCATTCTAACTTTCCCCATATTTGCAGAAATATGTGACTGATAGCATTCTACAACTGTTTTATATCCTGCAGGATTAGTGAAAACATAGGTTATTTCTTACCTTTATTTTAGGTTTGTTTACTTGTCTATATGCTATAGCTTTATTCTGTCTGAAAATATGCATAAGTTATTTACAACTCTATTTGTTATAAGTATTCCTGTAACTGAGGGTTGGTGAAGAAAATCAACAATGTAAGTTTATAACTGTACGTATGTATATCTATATCTATATCTATATATATATAGATATAGATATATATGTGTGTGTGTGTGTGTGTGCATATAATTTTTACACATATACCCATCATCATCATCATCATCACTTTCAACATCTTTATCATCATCACTTACAAAAAATCTTTTGAAAAATTTGGAATATATAAAATGAAAAGGTTCATTTTTAGATAAGTAACCTGTGGACTAAAGAGTTCAAGAGAACTCTTGAGTGTAAGAGAGATAGTAAATGTCACAGTCTGCAGTAGAGTTCAGTGATTAGAATGCCCAATATAGCACTTTTGAACTGCCACTCAGGGTACATGTAATAATTCTTAATATTTGTTCAACCAACTGCAAATGTATTTGAAAAAAACACATATGGACAGATTCCAGTTATATCCCATATGGCTTAATCCACAAGTCTTTTTTTTTTTTTTTAATGCTTGCCAAACTATGTGACCAAGTAAAAAGGAACAGAATGCACTTAGTAATTTTCTAGCTAATAACCCCAGTGGGAAATGAAATAACAAAATTCACACTGGCTTACAAACATGATGAGGGGGGAGGTGTCCCTGAAAGCCAAACTGGGAGTGAATAGTGTGAGAGCAAAACTGGCTTCATTGATAAAAGTAAGAAGAAAGCCACAGCCATTAGTTTTATATGAGGAATGGAATCCTACAGAATGTTATCTAGGCCACGTGGTAATTTTTCAGTAAAACGTGCCATGATTGGTTTGACAGTCAAATAAAGGTAACTATTATTACTAGTGTTTTGCTTACATCCAAGCAGAATTACATTATGATTTAAAAAATTTAAATATGTACCAAATTAGTGGAAATGTAATTGATGGCTGACTATCTCAAATCACAGCTTTACTGAGCAAGTGAACTTGAACAACTCTACTACAGAATTCCTAATTCTCCTATGTACATTTTAAATTACTTCTTTCCATTGTGCTTATAAACTCATTTCTTAATTTCTAAAAAAAAGTAGGGTGGTAAATAGTTATGCATACCTTTATTCGTTTAACATGTATTATCTGCTATGTACCAGAGAGTATGTAAGATACTGGTACACCTGAGTATGTGTACTAACATGTAAAAAAATTTAATATAAGTGACATGAAGACTGTCTTCTCTTGTTAGTCATACAAACAGATTGAAATCCCAGTTCTTCTCATTACTGGCTAAATGGCCTTAGACAAGCCATTTAATCACTCTAAACGATGGCTCCATCAACAGCAAAACGGCAAATTTTCAGAGTTATTATCCAGATTAAATTACATAACAAGATGAGGAAGGGAGCCAGAGTGTCAAAAAAGGGGAGGAAGAATTGCAATGTTGGTGTGTTATGTATGCACAAAATTCCCAAGTTCAAGGTAACCATTGTGAGTTGAATAAACACACCCCCATATATATATATATATATATATATATATATATATGAAAATAAAAATTAGATAATATAGGGAAATTATCTAACATGGTGATTGGCATATTGTAGAAGAATGGATGTTAGAAAAAATTGCTAAACAAAATTAGTTCTGTTATTTTGTTTTTATAGCTTCTTCTTTTACAAATACGTATTACATGTAAAAATTAATGATATTCACTATGAGCCTGATATTTTACAGGCATACAGCCTGCATTTGCCACATCCTTCCACTTTTTCTCTACCTTCGCACTCTCCATCCACTCCCACCTTCGGTAGGTCATTGCTTATATTTTTACCCTCACTGTTTATACTTTATCCTGCACCATGAGTGCACAGGACACACACCACAACTCTTGTTTCTAATGTTATTTTTATTCTTAATACTCAAAGTGTACTTAGTAATAGTAGCAATCCGTAAGTAATCATCTTTAGTTTGATAACTCTTACATAGCAATGTATTAAGATTTAATGTTATCTCATTGGATGTAAGAGATTATAGACACCTTAGTATACTTAATACTCTTTATTAATAAGCAGTGACAGTGGATTCTGTAAAAAATTGACATATAAATTAAAGTGTTGATTAGAGGTTCCCTATACTTTGCTCTCTTCATTGATATCAGATCATCAAAAAGCACTATATCAAAGTCATAAGATACCCCTTTCATCCACTTTTCTAAATATGTTTACACACCTCTTACCCTAAACAAAGTCAAAACATCGTGAATTATTTTGTTCCCTTTCAAAATTAAGCTCCTGCTTGCAGGTGGGGATCATATTTGAATATATCATTAATAATCTACATTATTATTTTGGTTGAAAAGGTACTACTGTAGGCAAATTAAAACCCTAGAACCACTATACTATAAGAAGCAAGTAATGCTGTCTTTTTGAGTGTAAATACATGTATATTAATTGAGCACTGTTACAAAACACAGTATATTCATAAATACTTTCAATAGTTTGTAAATATTGAAGATAGGCAATCAAGAAGAGTTTTATGTGCCTAATATGCACAAATTCATAGATAGTATATACCACATTATTTATCAAATCATAAATCACAAATATTATACATTAAAATATTTATAAATTTGAAGCAGAGAAAATAAAATGCATTTTTTAGCAAGACATTCCTTGAGTCAGCAATTTTCTCCTTAGAAAATACATACCAATCTGCCAGTTTTGACCAAGTTTTAAAGATGACCAAGATCTAGAAGGTGGCTTTTTTCTAGATTTGTTCTTTCTTTAGAGAAAGTATTCCTAAGAGATTTAAATTCCTAGGGGATTTAAATAAGCTCTTATGTAACTTTAAACATGAAACAAGGCAATAGTCACATACACATAGTAGGACACAAGAGACTTAGATGGCAGAGAATTAGAAATAAAGAGCACTTCCAAGATCCTTAAAAGACTATACATGATAGTCATTTTTCTACAAATAAAATGAAGAACTGTGTCAAAATACGGTGTTTTTGAACTCTGAAAATTAGTGAGCAAATCAGCAATAGCTATGATTAAAGTGGTATATTTATTGGCCTAATATAGTGTTATGCTTTGTTCAAATCAGCGAGTCACAGAACAATTCAGCTGAAGAAGAATTATAAGATGATTTAGTTTGGAGGTTCACAAAGTATTTGGTCTCCTAATTTTTTTACATCAAAAAATGGTCAAGAATCTCAAAGACCTTTTGTTAGAAAATTATGAGAATTATTTAAAATAGCTATGCATCAGTTCACTTAAAAATAGCAATAATAAAGTCATTATATGATACCATGAATAACAGTTTTTTAAAAAATTTATTAAATATTCCAGAAAAGTAACAAAAATGCATTGCTTACAAAATTTTTTAGTATATAGCTCAGTGGAAGATAAATGGGATTTTTAATATTGTTCTGCATTTCTGGTGTGGCACAAGACATCCTGTTACCTTTGCAAAACTCCGATGCATACTAATAAGAGGATGGGAATGAAAATAGAAAATAACATCTTAAAATTAGTAAGAAAATTATTTTACCTCATAGACTCATTTAAAGGATCCCAGAAACTATTCTTAGTCACTTTCTCATTGCTGGGACACAATACCCAACACCCACAACTTGAGAGAGAAAAAGTTTATTTTAGCTCACAATACAGAGGTCTTGGTCTGTTTATGGTCAGTTGGAAATGGTGGAAGGGCAGAGCAGAGGGCCTGGCTGGAGAAAACCTGTTAATGACATTGCAAGTCAGGAGACATAGAGTGAAGAGCAAAATTAGTGAGGGGAATACATGCTTCCAGGCCATGCTTCAAGTGATCCATCCCTGCAACAAGGCCCCAACTACTAATAGCACAGAAAATAGTTTAATCCACTTGATTCAGTTAACAGCCATGATCCATTCATATTGCTAAGTACATGAGTCTTTTGGGGAACATTTCAAATTCAAACCATAATGTTTGTTTAAACTCTGGCCACCGAAACACTCCACTCATGTCCACCATATTAGGTAAAAATGCAATTTAATCCTTCTCTAAGAGTTGCCAAACTCTTAACAGTTTGAGCATTGTTAAAAGTCTAAGTACAAAGCCTTCTCTGAGACTCAAGGCAAACTCTAAGCTGTGAGCCCTTGTGAAAGATCAAAGAAAAGTTGAAAATATTTAACATATGATGGTAGAGGATCAACAGTCTCACATCAAAAACTGGGATAGGAGAATAGCAAGTAATAGGACAAAAGCAAAACGGAAATTCAGCAGGTCAAACACTAAATCCTATAGTTCCACATCCAGCACTGAGGGGAAATTTTGGCAATATGTCACCTCTAAAGGGCCTAGGCAATTCTGCATCTACTACATTGCCTAATGAAAGCATTATGGCTTCTCTCTGGGAGTGACTCCACTTACTGTGGCTTTCCTCAGTAGATTATTCATGGGCCTGGTGGTTCCAGCCTCTTAGGGTTTTCACTGAACTTTAGACCCCACTCTCAAAGCTTCATGCACTGCCCTCTTGAAAGCATAATGCCAGGCCTCCATGAGCTTCATCTAAAATTTGAGTGGAAGTTCCCATGATCCCATAACTCTTGCATTTGGCGTAACTACACAATAAGCACCATGTGGACACCCACCAATGTCTATGACTCGCTTGACCAGTGGTCTGACACAGCTGATTTATGGCCACATTAGCCTCAAAAGTCTTACATGACCAAACTTTTTGGGGGTTCATCACAAACGGACACTCTTGAGGGTGCCCTCGAGCTCTTTTATTAAAGCAAAGTCTTTCACCTTTGCACTCTCAATCTTTCAAAGGGTATGGTACGACCAATTCCTTAATGGTTTAAGTCTTAATCCTTGTTGTTTTGATATGAAATATTTGACTTCTTTTCAATGATAATCTCTTTTATGATCATATTATTTTGCCCCAACTTTTCAGGTACTTACTTTCTGGCAAAACTGGGGACTTTACACATCTTTCTGTTATTTTATATTCTCCTAACTTTCAGAGTACTCCAAGATAAAGCTACACGCAGTACCCATGTAATAGTCTAAACATCAGGCTGCCCTGAAATTTCCTGAATAAGACCGATTTGTCTACTCCTCCAATCTCACTTAGGAGAAGTCTCAGGACACAGGAAGAATATCTACATTATTTATGTCAGTGTGTCACAACCAATTACCAATAGAGTCCTCATCCACTTCTGAAAGTTCTTGAACTTGGCTTTTTCAACCTGCACTTCTATCTGTATTCAAGTTTTTGGAGCTGCAATCAGAATCTCTCATCAACTTTTGTTTACAGCCTTCTACAATAGCTGGCATCTCCAAACCTTTCCAAACTTCTCCTACAAATAAGTTCCAAGAGCTTCTAAACCACATGGTGAGTTAAAGTCACAATAATTACCTCACTTCCGATAATAAATTGTGCCTTAGTCACTTTCACACTGCTGGGACTCAATACCTGACACACACAACTTAAGGGAGAGGAAGCTTATTTAAAGCCCACAGTTCAGGGAATTCCAGTCAAGATGGCGGCAGAGTAGGAGCTCTAGAACAATTATCCCTAATGAATAAAAAAGTACAAGTGCAATCTATAACATAAAGGAGTAGAGGTAAAAATGAAGCTGGGTGATCACGGGCTGGAGAAGCCCCTTGTAGGGTGCTCTCACCCACCTGAATGGCAGTGTGAGCCCGGAAAAACAACTCATGGTCAAGCAGGCTGCAGGCTCCTCCCCTCTGCCCTGAGAGGAGAGGGATCAGTGGTCAGAGGTCCATGGTTTGAATAATGCAGCAGGGGTAAACAAACTGCAAATTCCCCAACCTGCATAACCTGAGTAACAGAGTAACAGAACACCAAGAAGAGCCCACCATGAAACATGAGGAGCCCTGTGAGCAGGACTGCAAGAAGAATATGTCTAGCCCTGCCAGAACCTGGTAGGAGTGGGAGAAGAGCACTCGGAGAGACTAGCAGCACAACCCCCATCTGTGCCCACACCGCCCTGACCTGAGAGGAGCCTCCGACAGGAAGAACAAAAAGACTCCCTCAGAAGGAAGAGAACTGTGGCATGTTTCCACCAGATAGCCGCATCTGAAACCAGCTCCACATAAACTCATAGGGGAGTAACTGCTTTTCTTTCTGATAGTCTTTATATTTTTGTTTTTCTATTCTTTTCTTTTGCTCAGATAGTTTGCTTCATAGTTTGGTTATAAGATTGTGTGCTACTAGGTAATTAATTGTTCAATATGTACTTTGGCTTTTCTTTTGTCTATTGAATATTATTTTCATCCTTTATCATCTCTTTTAGCTTCCTCTGCTCCTCTTTTCCCTCTTGCTCTATACTATAGTCCTTTTATTTTTTCAAGCCCCTGAATAAGTTCCCCAACTTCAGCTATACCTTTATATTTTTCTTTTACATTTTTGCTTCTTTTTTTCCCCTTCTCTTTGTGTGTTTCTTCTGTCCCTTCTTCTCCCCCACTTTGCCACTCACCTAAGACTCAGTACTATTACTCATAGGGCTTTTTTTCTCTTTGTCAACTCTGGGTTGGAATAGGAATATCTCCAGGTTTCTCTCTATCATACACTTATCTACTTCTCAAGTCCCACCTGAAATTAACTCATAATCTTAATATGCCCGCTCCCTACTCCAGCTCCTCTGGTATTTGAACTGATAAGTATTAATAACTCATCCATACAGAAAGACCAATATCTGTGGACTATTTGGCTAGAATCAGGTCAGTGACACAGTTATGTATATGTATTTCTATCAATAAGATAGTGGTTCCATGAATCAATTCCTTGTATAGGTCATCACAATTACACATAGAAATCACCTTGAGTAATTTTGATTGTAATTAGTATGCTAAGTAGGGAATGGGTATATATAGTACTGGGTTAGTATAAATATGTAACAAATAGATAACTAAAATAAAAGTAGTACAGTGAGTTGATCTAAAACAAAATAGAACACTACTGTTTTAAGGTCTGTGTCAAACTCTAAACATCAATAATACAATTCAATAAATCAACTCTAGTTTCAATTAGATGTATAGTGAGTATATATTACATGCTTTACTGTTCTGAGGAGGATATATAAAATGTTATTAGACTCTGTGAATTAGTTGTTAACATTAGTTAGTATTGTAAGGGTAAACGTTCACTCAAATTATAGATGCTAACATCATTAATGATCTTCATATTTAAGTTGCATTAGCAAATACTCTGTCAAGGTAACATTTAAAATAGAAAGAGTGTAATTCAAGAACCTCAGGAAAAGAAACAGAGCCCATCAACATTATGAGAGCATCAACTCACTGCAACAGAGCCATGAGGGAACATGGTAAAAAATCATCTACGGAAAGAACTGACACCCCAGAAAACAATACCAGGGATCTTGAAATAGCAGAACCCAAGACAAAAAAGGCAAAAAGGATGATAATTTTGGGGCTTGGAAATTCTTAGAGTTGAAGCAGAAAATGAAACAAGAAATGAAAGACCTTGCAAGGACACAGATTTACTATCAGCAAACATTGACCCAAAAAAAAAGACGGAAAAAATGCAAACTAGCAGATAATGAAGACAATAAAAGACATTAGAAAAAGAACTCAGCAGTAACATAAAAATATTGAAAGCTGACCTTCAGGATGTGAAAAACACACAGAAAAAAGTAACCAGTTTAAGCTTTTTAAAAATAGAATATCAGACCTACAAGATAAAGTGGATGAGTTGGAATATACAGGCAGTAAAAAACACAAGTCAAGAAAGGAAGAAAAAAGAATGGTTACAGCAACTGATAGATGGTTGAAAGAGAAACGACCTCAGAATTACGGGAGTGCAAGAGAAAACTGAGGACAAAACAAATGCCATAAGTGTCATGTTCAGTGAAATTATGAAAGAAAATTTCCCAAATCTAAGAAAAGAAATAAACATTGAACTACTACAGGCATATAGAAAAACAAACAACTTTGATCAGAAGAGAACCTCATCACAATACCTCATAATTAAAATACTAGAGACCTATCACAAAGAGAGAATATTAAAAGCTGTAAGAGAAAAACAGAGGGTGACTTACGAAGATAAGACCATCAGGATAAGTGCAAATTGCTAAACCCAGACCCTAATAGCCAAGAGACCACAAAGCAATATCATCCAAGCACTAAGAAAACATAAATGCCAACCCAGATGGCTATATCCAGCGAAATTATCATTTAAATTAGAGGGAGAAGTTAAAATTTTCCATGATATAGACAGCTTAAAGAAATTTGCAGCCACTAAGCCAGCATTGCAAAGTTTACTTAAAGAAAACTTAGAAAGCAAAAAGGAAGGTAATGACACTACAGACCACAGAGAAAAAGTGACAATGGTTATAGAAAAATGAGATGACAAAAGAGTACGTCTAGTAAATAATGCTGAAAAATTATAATGGTGCCAGGACATACCAAATATACCTTGATAATCACTCTGAATGTAAATGGCCTCTATTAGGCTACAAAAAGACATAGACTGGCTGACTGGATCAAAAACAAAAGCCCACTATTTACTGTTAGCAAGAGACACACATTACCCACAAGGAAAAGAATAGACTGAAAATAAAAGGATAATATTCAATATTTCATGCAATAGGACCCAGGAAACAAGCAGGGGTAAGCTGTATTAGTCTCAGACTCGCCAGATTTCAAAACAAAACAGATTAGGAGAGACAAAGATGGTACTATATACTGGTCAAGGTAACATTAAAACAGGAAGAATTCACAACCATCAGTACATATGCTCCCAACTCTGGAGTGACCAATTATGTAAACCAAAAATTATCAGATCTGAAAGGACTTATGGGCCCCAATACAATTATAGCAGGGGACTTTAATACCTCACTATCACAGATAGATAGATCAATCAGACAGAAAATCCACAAAGATAAACAACAGTTAAATGACACTACAGAAATCTTGGACCGAACAGATTTTTACAAAGTGTTCCACCCAACATCAACATAATACACGCTTTTCTCAGGAGCACATGGAACATTTTCTGAAAGTGACGATGTTCTAGGCTAAAAGTAATGGTTACATAAATACAAATAAATAGAAATAATTCCTTGTATAATTTCAGATGATAGTAGAATAAAACCGGAACTTAACAGCAAACAAAACAGAACAAATAAACAAAGACATGGAGACTAAACAAATTACTACTGACCAAACAATGGGTCATAGAAGAATTCAGAGAAGAAATCGAGAACTTCATAGAATTAAATGATAAAGAAAGCACATCATTTCAGAATCTATGGGACACCATGAAAGCAGTACTTAGAGGAAAATTCATAGCCATAAATGCACACATCAAAGAACACAGCAGCCACAAATAAACACATTAATGATGCACTTTAAGGCCCCAGAGAAAGAAGAACAATCTAAGCCAATTAAAAAGAAAATAAAAAGATTAATTTGTCAAAGAATTGGTTCTTTGAAAGAATTAACAAGATCAAAAATCCTCTAGCTCATCTCACCAAAAGAAGGGGGGAAAATAGCACAGATTAATGCAGTTAGAAATGAAAAAGGTGAAATTACAACAGACTCTGCAGAAATTCAGAATATTATGAGAAATTATTTTGAACACCTATATTCTAACAAGTTATAGAATTGGGAAGAAATAGATGACACAAAGATTGAACAAATGAGACATGAAAATCTTGAATAATCCCATTACGCATCCCGAAGTTGAAGCATTAATAAAAGCTCTACCTACAAATAATAGCCAAAAATCAGATGGATTCACAGCAGAATTTTTTCAGTACTTCAGGGAGGAAGTAACTCCAGTTATCAAACTGTTCCATGAAATTGAAACAGAAGGAATACTACGAAAATCATTTCTGGAGACTAGCATCAACTTCATCCCAAAATCAGACAAAGGCTTAACCAGAAAGAGAACTCATAAGCCAGTATCTTTAATGAATATAAATGCAAAAATTCTTAATAAGATTCTGGCAAATAGAATCCAGCAAGTAATCAGAAAGATCACACACCATGATCAAGTGGGCTTCATTTCTAGTATGCAAGGCTGGCTCAACATATGTAAATCAAGGTAATACTCATATCAACAAAAGCAAAAGCAAAAACCACATGGTCATCTCATTGATGCAGAAAAAGCCTTTGATAAAATTCAACACCATTTCATGATAAAAACTCTGAGAAAAATAAGTACAGAAGCCTCATCTCAAACTCATAGAAGCCATACATGCCAAACCTACCACTAATATCATAATAATTGGAAACAAATTGAAAGCGTTTCTCCTTAAATGAGGAACACAACAAGGCTATCCAATCTCACCATTCTTATTCATTATAGTCTTTTAAACACTTGCCACATCAATCAGGCAAGAAAATGAAAAAAAAAGGGAATATGAATTTAAAAGGAAGAAGTCGAACTATCCTTATTTGCAGATGATATGACTACTTACATAGAAGACCCCCAAAACTCCACTATAACACTCTTGGAAATAATCAACAACTTCAGCCAAATTGCAGGGTACAAAATGAATATTTAAAAAATCAATAGCTTTTCTCTACACCAACAATGAACTCACTGAGAAAAAGCTCATAAGAATAATCCCAATCTCAACAGCCCAGCAAAACAAACAAATAAATAAATACATACATACATACATACATACATACATACATATATACATACATACCTAGGAGTGTACCTAACCAAGGAAGTGAAGGATCTATATGAAGAGAATTACATTACACTGGAAAAAGTAGTTGTATATCAGAAAATGGAAGAACATCCCCTGTTCTTGAATAGGCAGAATCAATATAGTCAAAATGCCTATATCATTAAAACTGATACACAGATTCAGTGCAATTCCTATCAAAATACCAACAAAATTTTCACAGAATTTAAAAAAAAATAATCCGTAAATTTATATGGAACCAAAGGAAACCTAGAATACCCAAAGAAATCTTTACTAACCAGACTAAGGCAGGCAGCATTACAATTCAAGACATCAAGATATACTATAAAGCCATTGTAAAAACCACGCGGTCCTGGCACAAAACACAGACAGGTAGACTAGTGGCACAGAATTGAGGATGCAAAGACAAACTCAAATACCCTCAGCTACCTAATCTTCAATAAAAGAGCCAAAAGCATATACTAGAAAAAGGACAGCCTCTTCAACAAATGGTTCTGGCAAAATTGGACATCCACATGCAGAAGAATAAATATAGCACACACCTGTCACCATGCACCAAAGTTAAGTCACAGTGGATCAAAGACCTAGATATTAAAACTGAAACACTGAGCAATTAAGCAGATATATAAAAGAAGTAGGTGTAGGCAAGAACTTTCTCGATAAGACACCAAAGCAAAAGAAATAACAAATGGAATTATGTCAAACTAAAGTTTCTGGATGGCAAAAGAAATTATCAACAGTGTAAAAAGAGAATCAATAAAATGGGAAAAAATAGTTACCACCAGTATCTCAGATAGTAGTCTATAGCAGGCTCTTAAACAGAATATACAAGGAACTGAAGAAAAATAAGCCCCTCAATATCAAAGATCCTATTGAAAAATATACAAAAGAAATGAGTAGGCAGTTCACAGATGAAGACATTCAAATAGCCAATAAATGCATGAAAAGATGTTCAACATCATTTGCCATTAGATAAATGCAAATAAAAACATCACTAAGATAGCATCTAACTCCAGAGAGATTGGCATATATCAAGAACACAAATAGCAATCAGTGCTGGTGAGGCTGTGGGGAAAAAGGAACCCTCTGGCACTGCTGGTGGGAATGTAAACTGGTATAATCCCTATGGAAAGCAGTATGGAAATCTCTGAAAAGACTGGAAATAAATATCCCCTTCACTCCAGCAATACCTCTTCTGGAAATCTTCCCAAAAGAGTTAAAAGCATATAACCCAGATACATATATACCCTTGTTCATAGCAGCACAACTAACAGTAGCTAAAATGTGAAAGACACCAAAATACCCATTATACCAATGGGACCATAAATTGTGGTATTTGTACGCAGTGAAATACTACTCATCTATAAAAACAGATAAGTTGGAGGCTTTTATAGGTAAATGGAGGCAAGTTGAGACCATCATGCTTAATGAAGTGAGTCAGAAGCTGTAGGTGAAATATGGAATGTTTTTTTCTGATATGAGAAACCCAGATCACAATTATTTCATTGAAGTTATTATTGGGAATAATGGGAACTGGAAGGGAGAGGGAGGGAGGGAGAGGTTCAAAAATTGAGTGGAGGAGGAGTTCCAGTCAAGATGGCGGCTTAGTAACAGCACTGCACAAAGTCTCCTCATCAACTCACTTAAAAAGTCAAGAAGATGGTTAGAAAAAGTGTGTTTGGTGTAGCTAGGAAAGAGAGGAGCATCCCCAGAAACTGAAAGGTGACCAGCGGGAGGCCAGAAACTCCAAAGGATCATCGAATCCAGAGGGAAAAAATCCCCGCAGTCCAGAAAGCCACCACAGCCGGCTGCAAACGGCTCCCGGAGGAAAGCTCACGAGGACTTGAACATCTGACTGAATGGAGCTGGGAGAGGACAGAGCACACAACAGTGGGAGAAGAGGCTGTGGGTGGGTCAGAAACAGCCCACTCAGCGCAGCCCTGCGCTGCCGACACCCACAGATCACAAACAAGGTCCGGAGGCCAGAACCTCAGCCCGAGGTAAGCGCGGACCCAGACTAGTGGGAATCATTGGCTGTGTGCGGCCCCAGCCTCAGAAGCACCAACCCACGGGTGTGTGTACTACAAACGCAGCGTGCACTCCCCCTAGAAAAGGCCCCGGGATCCCAGATCAGAAACGGGGCTCAACAGCCATCTCAGGCAGTGACGTCAGCAGGAGCCATTCTCTTTCCTGCGCACCAGAGACAGTCAGAGGTAGCAGTACCATGGGGAAACGTGGTAACAAATCTTATACAAAAAGATCTGACTCCCCAGGGGAGGGTGCAAGGGGTGCTGAAATTGCAGAACCCAAAGAAAAGGACAAAAATGATGGTAACTTCTGGGCCCAGATAGTCAGTGAATTAAAGCAGGAATTAAACCAAGAATTAAACCAGGAATTAAACCAGGAAGCAAAGCAGGAAATAAAACAGACAGCACAAGAGCTACAAGAACACTTAGCTAAGCAAAAAGCAAGCCTTGAAAAGAAATTAGAGGAGACCAAAGAAGAAATGGGGAAGCGCAGTTACAAATCTCCTACAAAAAGACCTGAAACCCCAGGAGATGAAGTCAGGGTAAATAAAGATGAATATGGCAAAAATGATGGCATCTTCTGGGCCCAGAAATTCAGAATTATGGGAATCGAGGAGAAGACTGAGGACAAAACAAAAGGTTTAAAGGACATAATGAAATAATGGAAGAAAATTTCTCAAGTCTAAGAAAAGAAATGAACATGGAACTATTGCAGGCATATAGAACACCAAACAACTTTGATCAGAAGAGATCCTCATCACGACACATCATAATTAAAATTCTAGAAGCCCAACACAAAGAGAAATTACTAAAAGCAGTAAGAGAAAAACAGAAGGTGACCTAAAAAGATAAACCCATCAGGGTAATGGAAGATTTTTCAATCCAAACTCTAAAAGCAAGGAGATCGTGGAGCAATGTCATCCAAGCACTAAAAAAACATAAATGCCAACCAAGACTGCTATATCCAGCAAAATTATCTTTAAATTTAAAGGGAGAACTTAAAACTTTCCATGACAGAGACAGCTTAAAGGAATTTGCAGCCACTGAGCCAGTATTACAGAAAATACTTAAATGAAACTTGGACAGTGAAAGGGAGACCAGCGACACCAATGACTCCAGAGAAAAAGTGACAACAGCTAGAGGAGAATGAGCTGAGAAAAAAGTAGGTTAGTAATCAGTGAAATATGAGTAAATAAGATATGAAAGTTAAGAAATTCTGAAATAACTACATTTGCCTTCATGTCTGTCGCTTTAAGTATATTTATGTGGTATAGATTTAAGTTCATTGAATGTAGCAATGTGATATAGTTTTAACTTTGTTTTGTTGTAGCAATTCACTTATTAGGTCACTAATGAAAGTTTATCCTATGGAAACTGATTGATGTAAAGATAACCTTGTGAATGTACAAATATGCACCTTCTAGTATTCAGCTAAGGCAATTGAAATTTATTTATTTATTATTTTTCTTCTTTCCCAAATTAACTATCCTTTTGAACTACACACTTATAATTATTTTCTAGTGTGAACTGGTGGGTAAGGCCAGGTTTAACAATAACAACAAAGATGTAGGAAAATATGGGAAAAAACAACTTTTGGTGAATATCCCAATGAAGGGATTGGTTGGATTCCGAGAGGAGATATCAAGATTTGACCACTGCGAACCCATTAGAGGAATAGGAAGCTGGGGTAGAGTGGTGACTTGAGTGAAATGATTTAGGCGCGGAAGATTAATATGTTAAACACCGTATGGTTTCTCGGACTTGGAAAATCCAGAACACAGACATTCTCTGGAACCATATGAAGTGATAGCCGGAACCAGGGTAAGGGACAGGGAGGGGGTGGGAGGGTAGAAGATGGGAAGGGATTGTGAAGTCGATGTGATACATAGATGTATGAAACACCCAAATTCATTGTAAATAGTATGTATTACAATTGTATATTAACAAAAATAGTGGGGGGAAAATTTAAAAATTAAGTGGGGAAGGATTTGTGAATTTGCATATGTGTATATATATACATATATAGATATATACACACACATATATACGTGTGTGTATATATATGAACAAAATACTCAAGATCAATGTAAATTTTATGTATTGCACTTATACATATCAATAAAATAGGGGGAAAGCATACAGCTCAGAGGTCTTTCCGTATTCATGATTGCCTGGCAATGGTAGAAGGACATGGTGGATGGCATAGTCCAAGAAAAACTTTTCACCACATTGCAAGACAGGCATCAAAGAATGAAGAGGTGAGCTATCAAAGGTATGTCCTTCAAGGTCATGGATTCTGTGACTCCCTCCCCCATTCGTCCAACCAGGTCCCACTTCCCTGCAGCACAGAAAATCAATGAGTCAATGGACATGATACAATTAACCCCCATATTTCAGTCACCTTCCAATAAATGAGGCTTTGCAAGAACATTCCAGAATCAATCCATAACAAGAAATATTAGTTCTTCCTCTATAACTGAGAAAAACACTTCTGTAATATCAACTTATAAGTAAGATTAAGTATAGCTGGGCCACCTCTAGATATAGCAGATTTTATTCAAAAGCAGAAATCTTATTTGCTTGCTATCAAACATTGATAAATAAAACTTATGTCAATCTGTATGTCATGCTAATATAAAAAAATTAGTATTACCAATTAGTTGTCTATCTCTGAAGTTATTATGCATTACTAGAGAATCTCCATGTGGAACAAAGATATCTAAAAATAAAACTAAGTGTAAGAAGATAATTATGTACTAAGTTTCTTTTTTTGTTTTGCTGTGGCATTATCAAATGACTTGAGCATCCACAGCATTTCCCCTCCCCCATTTAATATATGCTATTTTATTTTTGCAAGTATGATTAAGTATTTTAAATTATACTTTTAAGTGGCATTGTTCTCTAGAGTGGCACAAACGCTTCACCACTGCTGCTACTTCCTATTTTGCTGGCCACGTGTTGCTTCTTGTTAATGACTGCACCCTCGCTCTTGGCCCTTAGTGACACTGTGCTGAAAACACCAATTGAACTTCATCTACATTTAAAGTTTCTCATCAAAAACTATCCTTTAGAAAATAAATAGTCAAGCCACAAAGTAGGATAAATATTCCTAAAACATACAACTGAGATGGGAATGAAGCCTTGAATGTATGAAGTCATACAAATCATACAAATCATGAAAATCTCAAATTTTAAAGGGTAAAATATTTCAATTGACATTTCACAAATGAAGATATATGAATAGCCAATTTGCATGTAAAAATCACAATAATTCATGAAAGAAATAAACTATTAAACCACAATGAAATTATTACAACTTACTATAATGGCTAAAATTAAATTCAGAAACCATAAAATGTTAGTGTGAAGAAAGCAAATGAAAGACACTCTTTCTTGGTGGAAGCATAAAGTGGTATAATGACCTGCAGTAAAGTTCTGACAATTTCCTTAAAAGTTAAATATAAGAGCTCTGGGCACAGCTCAGTGATTAGAGCACTTGCCTAAGAAGTGCAAGGCCCCGGGTCTGTTCCCCCAGCACCATCTACTACCTGGGGATTATGATCCATGCCTGTAATCCCAGCATGCAAGAGGCTGAGGCAGGAAGATTGCCATGAGTTTGCAGCCAGTCTAGCTTACAGAGTGAGCACAGGATCAGCCTGGACTAAAGAGCAAGAGTCTGTCTCAAAAAAGAAAAGAAAAAGAAAAAAAAGGCAGAGAAGAAATTAAATATATGTTCACTCAAAAATTCACTATCCCACTACTAAATATTTACACTAAAAAAGAAAGCATATATCCACAGAAAAACTTGTCCAAAATTATTTATAGCAGATTTATTTCAATAGGTCAAAAGTAGAGACAGGCCGGGTGTTCCTCAGTAGAAAAATAAATAAATTGTGGCGTAACCAATGTATAAAATATAAGTGGTGTATTATTTACAATTTATATAATGAAGTACTATTAGCCATGTTAAAAACTCAAGACAATAGCATGGAAGAATTTCGAAACTATTATACTGAAAGAGAACTTATACAATGAAACAGACACTGTATTATTCTATTTATGTAACAATCTAAAGCAGAGTCTGCAAACGTTTTCTGTGAAAGGACAGTGAGTAATTGTTTTAAAGTTCATGGTCAATGGACTAGTCTTTGCTGCCGGTTGTCATTTGACTTCTCCTGGTCTAGGACAAGGAAAATTAATCTGTGATACAATAAATGTAACAACTATCACTGCTGAGGGCTAGCCAAGTAGAGATTTATTCAAAAAGAAAACAGGAGAACTTTATGAGGAGTATCTATTTGTTGGAAATCAAAAAAATGTTATGTTCAAGATTTGTGCCTTTCAAGTCACAGATATTTCTTCTCTTTGAAAAGCAAAATTGTAAGGTGATCCTTAAAATTTCTTACGTCTAGAAAACATGCCATATATAAGCCCTAGGAAAATGATGAATTTTGGTCTCCTGATTAGGTAATGTTATATGGCACAGTTTAGGTGCCTCTAAAAGAGGGATATGCTATCAGTGGAGCTAAACTCATTGCAGAATCCCTTAAATCTGGGTTTAGATGTCAGAGACAGCAGAGTCAGACAGACTGTAAGCATGAGATAAAATTATCGCAAGGACAGTCTCACTTGCTCGGCGGAGGAGAAAAAATATAAAGGAGGACACATGAAAAGTAATATGGGTGGTTCCAAGAGCTGAGAACAGCTTCTGGCTGACAGTTAACATGGCGATCCAGTGGTTTCAAGGACCTGAGTTCGTTCTATAACCTGATTGAATTTGACAGGAGATTCTTCCCTAAAAGTTCCAAATGAATACTGCATCTTGCTGACTCATTGATTTCAACCTGTTTGTACACTGAACAGGGAACCGCGCAATGCCATCCTGGGTTTTTGATCCCCAAGAGGTGATTTTAGAGATGGATATTCCTCAAAACTCCTAAATTGGTGGTTATCTGTTGTATAATAATATCCTAGAAAAAATATTAAAATGCAGCTAGAAGTACGCGTGCTGGATTGTTTGAACATATTATGTTGATGTTTGCAAATTACTTTGAAAGGCATCAAAATAATTTTAATTGATGGATGAATAAACAGAAGTCATAAAGCAAGTATATTAGGCATTATGATTTCTCAGTAATGATTATATGGCTGGTAGCTGAAATTACTTCTACTTTTTTTTGAGACAGAGTCTCACTCTGTAGTCTAGGCTGGGCTGATCCTGAACTGCCTACATAGTCCAATCTGGCTTGAAACTCATGGCAATCCTCCTGTCTCAGCCACCTTAGTGCTAGGAGTACAGGCATGTGCCACCATGCACACCTTATGTGGCACTGGGGAATAGCACTCAGGTACTTGGTGCTTAGCTAGGCACGTGCTTCAACTGCTGAGCTTTTCCTCCATCCCTCTTTCTAGTTTCTGAATCATTGAAAACATGCACAATAAAGTCCTAAAAACTAAGTTATTTTGTTGTATACTTGCAGAGTTTAAAGCTATCTTAGAGACAATTCTACTCTATGTGGAGGTTCCCTCACTTTCTTTCATCCTATTCACTGTAGTCAGTGCTTTCAAAGATAACATACAGAAAAATACGCCAGTCAAATGAGCAGAGCCAGAGCCCACTTTATGACCTGGGTTGAGGCATTAAATAGAAACTTAAAGGCTATTTCTAGCTCTCTCCCCTTTGTACCTACTTTTCCTCCATATTCTTTGTCTGGATTTTATTGTATGTAGTTAAAGCAAAAATTATTCTAAGGACATGTAAAACACACACACACACACACACACACACACACACACACACACACACACACACTAATCCAGGCCTGGTGGTGCACTCTCATAATCCCAGTACTTGGTAGACAGGAAGATAACAAATTCAAGCCTAGCCTGGGCAATGCAACCACTTATCCAGACCCAAGGTCTGAAAATCAAAACTCAAAAATGAGATGGGATTGTATCTCAGTGTGAAAGCGCTGGGTTGGATGCTCCGTAATGGAAAATAAAAGAACAAGGGGGGGAAAGGATCCACGAAGTTCAAGTACCACAATCTGAACTTTCCCATGGCCAAAGAACAGTCCTCAAAAATTCTCAGAATTTTGTGAAGTGTTGTGAATAAGACAGGATCCAAGATACCAGAATCAATGTTTTGAGCACTTGTCTCCTCCTTTACAAAAAGAAACCAAAGTAACAAGAATTTAGATGCATTTTTGAAGTGAGTGACATTGGGGGAGCATTGAGTATCAGTGAGAGGGAGTTGAAAGCCTGAGACAACAGCACAGCAAGAGATATAAAATATCCCCGTATCTATGACTGATTTCACAGCTAGGAAACCAGGATGCTCCCAATTGCAATAGCAAGGGTGAGAGTCACAGAAATCTATGAGTGTGGATGCTGGCAAGTTTTGCAACCCTGAAAAGCTTATAGTCTCCTTAGAAATGTAACTTGAAATGTTCATAGTTTTCTTTGTAAAGGCTCTCATAGTATCTACCATGGACCAGCTAAGGTGCTGGAGATGAGGGTCATCTTAAAAAGTGAGTTATTACCTGAGTTTGGATTGTTCTAGTGGCCAGAAACCTTCGCTTACTCCAGTTGTGGGGAGTCAACTGACATGCCATTGCGTTGGCTTGGGATGAACTCAAATTGGTCCAGCAAGTTAACTGTGACCAAAGCCTGTTGGGTGCTTTGCACTGTAAGATTTTGAAGTTGTGTTAATTTTGTATCCTGACTGCTTATTTTACTAGCTCTAAGAGTCTTCCAGTGGAGTTTTTTTTAGGAATTTCTAAATATATGAACATCAAGCATTTGCAAATATCTACATTTTGAGCTCTCTTATCTGTAATTCATTTATTTCTTTTCTATGCTTACTTGATTGGACTAAAACTTCAAGAACTACATTGACTAGAAGTGGTGAGAGCAGTGTTATGATTGCAGATCTGGAATGCTCCCCAAAGCCTCAGGTTTGGAAGATGATTCAACCATGGGGATTAATCCATCCATTGATTTCCTGTGCTGTTAACAGGCAGGGCCTGGTTGAAAGGGGTGGATTACTGGGGCTTGACCAGGAAGTCTACCTCCCTCACTAGCTCTGCCCTTCATTCTCTCTGCTTCCTGACCACCAGGGAATGAACAGCTTTTCTCCAGTTAGGCCTCTTCTGTGGTTTTCTACCATTTTCCACACACAAGAACGGATTGAGACCTTCTGACTTTGTGAGTAAAAATAAACCTTTCCTCCCTTACATTGTGGGTGTCGGGTATCATGTTCCAGCAATAAGAAAAATAAACAAAGAAGACATATGTTCCCTGAAAAGACAAATAACATAAACTGAAATTGCAGCTATAATTAAAAAAATAAAAACTCTTGTAACAAAATAAAGCCTGGGACCCACTAGAGTTATGCTTGAATTTATCACACCTTTAGGAAAGAATAATATTCTCAAATTTCAACGAATTTTTCTGTAATCTTTACAATGTTTTTCTTCTACTAGTTCTAAGTTTAGATTATTCTTGTCTTTCTGATCTCTTGATACGCATCACTATGTCATTTATTTGATATCACCCTGTCTCTCTAATATATGTATATAAAACTATAAACTTTTCTCTTAAAACTGCTCTTATTTTGCCCCACCAGTTCTGACACGGTATATTTTGATTGTCATTTGATTCTATGATTTTTAAATATTTTACTTTTATTTTTTCTATAATCCATTCATTATTCAAGAATGTAATATGCAATCTCTATTTGTTTGTGTTTCTAAAATTTCTTGTCTGGTTGATTTAGTTTGATTACTTTTAATCTGAGAAAATGCAGTTGGTTTTTCCAATTCTGTTGTATCCTCCACTGAGACAATTTTTGTCCTCAGATAAGGTTCACTTTGGAGAAAGTTCATTAGAACACTGGAAGAATGTGTATTCTGATGTTGTTGCATGAAATACTCTATAAATGTATAGTAACAGTATTTGTTTATGATGGACTTCAACTACGATTTTTTTGTCTCATTGATTTCTCCATTTGTGAAAGAGTAGCGTTAAAGTTTCTCGTGATGGCAGTAATTGTGCCTACCTGTCTTTATTTTTAAGTAGCTTTTGTTTTAAGAAATTAGTTTTGCCTAACACTCAGTACACATACATCTACAATTGTTAACTGTTCTGGGTGAATTATTCCTTCATCAATATTTAGTGACCTTCCTTTTTTCACCTGACTAGTTTTGGCTTAAAGTAAACTTTGTCAGACATTGGAATAGCTAATCTGGAGTGCTTCTGTGCTCCTCCTGCACGGAATATTGCTTCTCATTCTTTCAGTGTCAGTGTCTATTTCTTTGTGGATAAATGTCTTTTTAGAAACATATATTTAGGTTGCTTTTTTCGTGAAATCTTCCAGCGTATCTTTTAATTGGAGAGTTAACACAGTCACATTGTGTTATTACTAAAAGGCATTTACTAATTGCTATCATTGTATGATTTTTTATTGCTTGATTCATTTTATTCTTTTCTTTTTGCGGTCTTTGGTAATATTAATCTACTTATTTCTGCTTAGAATTTTGCATACTTTATGCACTAGTGTGTTGATGTTCATGTATTTCTTTAGAGCCTCCTAAATTGTAAAAGGTCTCAATTCCTGCATCAATTTTGAATAATAATTTTGCAGATATAGCAATATTAATTGACAATTATCTTCTTTTAGGGCTTTCAAAAACTTTACTTAAAGCTCTCTGGGATGTTAAGATTTGTGTTGAAAAATCTGCTATTATTCTGACTGGTGTGGCTTCATAAGTTATTTAGTGTTTTGTTGATAAGTTATCTAGTGTTTTGGTGTGTTTCTCTAACTATAGCTCTATCCTTATATCCTGACATCCTGTAATCTGAAGGATGTCAACTACCAACATTTTCCGTTGAGGTTTTCATTTTCAGAATTCACATTCGATTACTTGTTATAGCCTCTAACTATTTACTGAAGTGGTGTTTCACATTCTGAATTGTTTTCTTAATTTATTCAGAAGCTTATTTGTTTGTTTTTCTTACCCTTCTTGATCATCTTTATAAATGCCTCTTTCAATTGCCTCCTAATTTTATTTTTATTTTTTGGTGGTGCTGGAGATTGAGTCCTGGGTCTTCATACTGAATTATGTTCCCAGCCAATTTTTTAGTTTTCATTTTCAGACAAGATCTTGCTAAGTGGCTACATTGCCCAATCTGAGCTCAGACTAGCAATCCTCCTGCCTTACCCTCTCAGAGTGCTGGTATTACAGGCCTGCGCTGCTAGGTTTTAAATCGGTTAATCATCTTAGTAACTGTTTCATCATTTGACTACTGCCTCTTTTTTTGAGCTCTTCGATCATTTTTACTTTTTTGGTATGGGATTTTATCCACCTAGTGTTTGTGAGATCTGAGTTTGGGAAGTTATGATTTTTGAAGGCATCTTGTTGCTTAGCTTTTCTTTTTTGTGTTTTTTTCCTCAAATTATTATTTTTATTAGTATATGATTGTAATATATAATAATTACATTCCATTCATGAAACTGCCACATGGACCTACCACACCATCTTTTTTATTTTCCCTTTCCCTCCCCACACTCTCATCTCCTCCTTTCCCCCGATCTCTTTCAAATATTCATAAAGTCCACCGCCTTGTTTCCTATCAGCTCTTATTTTGCATTTTAGCTGTTTATATTTTGGATTTATTCTATAATTATTGTGGGGTTTTTGTTTGTTTTTGAAGGCTGTGGATCCAATGGAATACAAAACTCTGCCACTCTAGTAGAGAAGCCTTTAGCAAGTGGATTTCTTCCTGGGGCGTGCCCTTTGCTTTGGGGAATGATTCAATATTCCAATACTTTCCCAGCCTTCTCTGACTAATAAGACGTGTTCCTTCCCATAGCACTGCAGATAGAGACAATTATGAGTAATAGCAACATCCAAGAGCCAGTCATATATCAACATATAATATCGAAATCGGTTAAACAGTTTCCAACTTCTTTAAAGCCTAGGAATATGAGGAAACAGTAGTAAGAAAAAACAGACTAACAATTATAAAACGTAAGTAAAAAGGACAAAAGAAAAAAGAAGAAATAAGAAAAGGTAAGTAGAACAAAAAGAAAGCAGGTTAGTTTTTATGATGTTGTTTCTGTGCTCACAGTGGGGTGGATGGGGAGAAGAGTTTTGAGAGACTATGTGTGTGGTTGGAAACAAAAATGAAAAGACAGGAAATAGAAATTGAGAAGTTAACCATCTGTTATCAGACAACTGACAGTTTTTTAAAGATCTCTCTTACTTGGCTAATCCAAGAAAAGTCAAGGAGGGAAGCAAGTACTGTAGGCTAAAAAATTAAAAATTAATAATATTTGGATTAATACTAATAGTGTAAATTAAATGATAAGGAATATAAAGCAAAATAAAGAATTTTGGAAGAGACAGGAAAGGTAAAATATATGTGAGGAAATGTTAACAAAGTGGAGAAAGGAAGAACATATAATGTGAAATAAAAGATATCAGTATCATGTCCAACTGTTAAAGTCACTGTCCAAGAAAGTTAAATATTAAGAAGTGATTTTTGGTATGGAAATATAAGATGGAAAAAAGAGTGTCATGTTAGTAAAGCAGAAACCTCATACAATCAGCTATATATTAACATACATATTAAAAAAGACTAAACCAAATTATAGCCAATAAAATGTTAATAGATAAGCAAAAGATGCAAAAAAAGGAGAAAAAAGAGTAGAAAGGGTATATATATTCAAATGAGAAATAGAGGAAAATTGTCCTGCTTTGTTGGGCAATATAAATTTCAATGAGCAGATTGTAAATGTTGCTGCCATCGGATTACCATTATCAAAAGATTCTAGTGTCTTTAGGAACCAGAAAAAAAGGATGGGATTGGAGTCACTGTCTTTAATGTCATAGTACAGAGTCTCAGTATGTACCACTAACAGCCTCTGCAGAGGCCATTATCCTCTCTCTTCGACTGGTCTTTGTGTGGGTCCCATGGTGTACACTTGCCAAAGATTCTACGACAAACTCCTTCCTTCCTTTTCTTCAGTCAGTAGCTAGCACATTTGGCTCCCAACTATGGTGGCTTTCTCGCAGTTCTAGAGCCTGTGATCTTAGCAGCATCTGAGGGTTATCAATACACTGGCCCTACACAGACCTGGCACCTTTCTTTACTCACGACACTATGCAAGCCATCTGCCCTCATTTTCAAGATTTTTTCTCACTCTTTCAGCCCTCATTATGCATATTGTCAAAGAAGAGGGGTCCATAACCTAAACCAGGATTATTCAGACTGTCTCTCACAACTCCCAGAATTTGCCATTTTTATTTCTCTCGGTCCAGTTAGTCTTTCTGTGAATCACAGTCACCTCAGTGCCCTGTGTCATTTAAGCCTTAAATATTCTATTTCAGAAAAGTGCAAATAAGCATTCTTTTTGCTGTAGAAACTTTTTTGTGTAAGAATTCAGTGACTAGACTTCATACATAAATTTCACAGTTATTATCTAGAATTTCTTGCTTTAGTTTCTTCAAAATGGGGCAAGAAATTAAAGACACTGCAAAGCAATCTAAGTAGAAAGTCTTTCTAGATTTTTATTATTTTTATAAAGCTTTTGTAGCTATCTTTCTCAATTCTAATTGGGGATATGCTTGTTTTAACTTGTCTTTATTCTTTTTAAGAATTTAAGTTAATTTTTGTTGTATATAGGTAATATTGGGTTGTGTCAGGAAGAATAAATACACTATCAATGAAAATATTTTAATCCAGCCAAATTGATTACTTTTTAAGAATTTATAATTAGAGAGTCTAGGGCTTTAGAAATCACTGTGACTATGTCAGTAGCTAAAGCACCAAGAGAAAACATTTATTTCATTGTAGAAGACAAAAATTTGCAAAATAGTAATAACTGAGCTGATATGGTCCAATTCACTCTGTAAGAAACAAAGACTGAAATGAAGGGCAGTTGACTACTTAATCTGGTAGAGGAAATTTCAATAAAGTCTAATGTTCAGGCTGTCACATGGGTACTGTTGCAGCTTTTAGCTAACTCTAAATAAAAAGCAGAAAAAAATGGCAGAAGAAAAAGGTGCAAAAATGTGCTGGTTTGCCAGATATAAAGTGCTAAAAAGGTGGGGCAAAAAGCATGGTTATTAAAGAGATTAGCATTAGAAACTAGCCAAGTACTTGAAAATAGAACTAGAAAAATAGATGCCTCGAGAGTATCTCAGAGGTCAGTAAGATCACGCCTTTTGCCAATTAAAGGGCAGTGAAGCAAAGAGACTTGATTTTAAAAGAGACTTCCAAGGCATCCTGCAGGGCAACCTGGAAAGTGAATCGCCAGGTTGATCAGCCATGGAAGAACTCAGAGGCTGCTGTGGGCGCCATGGTCCTAGGGGTTCGGATACTGCTCAGCCCAGTTGCAGATGTTGGCGTCACTCATACAGCGCTCGCTTCACAGGCACTCAGACTGCAAGAGTTATGCAGTCACGGAGGCTCTCACCTAGATTTTAGAGGAAGGTCTTGGAGGGCAGGCGTTGTGCCGCTAAAAGGGCAGTGCATAATGTTAGGAAAGGAAAGCCAAAAGTGCCCCGAAGATGCTGGAAATTTGCAGAAACCAGGGACATGGACTGCATGCAGAGGAAGGCCACAAGCTACGACCAGACTGAGTACAAAAGAGAAGTCATGGGGTGTGCAGTGAGAGACATTGTCACAAGGGAGGAGCCACTGATTACCTTTGGAGCTCACATCGCATCACTCTTTATCAAAGGTACTGGACATGGAGCGACAAGATTTAATGGAGATACAGCATTTAACGCTTATCTTTCTGGGTGTTGACCTTGTTTTGGTCCAATTGCTTTGCACCCTCCGATTCCATACTTTTGGAATGGGAATGTCTGCTCTGTACCACTGTAAGCTGAAAGTGTTTAACATTTCTTTGATGTTCTTGCGGGTTCATAATTAAGTTTGCCTTGAATCTCAAGGAAGACTTTGAACCTTAACTTTTTAACAGTGCTGGAATTATTAAAACATTGAGAACTCTTGGAGGAGAACTAAGTGCTTTTTGCATAAGAGGTGGACATGAGTCTTTTTTTAATGTGTGCGTGCATAGCCATACATTTTCCTCTTAGTACTGCTTTCATTCTGTTAATAGATTCTGGTGTCATGTGCTTCCATTGTCATTTGATTGTAGGATGAATTTTATTTCTTTCTTAATTTCTTCTGTGATACATTGTTTAACAATGTATTATCTTATTCCATGTATTTGCATGCTTTTTAAATTTTCTTTAGCTATTGATTTGTAGTTTTAGTCTGACATGATCTGAAAGTATACAAGGAATTCTTTCCAATGTTTTGTATTTATTCAAGCATACTTTATGGCTTAGGACATAGTCTATTTTGGAAAAAACGCACGCACTGCTGAAAAAAGTTGTATTCTGTTGATATTTAAGGGAACACCATGTAGGTATCAGTTAAGTCCTATTATTCCATAGTGTCTAAGAATAGTATTGCTACACCTGCTGTTTTCTGGCTGCTGTTTCATGAAGTATTAATTTCTATCTTTACAATTTCAGTACATGTGTTTCTTTCCAAGTACCCTTCTTAAAGGCAACAAATGTTTGCTGCTTTCTTTGTTCATTTGTTCAATCTGTCAGTCTGTGTCTTTTGAGAGGAGAATTAAGACCATTAATATTGATCATTATTAGATCATTGTCTTCTTTTTGTTGTTTTCTATGGGTTCTTTGGTGCTATCTGTTCCTCTTTCTCTAAGATTTCTTTAAGTATTTTTTACAATGCTGGCCTAGTGATCATAAATTTTTTCAGGTTTCCTTTGTAATAGAAAATATTATTTCTCCCTCAATTTTGAAGGATAATCTTGATAGATGTAATAGTCACTGTCTTTTTGAGCTTGGATGATTTCAATCTAAGACCTCCTGCCCTTTAAGGTTTGTTCTGATAAATCTGCTGTTATTCTTATGAGTTTGTCTCTGTAGCTTACTTTCTATCGTTCTCTTGCAACTTACAGGATTCTCTATTTGTGTTTAATGTATCATATTTTGATAATTATGGATAGTAGAGAGGCTCTTTCTAATCAGGATTATTTGGTATTCTACATGTGTTCTGTACCATGTTGTCAATTCCTTTTCCTAGATTTGGGAAATTTTCTGCTAAAATTTTAGTGAATATACTTATTATACATTTTGTACTGTCCTCTATTTTTTGTTCCCATAATTTTGAGGTTATTCCTCTTTGGATATTTCATGAGCTGGTGAATCTAGGCACTTTTGCTGTTTTGCTTTTAGGTTATTACTAAACATATGGATCAGTTTCTTAACTTTATCTTCAAGATCTGATACCCTGGCCTCAAAATGCTTAAACCAACTTCTAATGTTTTTAATTGAAGTTTTCATGTCTCAGAATTTAGTTAAAAATCCTTTCAAACTTTCTACTTCTCTACTGAAATGTACCTTAATTTCCTGCATTGAATTGTCTTGTGTATATCTTTTATTTGTGTCTTCTATATAATATTCAAGCTTTTTATCAAATAACACTATGTCTTTTTGGTTAAATCCTCTTTGAATTCAATGAGAATGTCTTGTATTTGTTTCAGCATGTCCTGTTTGAGCTTATAACCACTAGATTAAATTGCTTTTTGACATGCTTTCCTGCAGTTTACACTTCGTCAGGGCCCATGATATCAGCTTTTGGGGAGTTATGCATTTTTTCAGGTGACTTATTGCTCCATTTTTCCTTAGTTCTATTGCTGTAGATTATAGATCAAATAGTGTCAATGAACTCTGTTTCTACTGTGCAAATTTCTTCCATTAGATCATATCTTTCCTTGGAATTTCCTTGAATTTATTTAGATTTTAATATTTACTGTTTTTAGCTTACTCAGCTATTACATTTGAGGGTCTTCTCAATGACTAACTTTCTGCTTGTTATCTGTTCCTGTTGACTTTTCAGTGAGGAAGAAACATATTACAATACTGCAGGTGTTCCAAAGACCAGCTAATTGCTGGTATATATTGGCAAATAAGATAAATATCTATGTCATCATTAATAACATGAATGACATCTGCATTAATATTATCATCTAAGACTAACAAATTAACAACTCCTAATAACCAGTCTAATACTATATATGTTACATCCTTAACATTAAAGGTATAGTCTACACTATCAGTGTATCTATTTAAATAATCCTAATATAGACTTATTCAAAGGCTCCACTAAATTCAACTCCATCACATTCAATAATAAAATACTCAACAATAAAATATTCAACTTTCTTACTTACCTAGGCTAAAATAAACCACTAAAACTTATTAACTCTTAGTAATCTCAAGCCACTATATGTCTTTAATAGTAGGATAGAGACAAGCAGAAATGGTACTTAAAACATACTAGATATTGATACATCATAACAAATAATTAAATCATAAAACCATTCCACTCTTAATACTTGAAATGTGATCTATACTACTAATGGAGGTGTCTGTCCAAACTGTCCAGTAAAGTATTAGGGAAGTCTATTAAAGTCTATATCATTATTGATAGTAGAAAAGTAATCTGCATCAATTTTCTATGTCTTACTAAGCAGCAAAAAAAAAAAAAAAAAATGATTCTCAACAGGCCAAGTCACATGGCTGTGAGTTTTCAATACTTATACAAATTGACAAATTATTAGGAATGGCAGGGGCTGGGGGAAGAGGACTGTGATGAAGGTATACCCTTGCAGGTGTGAAAGAAAGCAGAAGATGACTTGGGACAGAGACAAGCAAGACAGATCTCTAACCAAAGGCTGAACGATAGCAAATACACTTAAGCAATAGTGACAAACTAGAGAGAGAATGTCTACAAAGTATATTTAAAGGCTTTTCAAAAAGATAAAAAGAGCTACTTGAGAGCGAACAAAATGTAAAAACATATAACAACAAAAATTTAAAAATCAAAAAACAAAAACAATTAAAATCCAAACTAAAACAAACAAGGAAACAAAGAAAAAAAACTCTACAAGTAAAAAATACCTACTGAGAACCACTAAAGTATGTTTGAAGTCCAAGAAATTTTCCTATGTTACTTAGATGTATCTCTCTCTCTCTCTCTCTCTCTCTCTCTCTCTCTCTCTCTCTCTCTCTCTCTCTCTTTCTCTCTCTCTGTCTCCAAGTCCCTTGGTCTGCCTGTCACTGTTCATCAAATATGGGAGGAGAACAGTGATTGATGTGTTTTGCTCAGATTCCCTGCTTAGACCTCCCCTTTTTCTCCCCTGTTGAGGTCAGTCCTTGTTCTTCCTTTGTCCTCAGTGTTGTGAATAGTACAAAGGGTAAAGGAATTCTGCTTTTCATGATCTGCTACTGCAGGTCTCAAATTCCTCAGGTCTGCAGCTTCCTCTCCACTTGGTGCCTTTGCGGCCCATTTGCTATTCCTCCTGGTCAAGAGAGTCCTTGAAGGCCCTGAGTACAAACCTGTGAGCTGTTTCCCAGGTCAGTTCAAACTAATACCCTTGCTTTATGTCTTTATGGCATTGCCAGATTTCCTCTCCTGCACCAGCTCGCAGGTGCATGTCTGTGTCTCAAGCTCCAGCATTCTGGGGACAATAAGAGTGTAGCATTCTCTGCCTGGTGTGTCCCTTACTTTGGAGTCCCTCTAGTGTCCACAGCCTGAGAATCCACCACTGGCCTCACTCTCCCCCAAGGTAAGCTACCAAGGAGTTGTCTCTACTGTATCTCAGCTTTCTGACTGAGTCCACACGGAACTGCATTCCTGGATCTCCTACTCCACTGCCATCTTGACTTCACTCACCATCTTCTTCAAAAGCACATTAATCATTCTGCAGTTTTTATAGATCAGAAATCTTGGCACAGTTTTGTTAAGTCTCTTGCTCAAAGCCTCACGAGGCTGAAGTCAGGGTCAGGTTTCTTTCTCATCAGTGATTTGACGGTGTTAGGATCCACTTTCAAGCTTATTTGAGTCATTAAAAATCATTTTCTTGTGGCTATAGAACTTAGTTTGGTTCTCGTTGTTAATGCTGAAAAAGGTGTTTGACTTTCGCGAAGGCCGCAAATCCTTTCTGAGAGCTTTTACTTGATTAAGGAGGTCAATCCAGGATAATGTATTGATTAGTTCCAAATCAACTAATTTGAAACACTAGTTCAATCTACAAAATATCTTCAATCTTGCTATATTCTATTTGTTGAAACTAGTGACATGATTATTCTACCTTGAATTCGAATTGTCTAAGATGTTGTAATAGGTTACTTTTTAATATATTCACCTCATTGTTTCTGCCAAAAACCAGTGTAATAGCCACAGCAAAGTGGTTTAACTTCTCTAAGCCCACATTTTCTTATTTGTAAAATGAAGTTTATAATAGAATTGAAGTATGGGGTTGTTGTAAGAAGCATATATGATAGTAGGCAATCAGTATTTGTCAGTTTCTGGTTATTGATAATATTTTCTCTGAAGTTAAATTGGAGTAGGTATGTCTTGTCTTATGTTCCAATGTTCTATCAGACTGTACTGTGTTTTTGTAACTCGTTTCTTCATTTAAGTTTTCCATTAATATGTATTTTTATCTAGTTACAACTTGATATAAATGTTGGAAAGTACATTAATTTTTATGAAGTTCTACTTTCCTAAATGGAGAATACTGTTTACCTCCGGCAGGACACACTGGCTACATTACAGGGTAGAGTATGTGATTAAAAGCTCTTGTCCAAAGAATAGCTCAATATTCAGCATTCTTTGATTAAATGCATTTTAGATGATTATTTCATTTTCATATCAGTTTAAATGTGTGGTCAACGTCTTCACCTGCCAGTTACTGAAATGGCTTTTGATCTTTAGTCAATAGTAAAACTTGAGCAAAAATTATTTTCTATAGGGAGGAAGTGATATGAAGAACATCTGATCATTAAACTTTCAGCTTAACCTTGCCATTATTATGAGTAATTCTACTAAAATAACTAAAACTAATATTTAGCACTTCAACAACAACCATTCTTTTTCTATTAACATTTTATTGAAGAAAATTGGCATACAATAACACATACACATTTAATGTACAAAGTATGACATGTCTTGACGAATGTGCCCAGCCTTAAGACCATTAATATGGAAGAAGTGTAAGAGAGGACAATAAGGGGATGATTAGGGTTAAAATGCATCATGTGTTAATACATTGAACCTTCCAAACACACCTGAACCTGGGACTTCGAGAAAAGAAAGTTGGTGGTGAGGAAAATGATTAAAATATATCATGTGCGTATACAAATCTGCCACACTAAACCCTGTTAATCTGTATGATCAATGTGTGTTGATAATAATTGTGGGGAAAAAGTAATGAGGTATTTTCATACATACATCCTCCCAAAAAGTTTCCTCATGATTTTTATTTCTTATTTATGTTAAATTTTGTTTAAAATTTATTTCAACTGATGCATAAAATAATGCACATTAGTAGAATAATATATATTTTGAAACATGTATAGGTTGCAGAGCGTTTACATGAGGATAGACATTTACATCCTAAAAAAGATCTCTTTTATGAGAAAATCTTTAAAATTCTTTGTTCTGCATCTTCTAAAATATATTTTATTAGTATATTAATTTTACAAAATGTTGAGTTTTAATGAGGTATTCTGATACATGCACACAACATACTTCTGCAATATTCATCTCCCCGCTAGCCTGTCACTTGAGCTACTCTCATTTTCTTCCTTGTGTCTAATACTACCTCCCTTTATTTTCATTCTATTCTTCTGTCCTCTGATTCTGGGGCAAGAGGAATCTTTTTAAGAGTCTGCTTTATTGCATTAAGCATGATAATCTTCAGTTTCATTTATTTTCCTGGAAATTGCTCAAATTCATTTACAACTGAATAATAATATTTCATTATGTATGTATACCATATCTTCCTTATCCATGAATCCTTTAATAGACATTTAGGTTTGTTCCATATTTTGTCTATTATAAATTTTGTGACAATAAACATGGGGATTCAGGTATCTTCATTCATTCATGTGTGTAGCAAAAGTGCTATAGCTGAATCACGTGGTAGTTTTGCTTTTAGTATTTCAAGGAACTTCCATACTGATTTCCATGGTCACTATACTAATGTATGTTTGCACAAGTAATGTAGGTGAATTCCTTGTTCTCCACATCCTTACCAGCATATATTGACACTTTTTGTTTACTTGACAATAGCCATTCTGATAGAGTGAGATGAATTACAACAAATTTGATTTAGATTTCATGAATAAATATATTGAACATTTCATATACTAATTACTCATGTATGCTTTAACTTTATTAATATATGTTTGTGATATGTAGTAAGCATTAAGCACAGCTTGAAGAATTAGTGTCTATTTGCACAATTAATGGATACTAATCCTCTGTTGGAAGAGTAGATACAAAGTCTTTTCCCACATTCTTTAGGTTAACTCTTCATTCTTTTAATTATTTACTGTTCGGAAAAAGACTTTTTAATTTGATGTGGTGCTATTTGTTAATTCTTCTATAGTTTCACAAGTCATTGGACTCTTACTCAGGAAATCTTTGCCTGTGTCTCTAACTTCCAGTGTTTTTCTTCCATTTTTTATTGGCTCCAAACGCTTAGGAAGTATATACCTTTGTCTTTGATCCATTTGAATAGATTTTTGTACAGCAAGAGAGATAGGAATATACTTTCATTTGTTTACATATCAATATCCACTTTACCCAACACCATCTATAAAAGATGCAGTCTTTTCTCCAAAGTACGTTCCTGGCTCTTTTTCCAAGAATCAGATGGTTGCAGTTGCCTGAACTTGCCAGTGTGCCCTCTATTGAATACCATTGGTCTACATGGCTGTTTTCACTTTTGTTGTTGTTGTTGTTGTTGTTGTTGTTGTTGTTGCTTTAGGAGACAAAGTATTCCTATGTAGTTTAGCCTAAACTAGAACTTACTATGTACCCACAGACTGGCCTCACTTGTGGCAATCTTTTTATCTCAACCTCTTGAGTTCTGACCATGCTGGTTTTGCTCCTATAGATTATGAAATACAACATAAAATTAAATACTTAATGACTTTTCCAGACTTGGTCTTTTTGTCTAAGATTGCTTTGGCTCTTCCCAGTTTTTTATACTTTCATATTATTTTTTCTAGTTTTATAAAGAATGTAATTTAAAATTTATACAGATTGCATCGAATGTGTAGATAGCTGTTGAGAAAGTGAACATTTTAGCATTATTGGTTCTTCCAATTCATGAGCATAGGAGTTCTTTTCATGTTGTGTTTTTCTTCAGTTTTTTTGTTTTCTGTAATTTTTATTAAAGAGATATTTCATCTCCTTGACTAGATTGATTCATAGGTGTTTATTATTTCTTGAAGCTACTCTGATTGGAATTTTTCTGATTTTCTTCTGCTAGTTCACTACTGGTGTACAAAAATACCTGTTAAATTTTTTCAATTTTGACTCTATATCCTGTTACTTTGCTAAGTTATCAGCTCTAAAATTCTATTAGTGGAGTCTTCAGCATATTCTAAGTACAAGGTCATACTGTCCTCATGCAACAAAGTTAGACATCTAACTTTCTATTTGTATTTCCTTTAATTTCCTTCTGTTTCTAAAATGCTCTAGCTAAAATTTAAAGTACTATATTTAAAAGAGCATTGCATAGATGTCCTTGCCTCATTCCAGGTTTTAGAGGAAATTCTTTCACTTTTTCATCATGAGTCATACTTTTTCCAGATTTTACTGGAAATTCTTTCAGTTTTCCTTAGTGAATCATACTGAGGCATAGTGTTGGCTGTGATTTCATGTACATAGCCTCTATTATATGTAGGTATGTGGCTTCAGCATCTACTTTCATCAGGGCTTTTTTCATGAAGAGATATTAAATTTCCTCCAAGAATTTGTGTGCACCAATTGTGATGATCCTATGATTTTTGTTTTTGATTCTATTTTCAATTTATTATGATTTTTAAATTGTGTATATTCAATCATCCTTGCATCAGTGGAATGAAATGAAATTAATCATGGTGTGTGATTTTTTAGAATGTTAAATTCAGTCTTCAAGTATTTTGTTGGATATTTTACATTTGCTTTCATCAAGGATATTGATCGATCATTTTCTTTCTAAGTCTTATCCTTATCTCATTTTGCTTTTAGATCTATTGACCTTGTGTAAGGCATTGAGAAATCTTCCTTTTCTGTTTCATGAAATAGTTTGGAGACCATTGCTGTTGGTTGTTTATTAATGGTTTGTTAAAATTCATCAGTGAATATATTTGGTCTTGGGATTTTCTATTACAATTTTTTAAATTACTGTTTCAATCTTATTGCTTAGTATTAACCTCTTTAAGGTTTCATATTAACTAGTTTCAGTTTTTGCAGGTCATGTGTGTCTAGAAATTCAATTATTGTTTTTAGTTTCTGCAGCATATTAAAACACAATTATAAATATAGTCTCTAGGAATGCTCTAGATTTCAGGGGTGTCTGATGTACTGTCGCCTCTCTTTTCATCTCTGATTGCATTGATTTGTTTTTTATATGAGTTACATTAAGGTTGTATCAATCCTGTTTATATTCTTCAAACTTTAACACTTTCCTGGATTTTTTTTTTAGTCTATACTTAATCAATTTCAGCCTTGCTGTTTATTAATTATTTACTTCTTCATTTGTTTTTATTTTTCTAAGATGTTGAGATACATCATTAGGACATATATTTGAAATCTTATTGATGCAGAAATTAGTAGATTTACATTTTATTTTAGGAACTGCCTTCACTTTGTTCTAGGAATTCTAATACATTATTTTTCAATTTTTAATTGATTGTAGGAATTTTTAAATTTTCTCCTTTATTTCTACAAGGACTCAGTAATCAAAGTCAGTTGTTCAATCTCCATGAATTTGTTGAACTGTAGTTTCATTGTTGATCTTAATATTTTCCCTTATGTTATATGATACACAAAGTTATTTTTTTATTTGTTAAGACTTGTTTTGGTATCTTAAGTTATTATCCATTTTGAAGATTTGCAAGTATACTGTAACTAAGAATAAATAATGAAAACAAAGAATTTTTGAAAAAAAGCAGCAATAATGATATAGAGGAAGCAAAAAGTTAATGGAGGAACAAAAGTAAACCAAAACCAGTACACTTAAGAAGTTTAATATAAATATCAAGAATAAACAAATAAAATTGAGAATAAGAATAATGCAAACAATCAATAGAACAGAGTCTGTTCTTTAAAAGAATAAATATGATTGATCAGTCCTCAGCAAAAATTACTAAAAGAAGAGCCACATTAATACAACTTGAAGTAAAAAAAAAAGGCAAAATTACACAAGACACTATAATTCTAGAGGATGATAAAAATTATTTTGAAAACTCACATTCCAATAAACTAGAAAGTCTGGAAGAAATACATAAACTGTTAGACACAAATTGCTTACCAAAATTGAACCAAGGAGACATAAAAACCCTGAACTAATGAATAACTTGCCATAAAATCAATGCAGTAATAAAACCTCTACCAAGATAAACTCTACCAGGCCTAGAAGTATTCACCACTGAATTTTACCAGAACTGCAGACAAAAAATAACACTAATGCTTCTGCAACTCTTCCATAAAATTGACAGAGAAGAAATGCTGTCAACCTTGTTCCTTTGGGTCAGAATTACCCTGATACCAAAATCAAACAATGACTCAACAACAACAAAAATTAAACAACAATATTCTTCATGCACATACATTTAAAAAATCTCCCATACCACACTTGCAAAAAGAATTCAGCAAATCATTAAGATTATACATCATGAAGAAATTTGCTTCATTTCAGGTTTAGATAAGTAGTAGAATATCCATGAATTAATAAATTTAATATACCACGTGGATATAATTAAGGACAAAAACAAGATTATCTCAATAGACACAAAAGTCTGACAAAATCGAGCATTTATTCATGATTTATAAAATAAAACTTCTGAAGAAAATGGCTATAGAAAAACCTTACCTCAAATTCATAAAAGGTATTTATGAAAAATCCACAGCCACCATCATACTAAAGACAAAAAACTGAATACATTTCTCCTAAAATTCAGGAATGACATAAGAATGTCCACTGTCACTACTCCACTTCAATATAGTATTTGAAGTTGGCCAGAGCAATTAGGAAAACAAAAAAGGATACAAATATGAAGGGAAAAATTAAATTATCTTTTCTTTTGTAGATGACATGATTTTTGCATAGATGATACAGAAAACTCTATCAGAAATCTCTTAGAAATAATAAGCAATTCAGAAAATTGGCAGAGTTAGTGTACTCAAATCAAGAGCATTCTCTACACCAGTAATGAATTCACCAAGAAAGAAATTGAAAAAACTATCTCACTCATAGCAGCTTCAAAATAGTTAAGTATTTAGAAATCAACCTAACCAAGAAAGTAAAAGACATTTATAGTGAAAACTATGCCAAAGTTGAAAAGATACTCAAGATGGCATTAGAAAAAGAAAACATATTCCCTATCCTTGGATGGGCAAAATCAATATTGGCAAACTGACTGTAGTACCAGAAGCAATTTGTAGCTTCAGGTCTTATCATATCAATAATATTCTTCAGTGAACTAAAAAAAGTCCTGAAATTTATGTAGAATGAAGACAGACCCAGAATAGCCAAAGCAATCTTGCAATCTTGATTTTAAAACAGATAAAAGTATCAGGGCTCTTAGAAAAATGAAATTATATATATATATATATATATATATATATATATATATATATATATATATTTCATACACACACACACACATATATATATATACACATCAAACATACACATACACACATATATGAGTTTATTAGGTTGGTTTGAAGAGAGAGTCTAAAATGCCTGTCTGCATATGCAAGAGTTCAAGGATCCAGCAGTGAAGATGGAAGAACACAGTTCAAGGTCTAAGATCTAGAACTTCACTGTAGAACAGACAGTGCGAGTCTGCACTGCAGAATGTTGTCTAGAGGCAGTGGCTAAGACCTGAGGACTATAGCCCATCTGTACTACAGATCCACGTCCAAAAGCTACCATGAGTCTAAGCCAGAGACCCATATCTAGAGGGGACAGCAAAGACCAGAGATCTCCTAAAAAAACAAAGCTATGAAAATGTTTTTCTTCCTTCTTATTCAGTTGTTATTACCAATTTGGGGCTCTGCATCTAGGTTATGTTTTTTTCTCCCTCAGTTTGGGAGCCCATACGTCAGTCATCTACACTCAAAACTCTGCCCTACTAATTCTAGTCTATTCATATTGACACAATGTGATAAATGGTCACAGTACTACAATCCCAGATTCCAAGTTATACTAAAAATATAAATAGCATGGTGCTGAAATAAAAAGTTAAGTAGACAAAAATAAAAGTAGGGGATGGGGAAATGACACAGCAGTTAAAGTGCTTGTTTTGTAAATGCAAGGCCTTGAGTTCAATTTCCCAGAAGCACATAAAGCCAGGTGTGTGGCACATGCCTGTTGTCCCGGCACTCAGGAGGATGAGGCAGGAGGATTGCTGTGAGTCCAAGGCCAGCCTGGGCTTCATACTGAGTTCAGGACCAGCCTGGGCTACAGTGCGAGACCCTGTCTCAAAAAAAAAAAAAAAAAAAAGAACGTCAAAGACATAGAAACAACTTCTTGCATGGTTTTCCATTTGATATTTGACAAAGAGACCAAACATATGCTAGGAGAACTGGTAATGAGTAATCCACCTATAGAACATTGAAACTAGGCACATGTCTCTCATTTTGGACAAAAGCCAAAAATAATGGACCAAATACCTAAATGTAAAAACAAAAATACTGAATCTACTAGAAAATAAAATAGAAATACTTGAAGACATAGACATAGGCAAAGACTCCATTAGCACAAAAATAATAGTAAGAATTAACAAATGAAATTATGTTAAATAAAGGTTTTGAATAGCAAAGAAAACAATAAATAGACTGAAGAGACAAACTACACAAGAAAAGTTTTTTCAGCTACTGTTTTGATAAGAGATTTATATCCTACTTTCTCCCATCTGATTCTTCTACATGGGTACAGAACATTATTGTTATGAATAGTCACTTTATTATGCGATAGTACATTAGAACTTCATGTTCTTATCTATTTGCTGGCTTTAGCTGGATTCATTAGTCCTTATTAAGATCATTGTAAGAGAGGAATCCCAAAATGCCATTTCCACTTTATTTATACATTAATATGCATTAATCATAGTTGTAGAACTCTTAATGTTTTTCCTTTTCTTGGTTATTTTGAGTAATTGTGTAATGAGCATAGGGGTATATATATATTTTTCCAACATACTGATTTTGTTTCATTTGCTTATGCTCATATAATGGTATAGATAAAAAAAAAATTGCTCCAAAGTCTCATCTGTTCAGAGGTGAAGCTCTTGGTAGGTAATTGTGTCATGGGGATACTAAGCTCATAAGTGGTAGTCCACTAGTAAGTTTACAGCTGAATATGCAGTTCAAAAGTGGAGCATGATCAGAAAGGACAGGTCACTGGAGATGTGACCTGGAAAGGTATCATATTGTCCACAGCTTCTCACTTCAACTCTGCCTTGTAGTCATCCTGGAATGAGCAGCATTCTTCTGTCATGCCCTTCTATGCTGCTTCTGCCATGGAGCTAGCCAAACAACCATGGATTGAACCCACTAAAATTATGAGCCAAAATAAGTCTTTTCTTTAATTTTAGGTGTTGGACATTTGATTTCAGAAGTTCAAAAGTGACTAATCCAACCCAGGAATGAAATAATTGGATAACATGGTAGTTCTAATTATTTAATGAATCTTCATACACATTGCATTAGTAAAATAATTTTACATCCACAATTAACATTGTTCAAGATTTCCAATTTCTCTACATCTTTACTAAAATTTGTTATTTTTATTGTTTATGTGTTTTACTAACAGATGCGAAGTCATATACCATTGTGGTGTTGATTTACCTGAAAAGTTTGGTTTTGAGCATTTTTGTTTCCCTGTTGGCCATTTGTATGTCTTCTTTTGAGAAATCTTAAATCTGGTCTATTATCCAATCCTTAACAGGTTTTTTTTTTTTTTTCGGCTGTTAGGATTTTAAAGTTTTTAATCCATGCAGTTTGCATATATTTTCTCCTATTCTGAAGATTTACAGAATTTACTGCACTTTATTGCTACTTTTGTCATCCAAAAACTTTGTCAGTTTTTCCTTCTTGCGCTTTTGGTTTTCTATTCATAAAATTATATTCCAGATCAATGTCACTAAATTTTCATTCTATGTTTTGTCTAGTAGCTTGACAGTTTCAAGTCTTACATTTAAGTCTTGAATTCTTTTGGAACTTGTATATTGCGCAAGATATAGTCTTAATTTCATTTGTCTACAATGAATATCCAGTTCTCGCAACATTGTTTTTTGAAGAACCTATCCATTTCTTATGTGTTTTCTGGAAACTTTTTTGAAAATTAATTGACCATAAATGTTTGGATTTATTTCTGTGTTCTTTTTGTTGTTATAGTGGTCTACGTGTTTGTAATAGTACGTTTTTATGATTATAATCACTTTATAGTATACTTTGAAATCAAAGGAATCAATTCTTTCAAGCTTTCTTCTTGTTACTGAAAATCTTTTTCTGGCTATCCAGAGACTTCTGCTGTTCCATTACAGTTTAAGGATTGTTTTCCATTTCCATGAAAAATTACATCGAAATATTGATAGAAATTTTATTGATTTTGTAGCTACCAACTGATAATATAGACAATTTAGTACTACTAATTCTTATAATCCATGAACACAAGATATCTTTCTATACATTCATATTTTTAGATTTCTTAATGCAATGTTCTGTAGTTTTTAGTGGGCAAGTCTTTACATTCATGGTTAAATTTACACCAAAGTATCTAAAATTTATTGTTACTGTAAGTAGGATAATCTTCCTCATTTTTTTTAAGATAAGCAATTTTACTGAGCTCATTTCTAACTTGTAACAGTTTTCTCATGGAATTATTAGAGTGTCCCGTAAAATAGGTAAGATAATGCCACCAGCAAACAGAGTTAATTTACTTTTACCTCTCCTAATGGAATGTTGTATTAATCAACTTTTCCATTGCTGGGACACAATACCTGATGACATTCACATCCTAAAGAAGGAAAATTTCAATTTCCTTAGAGATTCAGGGGATTCAGTCCATGGATAGCTGATTCCATGTTAGATACGTAATACCAGAAGGGTTTGGCAGAGGAAAGATACTAAGTTCATGTGGCTGGGAAGCAGAACAGGAAAAAAGTGACAGAGAAAAAATCAGGGGCCATACATGGAACACAAGATCACACGGACACATGCAGAAATGAGCTTAATGACACCCATAAATGAATCTTAATTAATTTGACATCATTATACTTAAGCCCTGCATTCCAACCTTGTCAACCTGACATCCAAACCCATCTCCTTAAATCATACTTAACTTCCAAAGATACTTAATTTTTAGAGAATGTGAAACAGAACAGGACAATGGTATTAGAGAGGGAAAGGACAGGAACTGTATATGCAGTAGCCAATGATACGCTTTCATGACTTACTTTGACACATCTTAAAATGTGCTTCAATAACAACCTGATAAGTGCTTATCAATCCATTTGTCAATATCTCAATTAACTCTCCCAATCCAAATCTTGTCAACTTGACACCCAAACACATCTTCTTATATCATATTAATATATGAAATAAGTTAATAATTCTTCCCAACATGATACAACTATCTCATGTACAATGAGCAATACAATAATCTCTTTCCCAAAGTAACAACATTAAAGTCAAATTCTCCCTCTGAGACTTGAGGAAAATTCTTAGCTGTGAATTGAGGTAAAAATAAGAAAGGTATATGATTCTGACATCCTATGGCGTAGGTAAACATTATTATTTAAGAAGGGAGGAATAAATGAAAAACAAAGAATAGGATTAAATCAACAGTGAAACCCAGTAGGATGAACATGAATTCCTTTAACTCCATATCCAACACCTGAAACCTGGTTTGGTAAGACTGAGTTTGACAGAATTGCAAGGCTCATCACTATGGTATTTCTGATTTGAGTCCACATGGACTTTCTCTTTGACTGGCTCTGCTTGCTGCTTGTGGCTCTCACCTATAGATGGCCCTTATCCCTGGCACCTCTGACTTCTTGATGTGTGCAACTCACCTCTAGTTTCATTTTCAAAGCTCTTCACACTGCCCTTTTGGGGACTTATTGCCTGACATCCCAGGTCTTCTCTTGATATCTAGCTGGAAGCCCCTTAACACCAAAGACTTTGCACTCTACATGCTGATTAAACCAGCATCATGTGAATAATATCAGCGGTTGCCATCAGCCACTGTGCTAGTGAGGCCGCCTTGGGCCATGACTGTTGCAGATTCTGAGTGTCTGAATGGCTGAGGATGGTGAAATAAACCCTAGGAAGTGATTCCTTAGGCAACTCTCTTGAGCAATAAGTCCACGGGCTCTCTTCTCCACATATTTTAGGCTGTCTGGGTAGAGTCCTGCTGATCCTGAAATGTCCTCAAGGCATCTTTCTTGCTGTCCTTGTTGGGAGTATTTTGTTTCTCTTTAGTAGCACTAACCATTTCAGAAATTATACCTCCTTTGTCCCTAAATTTGCACATTTTCAGGAGGCCAAAAATTAAGATTTTCAAATATTTCTGCTCTACTTTTGCCCTCAATTCTTAGTATAAACTTGACTTAAAGCTGCAAACAGTACAAAGTCATAGCCTGAATCTTGAGTTGTTTGATATTTTTTTTTTTTTGGTAAAAAGTTCACATGACATATAATTTAACATTTTTTTGGTAAATACATGAATTCCAAATTCTGTAACACATTAGAACCATGGAGTTTGGGGAATTAGTGAGCGTCTGTGTCCACTCCAAAGGAGCTCTTTGAATTTTTACTGACTAGATTTATTAGTTCACTGCCCTTCACCTCAGTTTTCCAGTCCAAGGACATGGGAAATAGGTAGATTATTTTTATTCTAGAGTGTAAGACACATGGCCTCTAGTCCAATTGCCAATAAAGTCCCCGTTTCCAACTGAACTCTTATCGGTCTGGATTTTACTGCCCACATTACTACCAGTATTCTGTTCTGAGCACCCAACAAGTTCTGCTTAAAGCATTTTAGGGCTTCTTGAGCCTTCCTCTCCCAACATTTCCAAACTCCTGCAAACCAGTTCCAAGAGCTCATAAAACATGTGATTGGGATACTGTACAACAACAACTTTATTTCTTTAATATCAATTTTCTTTAGCAGTTAGCTTTTCTATGGCTGGATGTGGTAGGTAGTGTGGAGTTGATTAGCTTTGGGATCTATACAGAGAATTGGGGAAACACTACTGTGTGTGACTAAGTGGTCCATAAAGGCATGGCCTCTTCCACTGCTACTATTCCCCTCCATTGCTCTCTGGCAATCATGAAATGCAGAGTTTTTTTCTTTCTTTCTTTTTTTTTTTCAAATGCCCTTCAGTCACGATGTTCTTGCCTAGAAGCCTAATGATCCTTGGCTGAACTCCTTGAAACTTGAGATAAGTTAAACTTCGCTTTTAAGCTGTTGTGTTGTGTCCAGTGACAGAAAACTGACTAACATACAAAATCAGCACTGAAGAAGCAGGGTTATTACTGTGACTATGCCTATGCCATATAGAAGCCTTTACCACTCTAGTCTTATTTCCAAGGGTCCTTGTTTCTACCTGAAATCTCACAAACCTGGCCTTTCCAGTAGAATTCCCGCTCAGCATTCTGGTCTTTTTAGCTCTGAGCAGATTTGCACAGTAAGCTCAGCGCTTTTCCATCCCATTTGTTCAAGCTTCTGCAAACCAATTCTACAGGGTTCTGAATCACATGACCAGTTATTCTAACAGCAACAACCACAATTTCCTAGAACCAATTTTATGCATTAGTCAGATTTCTCATTTTTAAAACAATATGCTTAACTCCCATAACTTCAAGGAGAAGAGACTTATTTGACTCACAATTTCAAAGAATTCTGCTTACATTTGGTTGGCTATACGGCAGAAATTGCATGATGAAAAGGTTTGGTGGAAAAAGAAAACTGCTCAACATATGGAAACCAAGAAGCACAAGGAACAAGAGCCAGAGAAAGGCATACGACCCTGCCTCAGAATAGCACACTCACAAACGAACTCGTCAAAAGAGTGATTCACTCAAAAGTATAGTAGCCCTGTAATCCCGTCAGTTTCTGACAGCCCTACCTGAATTAATGAGACTGGTAGATCTCAACAAGGAGCATTGCTTTTCTTTTTTTTTTTCTTGTAATATCTTTGTCTGACTTTTTTTTTAAATCAAGGTAAAGCTTGTTTCGTGAGTTGCGTGTATTTCCTTTACTTTTGTTTTTTGAAAAGTGTTGAGAAGAACTATTTTAATTCTTCTTTAGAGTGATAAAATTTAGTAGTGAATCCACTGAGTTCTGGGACTTCCATGAGTGATATTTTATTAATGATTCAAACTACTTACTAATTGTTACTTTGTTCCCATTTTCTCTTTCCTCATGATTTATTCTTGGGAATTTATCCATTTATTTTAAGTTATACAACATCAGCATATAATCTTTTATAATCTCTTGTGTTTTTGAGGTGTCCTTTGTAGCAACATCTCTATTTTTTATTCTTTTCACACCTTGTGTAAAGTTGGTATAACTACGTGGGGTGGCTGTAGGTGTGACATGTTCACCAAAACCCAACTTTTAGTTGTTAATACTTTGTATTGTTTTTTTCATTTTTACTTCATTTATTTCTCTTCTGATCATTATCATTTTTCCCTTAGGCTACATTTGTGCTTGATTTTCCTTTTTCTACCTAAGGAATTTAATAAAAGACATTTTATTTGTAACTTTTTATTTTCTGATATAAACACTTATCATTATCAATATCTTACGTAGGACCACTTATGATGCATTCAATAAATATGTATACGATATAGTTCCATTTTGTTTGTATAAGTATTTTTAAATTTTTTTATTTTCTAATCTGACTCACCTGAAGATTTCTGCCTTTTTCTGCCTCTTAAAACTATTTAGAGTTTAATTAGCCTTAGCATTTTGTTCATTGTGTTTTGTTTGACTTAGTTTGTGATTTTTAAGGTTTCATAAAATTTTGGAGAATTATCATGCACATTTGAAAAACCCATTTCTCAGCATTATTATTGGTCCCCTCTTTCTGCTCTCATTTAGGCTTCTTGAAGTTTTTCTCAAGAAATCTAATTCACACTTGTCAGCTTTTATTTTTGCGTATTTAATTTTTAATTATTCCTATTTCTGTGCATTTAAGTTTTTTAAATTTTTCTAATGGAATGTGTAATCTGCCATTAATCCAATACTACATGATTTTCATTGCAGGTATCAGAGACATTTCTTGATGTAGAATTTTTGGTCTTGATTATCTTCTAGGTTTCTATTAAAATTGTGTGCTTCTTATTTTTTAGACATATAGAACTCAGTTGTAACAAATATTTTATGTTCTGCTATTTATCCTTTTGTTCTTGTTCATGACTTTTGCAGATTTTATCATTTTTTACTATAATTATTTATTTTATTAGTATGTTTGTGATACACAATAGTTATATTCAACTTGCAAAATTGTACATATACATATCACCTCTAGATCATTTTTAGTCCCCCTATTTCCCCACGCCCCCATCAACCCTTTTCTTCAGATTTCTTTTTCATCTCCACAAAGTTTATCATTCTGTTTCTTTTCATCTTATTGTGTTCTTTGGTAATATTTTGGATATTTCAGATACAACAATCTAGGTGATAACTAACCTTCCACATGTGATTTGTCTCATAGAGCATAATAGTCTCAAGGTGCACGCATTTATATACAAATGATTCAAATTGTTTCTACTTTATGCCATAGTACTGTTCCATTGTATATGTTTATTTAAGACAGAGTCTAACTTTGTAGTCTAGGCTGGTCCTGAACTCCCTATGGATCCCAGGCTGGCCTTGGACTCAGATCTCCTGAGTGCTCAAATTACAGGTGTGCGCCACCACACCCAGCTTATGTGGTGCTGCAGAATCGAACTTGAGTACTTAGCACTTGCATACAGCTTGATAGGCAAGCACTTAAACCAATGAGCTATTCCTTCAGACCTCTATTGTGTACTTATAATACAGTTTCTTTACCCACTCATCTGTTAATGGACACATAGACTACTTCAAAGATTTAGCTATGATAAGTGGTGCTATAAATAGAGATACACATATATCATTGTAATATGATGCCTTTTAAATCTTTTAGAAAGACAACCAGAAGAGTTATAGTGGGACAAATGAAATTTCTGTTTTCAATTTTTTAAGAAATAGAAATTCAGAGGTACCTGAAGGCTGGCTGGGGTGGTTAGGCCTAAGGCAGAAAAGTTCTCCCACACATCAGCCAAGATGGTGGCTGAATAACAGAGCTACACAATGTCTCCTTATGTGCCAACTTAAAAAGTTGAAAATGTAGTAAAAAACCACCTGTTCAACATAGCTAGAAGAGGTAGGAGCAACCCAATAATTGAAAGGAGGCCAAAGGAAGATTAGAAATCCCAAAGAAACGTTGGAAGCAGAGGATAAAAGAAGCAGCTTCAGAAGCAGCCCCGGGCTGGCTGCAAATGACTGAGAACCACCAGCATCTGCAGAAAGAGGAAAGCCTGCCAGCAGCACAGAACATCTGACTGAGCTAGGAGAGGAAGAAGTGCTCCGACAACTGAAAGGAGACCACAAGAAGGTCAGATATCATAAGACATATCAAAAGTGGAGAAAAACAGCAACTGACTGTATGTGGTCCTGAGCTTCTGGCAGCCACAGACTACAGACAAAGGAAAGCACCAAGTCCAGAACCTCAGACTGAGGTAAGAGCAAACCCAGGAAAAGGGGGAATTGTCAGCACCCGGTAGTCCCAGCCTCTGAAGAATGAACCTGCAGGTGGTGCATACTACAAACATACTGTGAGCTCCCCCTAGAAAAGGCCTCCTGGAGCCCTGAGCATAAGCAGTGCTCAGCAGCCATAACAGTCAATGATGTAAGCACAAGCCAGTTTTTTAAAAAGAGCCCAAGACTGAACTGATTAGAGTATAAGAAAACTCTGAAAAGCACATCAGGGTTTTCGGGGTCACTCTTAAACAGTGCCTACGAAGAAACTGGCAGAAAAGACAGTTGCACAGAGGAGAGAAAGGCCACAAACTCCTAAACAGCTGGGACATAGAGGGCACATCTAGAGGGTGGAAGCCCCACCCTCAGGGGAGAGAAGCCAGGACAGAAGGGAAAGCCTTGATGTGAGGGGTGGGGGTAATCAAGATACTTCAGAGGGCATCAGACCGTTAAGTTCTCCCTCACTGCCTAGTCCCAGCACTAATCTCAGAGGAATTGCAGCTGTCCCCACATATCATTGTAGCTGTTCAAAGAAACCTCTCGGCTAATGCCTTTAAAGAGAGGACCCTCAACAAGAGAAACATGGGAAGAACACAAGGCAACAGCAGGACTCCCACAGAGATGCCTGAGACCCCAGAAACAATGTCATGGCCCTGAAATAGTGGAACTCATAGGGAAGGAAGTCAAAAAGCAAATAAACAAGTCGAACAATCAGTTCAAACAAAATATTATCAAAGAAATGCAAGCATTTAACAGTGGGCTTAAAGAGAAACTTACTAATCAAATAGCGGTCCTAATGGAGAAAAAGCTCACTGAGCATATTAAAGCCACTAATAAAAAGTTTGCTGAGGTAAATAAGAAAAGGCAAGATATGCAGAAACATTTTGATAGAGAAGTAGAAAATTATGAAAAATCTAGCTGAAATTGAAGATATGAAAGATATATAACAAAGCAGGAAAAGATGTGTCAAATATTGTAAGGACAGAATTTCAGACCTTGTAGGCAAGGATGAGGAAACAAATGCTATAATTAGGCACGGCTCCAAAATTACAAATGAGCAAAGTAGCTGGATACAACTTGATTCAAAGAGAACCAATCTCAGAATTATCGGTGTGGGAGAAAGAGCAGAAGACAGCACCAAAAGTATAAAGAATTTATTCACTGAAGTCGTGCAAGAAAATTTCCCAAATCTAGAAAAATTAATTTTCAGGTAAAAAAGCTTATAGAACACCAAATGACCTCAACCAGCAACAAGATCCATCATGACTTGTCATAATAAAACTTCAGAAATCCATCATAAAGAGAAAATACTAAAAGCAGCAAGAGAAAATACTTATTCTACCAAGGCAAACCCATTCGAATCACTGCAAATATTTTAACGCAAACTTTAAAGGCCAGGACAGCCTGGAGCAAGATCTTTTAAGCTTTAAGAGATAGTAAGTGTCAACCCAGGTTGTTGCATTCAGCAAAATTATCTCTGAACATTGAAGAAGTAAAAATTTTCATGACCAAGAATCCCTAAAGAAATTTGCTACCACTAGCCCAGCATTGCAGAAAATACTTGAAGGAATCTTTGAGAGAGGCAAGAGACAAGCAAAGCGTGGAGGAAAGAAAACATGCAAAGAGAAAGTGTAACAAAAATAGATTGGTATTTGAACTCTTTGATTGGTATCCTTCTAAGAAAGTACAAACTGTCTCATAAAATCTGGAATCTTCCCTCATAATTCATATTTTAATAGTATATAAGTTTGCAAAACATAGTAATTATATTCAACATGGGTAATTGGTATAAAATCTTTAAAAATATGTATACATGAAGTTAGGGATGGATAGGTAGGTAAAATGATAAATCAATTCTGGCAAAATTTTGGTAAGTAGTGAAACGTGAGTAAATAACTTATGAAAGTTAAAAATTCTGAAATAACTAAGTATGCCATTCTATTGTTTTAAGTGTAGTATATTTCTGTTATATCGATTTTAGTTCATTTAATGTAGCAATTCAATATAGACTTAAGCTTGTTTAATGTAGTGATTCACTCATTTGGTCTTCGATGTAAGTTTATCCTAAAACTGATTGATGTAATGACAGCCAGAATGTCTTTTGAACGTAAAAACATTTACCTTTCAGTACTCAGCTAAGGAATTTGAAAATTAACTGCTCTTTTTCTTGAGTTTTCTAGCCTTATGAATTTCATTGTTACAGTTCTCTTCTTATGTTGACTGATGGGTGAATCCACATTAAAGAATTTCAACAAAGATATAGTAAGATACAGAAGAAAAGAATTTTTGGCAAGTCATCCCAGCAAAGTGCTCTGCTGGACCCCAGGGAAGAGGCATCAAGATACAGCCACTGCAGCCCATTCTAGGGGTGGGAAGCTAATAAGCGGTGATTTGAGTGGTAAAGTGAGTCAGATGTAGATGATTGATTATGTTAAATATCACATGGTATCTCTGATTTGGGAAACCCAGAACACAGGCATTCTATATAATCAAATGAGTGTGATAGTAGGAGTTACAGCTTCTCATGTAACTTGTGACTTGTCATAATAAAATTTCAGACAATTTTGACAAATTACAGTGGGAACGGTGTGGGAGGGCCAAATATGGGGACGGGAAGGGATTGTAATGTTGAGGTGATATATATGGGCACAAAATACTCAAGTTCATTGTAAACACTATGTATTGCATATATATTAATAAAAATGTGGTAAATAAATAAATAAATAAAATTGAGAAATAGTTATACTGATTTCCATAATGGTTGTACTAGTTTGCACACCCACTGACAATATCAAAAGATTCCAAGTAAGATGGACTTTCAGTGTGGTTTGGATTTCCATTTCTCTAATGATTACAGATGGTAAACATATCTTCAAATACTTTGTGGCCACTTGTACATTTTCTATTGAAAAGTGTTTGTATATTTTAACCACCTATATTTTGTTTGGGTCTTTTATTTTTCAGAATCTAATTTCATTCAGTTCTTCATATATTGTAGATATTACTTTTCAGTCAGAAGATTAGTTGGCATTTTTTTTCATCCGGTCAGTTTTTTTTTCTTAACTCTATTGAGTTTTTCAGTTTTTGTACAGAAATTTGGTGTAACCCCATTTGTGCTTCTTATTATCTCTTGTGCAAAAAGTGTCCTATAGAGAAAGTCTTTGCTGGCATCTATATTTTCAAGGATTTTACCTAATTCATCTTCCAGCAGATTTAATATTTCTGTTTTATTATCTTGTTATTTGATCCATTTGGTTTGATTTTAGTATGGGGTGAGAGATATTAATCAAGGCTTATGTTCTGTATGTGGATAGCCACTTTCCCCAGCACCAACTGCTAAAGATGCTGTCTATTCACTAGCACTTTTCAAAGATTAGATGGCTGAATGTGCTTGAAGTTGTTTCTGCATTATCAGTTGGGTTACATGGATCCACAATTTTATTTTTGTGCCATTTTATTTTTTGAATCACTGTTGCTTTGTAATATAATTTGAAGCCAAAAGTGCAATAAAGACCCTAGGAAGTTGGAAATACCAGGACCATGGAATAGGCACTGAGAAAAGTCACAGGCAGTGAGCAGACTCACCCCATATGAAGGCCATCACATCTGCCAGGATTTGGGCTTCCCAAGTCCTTTGACACTAACATTTCACTGCAGCTTACCCTGAGAGCTCGACACAGAGCTACATGATATTATGGAATTGCAGGATTTGATGTGTGTCCTTCTGGATTGCTTGAGTCCAATTTCTTAATATCTTCCTATTCTTCCTTTATGGAATGGAAATGATTGCCCTGTGCCATTGCATTTGGGAAATGTTTATCTTTACAGGGTCTCATACCTAAGAGATTGTCTTGAATCTCAGATGAGAACTTGAACTTGGATTTTACCAGCGTTGTAACTATTAAGACTTGGACAACTCTTATAGATGAACCAAATACATTTCACATAATGAAGTAGATACAAGTCTTTTGGGGACCACGGTTGGAATGTTATGCTTTGAACCTGGAATTTCCCCTAGAAGCCTCATGTTTTTGGAAAATGATAGGCTCAGGAGACTTAGTTGTGATCAGTGTATCAATCCATTGATGATTTCATGTGCTATTAGGAGACAGGACTTAGTCTGAGGGTGTATGCTGGGGCATGAAGAAGGGGTGTGCCTTCTTCACCAGCCCCCCTCTTTCTTCTGGCCAAAATGGGATGAACGGCTTTTCTCTCAATAGGCCCTTTGCCACATCTTTAGGCCATTGCTAGCCAGCAATGAATAGACTACGACCTTCTAAAAGAGTGAGCTAAAAATAAACCTCTCCTCCTTTAAGTTGTGAGTGTTGGGACGGAATGGTGCCCTAACCATGAGAAAGTGACTAAAACAAACTCATAAACAGAAATCTGGATCTTAGGAGCAGATTAAACCCAGACAAGTCTTTCTTGGACCTTCAAGATGGCTCTAAGCAATATTCTCTATAATTTTCCTCTCTACTAATTTTATATTTTGCTTTTGGATTGTTACTGGCCCAATTGTTGCAGCTAACGTATTTACCATTGATGGCAACAACTATTGAGAATGTGGTCTGGTAGACTAGTCATGCATAGGAACTTGGTTTTATACTATAATCAATGATTTTTATAAATGAACTAATAGTTTGTAGTCATCTACTTTTTGATAGCCGGCAAACAACAGAGATCCTTAGTCATTTTTTGTCTTTGTTCCTGTTTGCTTATTTGTCTATTTTAAGCTCAAATACTTAGAACTTTTGTAATCACTAGAAACAGGAATAGCTCTTTAGTATCTGAACAGTCTTTTTGTGTTTCTGTGTTTATTTTTGATGCATGGCTAAAGGTTTTGAAGCTATAAACTTTTATTTTTGTCCACATTTTCCTATGCTTGTACGTCATAATGTTCTTACCTGTCACTCTTTGTATGGCATTTTTCTACCTTCATAGTGTTTCCATAAGTCATATTATTTTAACACAACAAAAAGCAGCTAATTTTGCTTCAAAATAAATTATATTATCAAATCCTTTAAAATAAAGGCTGTCGACTTATAAAGAGGATCTTATATAAATTGAATTTTTTTCTGACTCTAAGAAATTACGGAAGGTACATATTGTAAAATTCAATGTGCTACAAAATGTCATTTTTGAAGACAAAAATTTACAAATTGAACTACTTACAAATATTTTACAAATTTAAATTTACATCACTTAGGCACAATGTTGGGAAATTACAAAAGTTCAATACTTTATCCTTATAAAAACAGCCTTATTTATTCTCTGATAAATCATTTGTAAGTATAATAGTGGTATATATTTTTATTTTTTTCTAGATTTAGATTTATTTACTGACCAGTTCAGCCATAATTACGTCTATATATTTAAGATTATGAAAATGTAAATTTTGATTTAATCGACCAAGTAATTATTTGCATACACTTTGTTTCAATACTATACTTTTTAGAATATCAGCTTGAAGACAATTTTTATGACCTTTAAACAATTTATAAATTGAACTGATATTGAATTAAGATAATAGATTCATTGGATGTCTACATTATTTTGAAATAAAACTGTTACTCAGTATGAATTTGTACTTACATATCTTTTCTTTGTATTTTTGTATGTGAAACCATATCATTAAGTTGTAGTAATCTGTTAATTTTTACTACAATGAAAATTTGTGTGTGGAATTTGTGTGGATGTAGTTACAAGATGTGTGTACATGAGACATTCTAGTCTGCTAAATGGTGCTGTAGTCAGGTGTCCTCAGCTCTCTGCTTTAGTAGAGAATTTTCAATTACCTACCTCCCAATTTTATAAATTTACTTTTGCTAGAGGTGATGATTTGTGTGTTTAAACTCATACTTAAAACAATAGTTTCAGGAAAAATGTGATCTACATCTGTTTCTTAAAAACTAGTTTTACCCTAAAGCAAGAGTTTTAATAGGGTTGTAGTTTTATTTTAGTTTTTTTTTTCAAAACTCTTTATACTCTCCAAATATACTTAGGACTCTCAGAAGATTTTTGGGAGGTTATAACTACGAATACTAATCCTATTGGAAATTTAAACTTAGAAAATATCCCAAAACGTTTTATTCATTCACTTTTAAAAACATTGAATAATGGATTGCATGTAAATAACATCTTAGTAATATTATAGAATTAGTGCTGACCTCACAAATCTTCAAGATGTGAAAAATCATAGAAGTCAAAATTCAAGGAACAACTTTTGTTAGTGTATAATACTTGAAAATCTGAAAAGCTGTGAAATGTATTAATGTGTCAACAAAGTTTTCTTGATTTTGATTAACTCATTACCTTGGTTCACTATTCATTGCCTTTAAACTGATATAGAAGAATCATTCTACATGATCTCTCCAGGAGTAAAGATTTAGTGTCTGACTGAAATTTGTTTTGTGCTTATATTGAGTTTATTGCATCCTTAGCTATTTAAGAAGTCACAGATTTAGAAGCTAAAGTTCTTTATAATCATGTTTCTCTTTTTTTTTTTCAATTGTTACTTCCATTTTCAAATGGGGAGACAAATACTAACATCATTTTTCCAGTATGCATGTTCCAGTGTACATAAAGGTATATTTACACTGGAATGTAGCCTATTACATGTGAAATAGATTAATGTTTGGAAAAACAACATACAAACTTTGAAAGTACTCTGATACAAAACCATTCCGATGGTCCTAAGACTTCAGTGCCAAAATTGTTATGCAAGTGGAGTCTCTCGCCTCAGTGATGATGACTTCTGACTGAGCAGTGCTCTGGTTTCTAATTTTTTGTGCACCTGTGGAAGTTCTTTTGAAACAAAACAACAATGCTGGCTGCATCAATTGGCACTTTTTTTCACCGAAGATTTTCTGAGGTACCCAAGACCAATAGGATTTTTGTTCCCATAAAAGGGATTGAACTTGGACCTTCCATATTGGGCTAAATATTCAGCCCATTTTGGGAGAAGGGTCAGAATTCCTATTTATTTACTCCACAATGAAAGTGGTATGTATGTATGTTCATACTATGGATTATGTATGTATGCATGTATGGATTTTTGCAGTGATGGAGATTGAACCCACGGAGTTGCTAAGGCAAGTTTGCTGCCACTAGTCACACTCCCAATCCCAATTTTTAAATTTTTATTTTATTTTGAATCAGTAGTTCATTCATATTCACTTCATTTTTAAAATGTGGGTCTCACTAAATTGCCCAGATTGGACTAAAAATTGTGTTCCTCCTGCCTCACCTACTGAGCGGCTGGAGTTAGAGACCTGTACCACACAACTAGCGACTGTTTTAAACGTAGTAGAATTCATTCCAAAACTGAATTAACCCCACTGTTCATCAACCAGATTTATGTAATATCCTGAACTTTGGTTGCTATTTCGACAATATCCACAGCATCTTCAAAAAAACATATATTCCATTCACGATACTGCTGTATTTTCTCATTCATAGGAAGCAGCTGTTTGCCTCTTCACATTGTACCATGGGAGTGCAGCAATCCAGTCATATCGTGCGGCTCCACTTCGTCATCTCGTTCTGCTTTCATTACATTTGCAGTCTCTCCTTCCTCAGATCTCTGAATACCTCCAAGTCATTCAGCAGTTTGGGAAGTGACTGCCAACCTTGTTATCATTGACATTGCTACCCAAATGTCTTTAATGGCATCTAAAGTGATGAAACCATTCCGGAATAGAAATCTCTATCTTGGGAATCTATAGATTTATGAAATGTCACTTAATAAATAGTAAGACTTGGGGTGCATAACAGACATTGTGTTATGAGGCACGAAAACTTCATTAATCTCATTTATGACTTTATTAGAGCTCTTGGGGTAGGATTTGATCAGAGTAGCCACAGAAGAATGATTATAAGGAAATAAATTGAACAAGGTGATAAAGGCATGGTTGAATTAATACAGTGTGGGTCCTTCTTCCATTATTGTTTACTTCCATACTGAACCCTAATTATTTTGAAGCAAATCTATACTTATATAACATTTATATGTTTTATTATTTAACCTCAAAAAATGAGAACTATATATAACATACTTTAGAATTCTATCTAAATTACCATTGACACACATAAAAATTAATAAACCCTTATTTTCTAATTATTTCATAAATCCATAGCATAGTTTTAGCACTTGCATATTTGATTTGGAATCCAAATAAGGCTCATGCATTGGGATTCATTAATATACTTCTTTTTTTTTTCTGGTAATGGGAATCAAGCCCAGGGACTTTACATTGAGCTACATCTTCAGCACATTTGAAGTTTTGATTTTGAGACAGGGTCTTATGAAATCACTAAGCTGCCCAGGTGGGGCTTGAACTTTCAGTCCTCCTGCCTCAGCCTCCTAGAGGGCTGGTATTACATGCTTGTGCCACTGAGTCTGGATTATTACCTTTTTAAAAAAATTTCAGATTTGTGCTCTATTTTTCCTTATGTAACATATTCCTTGAAGAAACTAGGACATTAGTCTCAGTTTTCTACTATCTGATTTTTGACGACCGCATTTCAGAGATGCCATGTAATAGGTACTTCTGTCTTCTGATTTCCAAGTAAATAGTTATACGGGTCCAAAGATTTCATCATATTCAGACTTAATTTTTTTCTATGAGGTGCATACTTTATAGCTGGTGTTACATGCTTCTATCTGGGACATATTTTTTTCTGTGTCCCTTTTTCAGATAGCAGCATCCTTTGGTGTAAAACGTTTAGATCCTCTAATTAGGATTGCAATATAGTGATATTTTAATTGTAATATTTTTATCTATTTATTATCAGAGTTACCTCATTTACCATTGTTTACATTTGAGATACACATTATTTAGGAGGCAAGAAGAAAATCTTGATTCTTTCTTTTTACCAATTTTCAAACTCAGTTTTGTTTTCACTAGCTTCCAGTGGTGACTGGTCTTTAAAATGTTCACCAAGATCCATTTGATTGATGTGTTCCAAACCATTGCTGTTATTATCTTTATGGGTTTTCAAATTAGACCTCTTTGACTCATGGGAGTCTGTTCAATTTGGCTACTGGGTCCTTTTCACACAGTTCCCAGTGGTCTAATAATAGCTTTCTTGTTCTGGTATGACAAGATGTTCCAGGCTTATCTTGTACCTTTTCTGCTTCAATCCTTGAATTTCTAAATAACAGTGCTTCAGTTTTAGAATTTTTTTTCAAGATTGCAATCTGTATACTCAGAGTGCTCCTTGTTCCTGTTGGCCATTATTTCTAGGTAGTTCCAGTGGACAAAGAATGTATTTTAAGAAGTTAAAAAGATTCTTTTAAAGATTTTTAAATAAAGTAGCTCATGTATTCATGAGTTCATACTGATATTTAAAATTCAAATCCTGGACCAAAAGTAATAGATTAGAGATCTATTTTTATTTCTCTTTGAACTTAGATCTGTATCTGTTGCTCAAATGTTGAGAATCCCAGTTTTCAGCTACTGAGAATGGTGGAAACAAGATCTACTTGATTTACTTTTTTGTGAGTCACTGCATTTCTTTTGCCCAGTTAAAAAGGGTAATTGGCTTCTTTCTTCTCTGTTTATAAAAGACCTTCTATGCATAATATAAATGTTATCTCTTTCTGGGTGGAAAAAGATAAATTTTTCCCAATTTATCTCTCATCATGCAATTTTTTAAATATATAACAACATTTATATATTTTTTCCTTATTGCTTCTGGATTTCAAGTCACAGAAAAAATTTCTCTACTTGCTAATTATAATGTAATTAGTTACTTTCTCATCGCTGTGACTCAATACCCAACATCCACAACATGAGGGAGGAACTACTTATCCTAGTTTACAGTTGTAGGAGGTCAGAGTCCTTCACAGGTGAGTGACAGAAAAAATAGAGCCACATGGGGGGGGGGGGGGTCCAGAGCCACAGAAAGAGCTCCTTGTGGCATGGAAGAACAGAGCTAAGTGATAAGGGCAGAAATAGCACACAGACCTCCAGGTTAGGCCCCAAGCATTCTTCCCTTCTAGGCAGGCCCCACCTCCCCGCAGGACACAGTATCCACAGGTTTATGAGACTTTTGTGGGACACTTCAGAACCAAAACACAGCAGTAATTTATTAGCATTTCCTCTAGTATATGTGTGGTTACATTTCTTTGCACTCAAGTTTTTGACCTATGCAGAGCTTACATTATTGTATAGTTTGAGAAACAAGAGACAGTTCCCCCCAAACGGCTTCTCAGTCTTACATCAAAGTATTAAGAGTCTATTTTTCTTCCTCCTAAAGGCCTTGTTTCCAAACATCATCCCATTGCGGGTTTCACCTTCACCATATAAAGTTTGGTGGAATAGAATTCAAGTCAAAGCATTCTGTCTCCTGTCTTTGTCAAATACAAAATACAGTAGAAGCCACAAGTGCCCTGCCTATACGCCCCCCCCACCCCATTATTTGCTGCATGCCTACAGACTTTCAGTAACCGAGTACATTTGTCTTAGTCAACTGTCACTTTTCCAAAATACTAGAGAAAGTCAATTGGAAAGAGAATAGTGTTATTTGGTACAGAGTTTAAGAGATTTTATTCCATGCTCATTTGGTTCCTTTGCTATTTGGCCTGTGGCAAGGCAGAAACATCATGAGAGAAGATTGTGGCTGGGGAAAGTTTCACATCTTTTGGTAAAAGGAAGAAGAGCCAGAATCCCCCCATACCCAATGACCTTTAAAAAAAAATCTCACCTCTGGACATATGAGTATCTTAGAGGATATCTCATAGCCAAAGCACACTACTTGTCTTTTCCTAGAATAACTTCAGCTATCAGAACCCATTTTGCCCATAAATGGCAAGCTGGAAGTTCTTGAGAATCGACACACAACAGAAGCAGCCCATGAGGACTAATAAAAGTTGAGACAAAGTAATTACACAGTCGAAGTAAGCTCTGGATACAGACATAGTTTGTTTGATAAGATACCCATTATTGGCTACATTACCTCTCTTTTTCCCAAATTAAAAACGTCATAGTTTAAGCACCAAGACATTTATCTATCAGTGTTAGAATTTGAGAAATTCAAAATACAGTTGCTAGCCAACTTTGTTCTTGAGAGGTCAAGTTCTGGCTAGCATGTCACCACTTTCTTGCTGTTTGCTGTGCTTGGTAAAGAAAGAATGATCACTTTTATGGAGACACTGATTCTAGCACGAAGGACCTCTAATAATGACCTCATTCTACCTCTAGTTATGCTCCTAAAGGCTTCTTCTCCAAACATCAGATTGGAGGTTTGAGCCTCAATATATAAGCTTTGGTGGAAAAGAACTCATGAACATAGCACTTTGCCTCTTGTTCCCCCAGATTCATGACTTTGTCAAACGCAAAATGCACCTATTCCATCATAAGTGCCTAAAAAGTCTTAGTTTGTACCAACAGCACCTCAAAAGTCTAGATTCCAAGGTCTCATCTAAATATTATTTAAATCTGATGTGAATGAAACTCAAGGTACAACTCATTTTAAGGGAAACTTTTCTCCAGTTGTGGACCTGTGACATCAGATTATGTACTTGCAGAATACAATAATGGGACAGGTATATGGTAAATAAAGTGAGCACTTCCGTCTCACAAGAAAAAATAAATCCCCATTATTAACAAATGGGATCTTGTCAAACTAAAAAGTTTCGGCACAACAAAGGAAACTACCAACATTGTAAAAAGCGATCCAACAGACTGGAAAAAATATTCCCCACCAACATCTCAGATAAGAAGCTTATAACTAGAATATACAGGGAGCTAAAGAAAAGTAAGCCTACCAAAATAAAGGATCCTATTGAAAAGTGGGCAAATGAAATGAAGAGACAGTTCACTCATGAAGAAATGCAAAAGGCCAACAGATACATGAAAAGATGTTCAACATCTCTAGCCATAAGAGAAATAAAAATCAAAACAACGCTAAGATACCATCTCACCCCAGAGAGAATGGCCTATATCAACAAGTCAAATAATAATCAGTGCTGGCCAGGCTGTGGGGAGAAAGGAACCCTCCTGCACTGCTGGTGGGAATGTAAATTCATACAACCACTTTGGAAAACAGTATGGAGATCTCTTAAAAGACTAGAAATAAATATCCCCTTTGATCCAGCAACACCCCTCCTAGGAATATATCCAAAAGAGCCCAAAACAACATGTAACAGAGATATATGTATACCCATGTTCATAGTAGCACAAGTAACAATAGCAAAAATATGGAAGACACCAAAATACCCATCAACAGGCCAATGGATACACAAACTGTGGTATTTACACACAATGTAATACTATGCATCTATAAAGTCCAATAGCGTGGAGGCTTTTACAGGCAAACGGAAGAAACTAGAGAATATCATGCTTAGTGAAGTAAGTCAGAAGCAGAAGGTGAAACATCGAATGGTCTCTCTGATATGAGAGACCCAGACCACAACTATCTTATGGAACTTAAGAGGAAAGACAAAGTGAAAGAGGGGAGTAGGGTCAGGGATGAGGGAGGGGAGGGTAGAGGGAGGGACAAAAGGAGAGTGGGAAAGCCCTTGTCACCTTGACAAGATAAGTATGTGCACAAAATGCTCAACTCCATTGTAAACCTTGAATTTTTCACGTATACCTATCAATATGATGTGGGAAAAAAATAATAAAGGAAGGCATGGCAGATCTCAATCAATCAAGCCAAAAAGTAGCAATGCAAATTTCACTGGATTTTGTGGCTTTAGGAACTGGTAGGGGGATGGTTTATGTCCAGTGCAGTCCTGTTCCCAAGACTTTGCTGGGTGATAGCCTTAATGACTTGAGTCACTTTGAGGCACTCATTTTAAAAGAAGATTAATATTCATTTGTAGTCGAATCATTCTGTGATCTGATTGACATAAAGGGTCTCAGAAGCCAAAAAAATTTGCTTTATTTGTTTTTTCCTGTCTTAGTACAAATTGGCAGTGTTCTTGTAGACAACTGTATCTCTATCTCTTTGTTGTTGAAAGAGCTGCTTAAGTTTTTTAGTGTACCATTTCTTAACAATAGATTGTCCAGTGACTTAAAATTTTTGTCATAACAAGCTCTCGTTTTTTGTGATATGTGTATGTTAGGAACACTTTAAATCTTCAAATTCTGCTTCCTTTTACTTAACAATTCTCCTTTAAATTCATCTCTCTTTCTATATTTTACTACAATAAATTAGGAGGAATAAAACCACTTCATCAACACTTTTACAATATAAAATTTCTTCACTGAAAAGTTCTGCCTTTCACAAAACATTAGAAACCGGGTCAATCAAATTCTTTGCCACGTATATCAAGGATTTCTTTTCCTCCTGTTTTGAATAATATGCTTGACAGTTTTGTTAGAGACCCCACTAGAATTGCCCTTAACATGTATGTTTTCAGTATTCATCTTGAAACTCTTCTAGCCTCTGCATATTATCCATTATACTGCTACTTCCACATGTTTTGGTATGTTTCTAGAAGCACTCAACATTTTTGTACTAAAGTCTGCATTACTATCCTCAGACAGATATAACAATATACCTCATACCTCATAGTTTAAACAAAAGACATATTTCACACAGTTTTGTAAGTTGAGAATTTCAAAATCGAGGCACCTGCTCATTGGCTTCTTAGTGAGAGGCCACCTTCTGACTGCAGATGGTCACCTTCTTGCTATGCTCATGGCTTTTACTCTCTCCCCATTCTCCCAAGTCTCTCTCTCTCTCTCTCTCTCTCTCTCTGTCTCTCTCTCTCTTTCTCCCTCTCTCTCTCTCTTTCCTATCTTCTCTCTCTCCATGTGTATACTTGGTAAATTTTAATTAAGGTTAATTATGTATACAAACTACACAAAAGCTTAATAAATGATAGTATTGAGATAAACTTTTAGTTAATTTTCATTTTTGAGAAAATAGTGAATTTAAATTTTGGGAAAATTCAAGAAATAAAACTTTATATTTTATTTCTCAATACATATCGTATCTTTTGATTTTGAATTTATATTGCAATAGCTATTTAAAATTTTCTAATACTCCCCTTAGCTCTACCTTATTTTCTGAATTCTCAGTCTTATTCATATTATTTCATGTTTTATTTATTTTACCTTATTTCAAAATATCACAATTATTATTGTGATAACAATTAATCTATTTTGTGGGAATGGATTTCTGCAATAAATTTTGCTCTGTAAAACTATCTATACATATACCATACATCATGCTGTGTGCCTTAAATGTACACATATTTTTTAGAAAAAAAAAACAAAATACTTTCAAAGGTTTCTTTCTACTTTTTTATTAGTCACTGTCACCTCAATACTCTTCAATTATATGTTTTCCTCCTATCATTGTAGTAAAATCTCTTGCCACAGGCTGTGACAACCCACTTTTGAAAACTTCAAAATGTTCAGTTCTTAGCCCTCATGTAATTCCACTTGCCGATAGCATTTGACACAGTTAATTTCCCTCTTTGACTTGAAGCACCTTCTTTACTTAGCTCATGTTTTTGAGAAATCTGGCTTATAATAATTTCTTAATTAATCAATTAATTGCATATAATCATAACATTTATAGATTTGAGAACTCAAGAGCCTTCAGGCATACTCTTTTAGACATCTGAATTTGGGAAATATATTCAAACTTCAATGCTGTAACTTCATGCAATTTCTTGATGCTAATGCTATTAGTAAACAACTGCAATGATGGTTACTAAAATAAAAAATCATATAGTAGTTTCAGTTGTAACATAAGCATCCAAATCATCCAAAATACATGTATATTAATTTTACTCTATCATTCAAATAATCAGATAGAATCTAAAATTTCTCTTAAAGTACGCTCAGACACTCAAAAATACTCTGAATGGAACCCATAAAGTTCAAATGAAATAAAATGTAGCAAAATTTTCTGGTTTGAGAACAGTGCCATAGCTGTTGAACCCTTAAAGTCAGAAATCTTCAAGGTTTTATAGGTTAACAATTAATAGTTAACATTTGAAAAACTGTGAGAAGTTGGAAAATAGGCATGTTATTTCGTGATGTACTTGAAAAAGTATATTTGTTTTTAGTTATTCCATATTTACTTTTTAATTCATCAAAAGACAATTAAGAATCTTAAAGGATCCCATGTCAAAAGTTAGGGATAAGCAATACTACATTTTCCCCTAAATTGAATGTAACAATTACTTATTGCAAACATATAGTAATAAAAACAATAATTTTAGAAAAACCTGAAAATAAAAATTCTACTTCACCCAGCTATATCTCTTCTGAAGCTTCCAAAAAGATTGTCTTCACAAAGCCAACTTCTCTATTTACCATCATATATTTTATTGCACTCAAAATACAAATTCTTTAGATTTCATGTTTTCAATTGTAATGATGCCATACTTAACATTATGTATCTAATTTGTTTTCCTTACATTATGTTTTCAGATGCACCCATTTTTCTACAAATAATTCAAATTTATTATTTTTGTAGCAAAGTAGCACTCTATTTTGTGCATATATATTTTTTCCTTCTCCATTTATTTTGATGGACATATATGCCAATTCCAAGATTTAGCAATTAAGAATTATGTAGCTATAAAAAAGAAATACATGTGTAACTCTGATATAGCATACTTAAATCTTTGGGAAGATATTCAGAGGAGATATAGGAGGATGATATGAAATTTTTAGTTTTAGTTTTTCTATAATTATTTTTTATTAGTACATATTTTCAATAAGTGATGGATACCTTCAATTTGAGTAACTGAAGCACATACACACACACACACACACACACACACACACACACACACACACACACTTCACACCTTCATCATTTAACCTTCCCCTTTTTCTTCACTTTCCCATCTCCTGCCACCCCAGTTCCACTGTCCATCCTCACAATATCTACCTCCCTGTTCATATTGTTTATCTTTTATTTGGAGCTTTAAATTATCGCTCACCCATTGTATTGGTTAGGGTTCTAAGTGAGGCAAAGTGAAAAGAATTTATACAGAAAAAGGGAATTTATATGGAGGACTTACAGGTTTGAACAGATAGGTAGTCCAAATCGGCGGTGCACACGTGGGAGAGCTGGAGGGTCCAGTAGCCGCTCAGGCTGGTGCAAGAAGGACACCAATCCGAGACTGTCGGACAGCCAGTGCGAGCCCGCAGTGGATATGGTTGTCCCAAAAGCAAGGCAAGGATGGGAGACTGATGTGAATCTGCTAGGGGGAGCACGCCAGGAGCAGGCTGAAGTCTCTAAGTAAGGAGGAAGCTGGAGCGTTTCTTCAGGACGAGGCTGCAGCAATGTTTCTTCTTCTGTCCTTTACTCAGTTCAAGCTGCCAGTTGGTTGTTCCTCCCCCACTTCCTGGCCTTCAAGTAAACAACACACACCTGAAAGATATTCCCTGGCTATCTCCTAGATGCAACAAGTTGACACAGTTTCTCCAAGCCCACACCCATTTTTATTAGTGTGTATTTGACATTCACAATGATTACACTAAACTGTAGAATTTTGTACACAACCATGTCACAGCGACTTCACATTCCCTGCTCTACCCTCTTTCTCACCTTCCGCCCCCCCCCCAATCTCACTCTTGTGACTTTATCACTATTCATTCTCTGAGTTTCTTAAATTAGAGAAACCTGGTGATAATTAATCTTCAGAATCTTATTCACTTTATTGAGAATATTGGATTCAAGTTATATCTATTTCCTACAAAAGATTCAAGTCTGTCTTTATGGCAGAGCAATACTCTATTGTGTAGATATGCTAAACTTTTTTCGATTGATCTACTGATGGATGATATTTTGGCATCTTTTCTGGTTAATTGTTATTAGTCGTGCTGCTGTAAACATGAGTATGCATGTGACTCTGTTATATGGTGCTTGTAACTCTTGGGACGACACTGAGAAGAGGTATTGCTGACTCAAATGGGGTATCTATTTTCAGTTTTTTTGAGGAATCTCCATACTGATTTCCATAATGGTTGTACCACTTTACAGTTCCACCAGTTATATCAACGGGTCACTGTTCCACCTCATCCTCACTAGCATTTATTGGGTTTTTTTTTTGAGTTATTGACATAAGCCATTCTCAATAAGATGGTATCTCAGTGTTTATTTATTGTTTTCTTTTTGTTTGTTTTTGCATTTTTTAATGGCTAAGGTTGTTGAACATCTTTTCATGTATTTACTGGTTATTTGTACTTCTTGTGGGAACTATTGTTTCATTTGCACATTTTTAATTGAGTTGTTGATATTGAGGGGTCTACTTTTCTTCAGTTTTTTGTATATTCTAGTTATTCGTCCTCTGTTTGAGGAATAGGTGGTAAAAGGTTTTCCCATTACATCAGTTTTTTTTCTTCATTCTGTTGTTTTTTTTCTGTACAGAAGTTTATTAAATTTGAATAATCCCAATTGTTAATTATTGGGGTTATTTCCTTTGCATCAGGTGTTCTATAAAAATCTTTGGTTATGCCTATGTCTTCAAGAGTTCTACCTATTTCGTGTTTTAGGAGGTTCAGTGTTTCTGTTTCAGGGTATTAAGGTCTTTAATTCACTTTGATTTAACTTTAGTGAATGATGAAGGTTGTACGTATAGACTCATTTCCCTGCATGTGAATAACTAGTTCTCCCAGCATAATTTATTCAAGAGGCTATCTTCTCCCCAGAGAATTTGTTTGGCACCTTTGTCAAAAGTCACATGATTAAGGTTGATTGGTGGTCTGTGCATCTTCAGTTCTGTTGCATTGGTCAACCTGTCCGTTTTTGTACCATTACCACAGTTGTTATTTTGTTTTTCTTTTTACCACTGTTGGTTTGTAATGTAATTTAATGTCAGGACTCGTAATGCCATTAGTTTTTGTCTTGTTTCTCAGCATTGTTTTGGCAATTTTGGGTCTCTTTTGGTTCCATGTGAATTTCAAGATTGTTTGTGCTAGTTCTGTAAAAAAAATATTGTTGGTATTCTGACAAGAATTTCAATGAATCTGTATATCAGTTTTGGTAGTATATCTCTTTTGACAATATTAGTTATGCCTATACAGGAACACAGGATAACTTATCATTTTATTTTTTCATACACACACACACACGCACATACACACACACACACATATATATGTTCAATACACAGCAGCTACATTGAGCTTCAGTGTTTTGGATTGTAATGTTGACTTATCATGTTCTTATGTCTTCTTCAATTTCTTTTTCAGCATAATATAGTTTTCATTGTAGAGGTCCTTCACTTCCTTGGTTAAGTTTATTCCTATATATATAAAATCCTTGGTAAACTATTGAGAATGGGCTTATTTTCATCTCTTTCTCAGTGAATTCATTGTTAGCATACAGATACGTTCCTGTGTTTTTGTATTAATTTTTAATCTTGCAACATGTCTGAATTTATTCATTAGTTCTAAGAGTCTTTGAGTTAAGTTTTGGGAGTCTTCTATTCACAGAATCATGTGATCTGCAAATATGGATAATTTAACTTCTTCCTTCCCAATGCATATTGCCTTTGTTTAACTTTCTTCCTGATTGCTCTAGCTAGGTTTCCTAGCACTATATGGAATAGGAATGATGAGCGTGGACAGTTCTGTCTTGTTCCTGACTTGGAATGAAATGCTTTCAATTTTTCCTCATTCAGACTTTTTTTTCAAGAATGAATGTTGAATTTTGTCAAAGGTCTTTTCAGCATCTATTGAGATGACAATGAAAATTTTAGTTTTGTTTTTGCTTATGTGGTATACTATACTATTGATTTACATATGTTGAAGCATTCTTGCATCCATAGAATAGTCAACTTGATCATAATATATGACCTTTTACATTATTTATTAAATTCTATTAACCAGAAACTTATTGAGTATGTTTGCGTCTATATTCATTGAGGAAATTGGCCTACAGTTTTCTTTACTTGCTAAGTCTTTGTCTGCTTTTGGTGTCAGGGTAATGTTGGCTTCCAGAAAAGAGTTTGGCAATGTGCTTTCTTTTTCAATTTCATAGAACAATTTAAGAAATATTAGTGATAGCTCTTCTCTGAAGTACTGGTAGAATTCTGTTGTGAATGCAGCCAGTGCTGGACTTCTCTTTTTAGGCAGACTTTGTTACTGCTTCAATATCCATACTTGTCATTGATCTATTTGGAATTTTTATATCTTCCTGGTTCAATTTTGGCATCTTGAATGTGTCTAGAAAATTTTCCATTTCTGCCAAATTCTCCAACTTCTTGGAGTATAAATTTTGATAAAAGTTCCTTATAATCCTCTGAATTTCAGCAATGTCCAATGTGATTTCACTCTTTTCCATATCTAATTGCACTGATATGGATTTTTTCTTTTTTTATTTGTTGGGGTAGAGGTTTAACAATATTGTTAATTCTTTCAAAGAACTGACTGACACATTTTTTCTTTTATATTTTAGTTTAAATATCATTAATTTTTGTTTTGATACTTATAATCTCTTCTACTACTTTTGGGCTGGGATTAATCTTATTTCTCTAGGATCTTGAGGTGTGTCATTAAGTTGTTTATTTGGAATTGCTCTTTTTAAATGGTGCATATATAGATATAAAATTCCTTCCTAATAATGCTTTCATTTTTCCCATGTGATGTGCTTCCATTGTCATTTGATTCTATACTTTTAAATTTCTTTTCTGGTTTCTTCTGTGACTCATTGCTTGCCCAATAATATATTATTAATCTCCATATATTTGTATAATTTCTGTAGTTTCTTTTGTTATTGACTTCTAATTTTAGTCCAATATTATCTGAAAGCATGCAAGGAGTTATTTCTATTTATTTCTACTTGCTTAAACATGCCATAGGGCCTATGACATGTTCTATTTTGGAAGAAGTCCCATGAGCTGTCAAGAAAATGTGTCTTCTCTTGATGCTGGATGGAATACTTTGTAAATATTAGTTACATTCAGTTGTACCAAAGTATGGTTTATCTACAATATTTTCTTGTTAATTTCTTGCCTACCTAAAGTCTATTTGTAATACTAGGGTGTTGAAGTATAATTGTACAGGGACTTATTTGTTCTTTCATGTCCAGTAGTTTTGTTATATAAAACATTGTACACAATATTGGCTACATATATGTTGATAATTATGACTTCTTTGTGTTGGATTGTTCTGTTGAGCAGCATATAATGTTCACCTTTGTCTCTTCTGATCTGTTTTGGTTTAAATTCTGCTGTGTCTGAGAATAATATAGCTACTCCTGCTTGTTCTCTGGGACTATATGCATAAAATATTAATTTCCTTTCCTTTATTTTCAGTCTATATATTTATTTATGGGTAAAGTGTCTGTCTAGTAAGAAACAAGTTATTGTTTTTTGATTTTTGACCTAGTCTTTCAGTCTTTGTCCTTATATAGGAGAGTTAAGACCCTTAGCATTGAGATCTGATATAGTGGCATGTTTGCTATAGCTTGTTTCATCATGTTGCTTCAGTGTTATTTGTAATTCACTACTATTAAATAATTGTCCTCTTTTTATCATTTCCTATTTTTTTAGTTCTGTTGTGCTATCATCTTCCTATCTCTAATACTCCTTTAAGTGTTTTCTGCAAAGCTGGTCTAGAGATCATAAATTTCTTTAGGTTTTCTTTATTTTGGAAATTTTTAACTTCTTCCTCCATTTTTGAAGTATAAGTTTGCTGGGTATAACAGTCTGGATTGGCATTTACTTTTTTTTTTTTTTTTTTTTTTTTTTTTTTTTTTTTTTTTTTTTTTTTTTTTTTTTTTTTTTTTTTTTTTTTTTTTTTTTTTTTTTTTTTTTTTTTTTTTTTTTTTTTTTTTTTTTTTTTTTTTTTTTTTTTTTTTTTTTTTTTTTTTTTTTTTTTTTTTTTTTTTTTTAGAGCTTGAATGATTTCATTCCATGATCTTCTGGACTTTAAGATTTGTGCCTAGAAATCTACAATTATTCTAATGAGTTTGTCTTTGTCGGTTACTGTTGTGGTCAGGCTCTGGAATGTCCCCCAACAGTCTCATGTATTCTGATGGAACCATGTGATGTTGGTGGATTGGGGTCTGGTCTGGAGGGGTGGATTGCAGTTAAGTTAGGATTAACGGTGTGTAGTGGCCACACCTGGATGCAGGAGGGACTGGTTACTGGGCAGAGACCTGAAAGGATACATAAGCTGCACCTGCCTTCCTGGAGGGCGGGGATTAGTCTCAACTAGCCTCAGCTTGTCTTCCTGTTTGTCGGGGGAAGCTGCCTCCACCCCTCTCTCTGCCATGTACTTCGATTGTTGCCGGCTCCCCTGAATGGACTGTGGCCTTCGAGACTGTGAGCTAAAATAAACCTTTCCTTTCCTGAGTTTGTGGGTGTCGGGTATTGAGTCACAGCAACAAAAAAGTAACTAAGACAGTTACTTTCTATTTTTTTCTTGCAGCTTTTAGCATTCTTTATATGTCCTGAATGTCTGAGATTTTGATTATGATATGTTCTGAAGAGGATCTTTTTTGTGGTCAGTGTCATTTGGTGTTCCATATGCCTGCAGAACTTCAATGTTAATTTCTTTCCCCAGATTTAGAAAAATTTCTGCTATTATTTCATTGAACATACATGTATACCTTTATTGTTGTTCCCCATTTTCTCTGAAACTCACATAATTTTAAGGTTGTTTTCCTTTTTTATTTTTCCCCACTACTCTTTATTAATATACAAATATAATACATAGTATTCACAATGAATTTGGGTGTTTCGTACACTTATGTATCACATCGACTTCACAATCCCTTCCCATCTTCTACCCTCCCACCCCCTCCCTATCCCTTCCCCCGACTCCAGCTATCACTTCATATGGCTCCAAAGAATGTCTGTGTTCTGGGTTTTCCAAATCAGAGAAACCATACAGTGTTAAACATATTAATCTTTCGCACTTAAGTCACCACTCTGACTCAGCTTTCTATTCCTCGAATGGGTTTGCAGTAGTTAAATCTTGATGCCTCTTCTCTGAGTCCATCCACAGTTGCATCCAGTCTTCTTGTTATCTTGTTTTCCAGTAATCACAGAACATAGGGATCGATTTCCCAACATTATCTTTATGACCCAATACTCCATTCTCACAATGCTGGAACCAATTTCCAGTGTTTTCAAATGAGGTTTTTTTTTTTTTTAATATTCTGGAATTCAGCTTTGAATCCTTTCAATGTCTTCACTTTTCTACTGAAATATTTCTTCATGTTTTACATTGCCTTGTTTACCTTTTTATTTCTGTCTTCTACATCAGTTATGACTTGTGATTTTTGGTTAGATCTTTGAACTCGCTGAGTATCTTTTGCATTTGTTAAAGCATGTGTTCTTTGAGCTGGCTGACCACTAGGTCCATTTACTTTATTGACTTCCTTTCCTATAGGGTACACCATCTCAGGGCTCGTCATATCAGCTTCTGGGGCTTTAGACATTTTTCCAAGTGACCTCTTGCTCCATTTTCCCATAGTTGTATTGCTGTGAATTGTAGATCTGCTAGCGTTGATGAACTCTGTCCCTACCACGGAGATTTATTAGATTATATTAGATTATATTTTATATTACATTTTATATTATAATTTTATATTATATTTTATATTCCATTAGATTATATTTTCCTTGGAATTTCCTTGACTATACTTAGAGTTTAATATTTATGTCAATTTTTAAACTTACTCTGCTATTAATTTGGAGGCTCTTCTCAGCAACTGACCTTCTGCTAGTTATCTTTCCTGTCCAATTTTCAATGAAGGAGGAATGGATAAAAGAACTGCATGAGCTCTAAGGACAAGCTAACTACTGGCTAATACTGGAAAAACAAGAACAATATTAATGCCACCATTAACAACACAAATGAAAATCTGAAATAATACCATAATCTACGATTGAAAAATAATTGACTTAATAACCACTTTAATACAACTGTTCTGCCCTTAACATTAAAAGAATCATGCATACTATTAATGTATCTGTCTAAATAACCCTAATATCAAGTTATTCAAGTGTATCCACTAGTATCAATGCAATATTACTGTCATTAATAAAATGTACATCTATACTATTTACCTAGGCTAAAACTAACCATCTAAAGTTAGTGCTTAATAGACTCCAACTGATATACCCTCTTTAACAATGGGATAGATGTCAGCATCAATGGTAAAACTTAAGCCATACCATCCATTGATATATCATAACAAGTAATCAACTCATGCAATCATTCCACTCTTACCATTAGAAATGTGATCTATACTACTAATAGATGTATCTGCATAAACCGTATAGTAACTTACTAAAGGAGTTTCTTTACAGCAACACTATATTGTTGTTGATAGTATAAAAAGTCTGCCTTACTGTCCTATGTCTTAATAAATAGCAAAAAAAAAGAGAAAAAAAAAGAAAATTATGGTTGCCAACAGGTCATGGCACGTTGACTGTGAGTTATCAATACTTAACTGTACCATAGGTAAGAGTTGTGGTGGTAGGATGAGAGAGGACTGAGAAAGAGGCTTAGCTGTGGAGGTGCAGAATTAAACAGAAGATTATGGAAGCCAGAGAGAAGCAGGACAGAAATCCCACCCTAGAAAGTGGAAACACTTAAGTAATAGCAACAAAAGAAAGGAGAAACAGAGAAGACTATGAATGAAATAGAGAGAGAGAATGTTTTTTAAATCTATAGAAAGGCTTTTTGAAATAGGCATAAAGAACTGCTCAAGAGAAAAAGATATGCAAAAATAGCAAATAACTAAAAAGAGAATAAAAATTCAATACCATAAAACACTTGTGCTAAATACATACAGAGAACCACTGACGTGAGTCCAAAGTTGAAAATTTTTCCTATGTTTTTTGAGTGGAAAGTCTTTCTATGCAAACCCTTTGGAACCTAAATCTTGCTGGGGTCTCTTCTGGAAGTACACAAGGATGGTGGTCTTGCAAACCAAAGGCCTCTGTCTAGTCGCCTCCACACTCAGCCCCCTGGGTCAGCATTCTGAGGCAGTCCTGCTTCTCTAGATCTGCAGAGAAGATGCAAGTATGAGGAGGAGAGGATTGCCACTTGTTATGCTCTGTTCCTACAGGACTCAAGTTCCTCAAAAAGTCTGCAGCTTGCTCTTCCTTTTCTGGCCTCACCTCCTATGTGCTGTTCTTGACATTCAATAGGGTTCCCAAGTCTGATTTGCAGCTACTGAGCTTCCTGCACTGTATTTTTAGCTCACAGCCATAGGCCTAGCTCTAAGGTTCCAGCAGTAAGTCAGTTGAGCTGGGGTCTGCAGAGCTCTTCTTCTGGCTGCTTAAATCCCCAGCCTGAGGCTCCCCTGGCAAGCAGTTTTCTGATGGTGAGCCTCCCTCTCACTTCTCTGCCTGGCTGCTACAGGCAGAGCTCCCAAAGCTATGGCCAACAGTTAGGTGTGGGATTCGGGGTGGGGGCACCAAGCTCTTGGTCTGACATGTGTCGCCTTCACTGAGGTGTTCCTTCAGTGGCCACAGCCTGGACAATTCACTTCTAACTTCACTTAACAGCCTAGGATTCTGCTACTGCCCCCAAACCAAGCCACCAAGGAGGACTCTCCATAACATTTGAGCCTCTCTGACTGGGTTCTTTCTAAGCAGCTTTCCCAGAGCCCCGATGCATTGCCATATTGACTCCACCTTCAATTATATATATTTTGTGTTTCTTCTATAAGAGAAATTGAGCAATATTTAACTTTCTGTGTCTGACTTACTTTGCTTAGCATAAGGGTCCCAAGGTATATGTATTTTCTTACAAATGACTCAAATCGGTCCTTCTTTACACAGAAAAGTATTCCATTGTGCATATACCACACTTTTTAACCCATTCACCTGTCATATATATAGGCTACTTCCAAGACTTAGCTAATATGAGTTTTGCTGCTATAAATATGAGATGTTTCACTGATAGGATGTCTTTAAATCTTCCTAAAACATACCCAAAAAAGTTATGTTTGGTGTCTTAGTTACTTATTCATTGCTGGGACAAAATGTCGGATACCGACAACTTAAGGAAAGAAAGATTTATTTAGCTCACACTATGCATCTAGTAATAGTGGAAGCATACGGCATGGGCTGAATAGCTGCTCATGCCATTACAGACAGAAGCTAAGTGCGATAGGAGCCCAGGGAAGAGAGACAAGTTGATATCTGAAAACTCGGGCAAGGCTAGAGCTTTCCAGAAAGAAGCTGTACCAATGTTTCTTCTTCCTTCTTTTACTTAATTCCAGCTGCAGTTGCCCTGCTCTCAAATAAACAGCCAGGGTGGTGGGCCCGCTCTCACTTTCTAGCCCAAAAGTTGATAACAAACACTTGAAATCTTTGCCCTGGGCAATCTCCAATCTCAACAAATTGGCACAAACACCCCAGGTCAAACCTCAAGCATGCACTTCTTCCAGCCAGTCTCTACCCATTACAACCCAATATATGATGTTTTGGGGGAGCCCTTGAGATCCAAACCATAGCAACTGAGTCAAATGGAATTTCTATTTTCAGTGTTTTGGGAAATCACCATACTGATATTCATAGTGGTTGTACTACTTAACTTTCTCACCTATAGTATAAAAGAAATTATTTTCCCAACAACCTGGTCAGCATTTGTTCTTTATTTTTTTCTTTTGAGTTCTTTATGATAGCCACTTTTCACAGAGTAAGACAGGATCATAATGCTGTTTTGATTTGCATCTCTCTAATGGCCAAAGATGCTTAACACTCCTTCACATACATACCCAATTTGTACATCATTTGAAAAGTGTCTATATATTTCAATTGCCTAGTTTGAATTGGGTCTTTCATTTCTGTGGTCCAATTTTTTTGAGTTCTTTACATATTTCAGATACATGTCTTCTTTCTGAGGAGTAGCTAGTAAAAATTTCCCACATTCTTTCACTTGTCTCTTCGGTCTGTAGGCTGTTTTCTGTGCTGTGCAGAAGCTTCTTAATTTGATATAATCCCATTTTTTTGGTTCTTAATTTTCTCCCTTCTGTGACTGGTCTTCTATTCAGAAAGTTTTTGCCTATGTCTAATTCTTAAATGGTTTTGGCAGTCTTACCTTCCAACACATTCAGTGTTTCTGCTTTACTATAATGTTAACACAGTGTGAAAGATAGTTCTAAATTCATTCTGCTGCATAGGGATAACTAGTTTTTCAGGAAACATTTCCTTAAAAGGCTATGTTTTCTACAGCATGTTTTTGACCTTTAGTTGAAGATCAGGTAGCTGAAATTGCCTAGGGCTGTTTCCGCATCCTGAATTCTGTTCCACTGATCAATGTGTATGTTTGTATGCCCATACCATGTGGGTTGTGTAACTGTTGTTTTGAAATATAAGTTGTTATTTGGAACTCTGATGCTTTCTGCTTTGTAATTATTGCTTGGGTTTGCTTCGGCTCTTTTTAATCATATCTAATTTTACACAAATTATAATATTTTTCTAGTTTTGTAAAAATTCTGTTGGTATTTTGATTAGAATTGAATTGGGTCTATATCTCAGTTTTCATAATAGAACCACCTGACAATATTTGTTCTGCCTATCAAGGAGCAGGTTCTGTCTTTCCATTTTCTAACTTCAACATAGATTCATGTTTTCTTTCTTATGGAGGTCTTTCATATTCTTGGTTTAATTAATCTTCAAGTATTTAATTACTTTGAAGCTAAAGTAAATGAGATTGTTTTCCTGATTTCTTTATCAGTGTGTTCCTTGTTTGTGTACAGGAATGCTATTATTTTTGTGTGTTTATCTTATATCCTGCAACTTTGATAAATATCTTCATTAGTGCTTTGAGTTTTTGAGTGCACTACTCAAAAAATTACGTCATCTGAAAATAAGAAGAGTTTATTTCATTTTCTATATATTTTTGATTTGCCTGATGCTGTGGCTAAGGATTTGAATACTATACTAAACAGGAGAGGTAACCGTACACACCCTTGTCTTACACTTTATTTTTTAGGGAACATGCTTTCAGTTTTTACACATTTAGTGTGATGTTGGCAGTAGGTTTGTCATAAATGGCTTTTACCAACTTGTAGTAAGATCTTCCTATATCTATTTTCATCAGTATTTTTAATCATGATTGAATGTTAATTTCATGACTTTTTAATCTATTAAAGTGATTATGTAATTGTCTCTTTTTATGGCATGTATTACATTAATTTGTTTATGTATGTAGAACCATTCCTGCATCCCTTGTACAATCCCACTTGGTCATGTTGTATGAATTTCTCAAAAATATTTTGCATTGACTTTTGAATGTGTTTATGAAGACTTTTGCATTTACATTTATTTTTTAAATTGCTTAGAGATTTATTTACTTATTTTCTGTTAAGTCTTTGACTGGTTTTGTTAACAGAGTAATGCCAAGTTTTTGGAATGTCTTGGCAGTATTACTTCCCTTTCAATTTTATTTTTAAAATATTTGAGAAATATTGATGTTAGAACTTCCCTGAAGTTCTGGTAAAATATTGTAGTGAATTCACTGAGACCATGGCTTTTCTTTGTTATTAGGGTTTTAATTACTGTTACAATTTCTTTCCTGGATATGCAGCTATTCAGATTTTAGATTTTTTTTCTTCAATTTTGGCAACTCCTATGTGTTTAGAAACTTAGCCAGTTCTTGTAGGTTATCCAATTTATTGGAATGTAAGTTTTCAATTTATAATCTTGCAAGTTTTTGATAATTTTCCAGATTGCAGCAAAGTTTTCTGTGTTTTCACCATTTTTACTCCTAATTGTATTTATACTTTTTTCCCTTTTTTAGATGAGTTTGTCTAAGTTTATGTATCTTACTTATCTTTTGGAAAATCAACTCTTCAGTATGTTGATTTTTTTGTGTTCTCTTCTTTACTTTCAGTTTTATTAATTTCTGTTCTGATCTCCATAATTTCTTTCCTTCTACTGGCTTTTGTTTTAATTTGTTCTTAATTTTCTAGGACCTCGAGGTAATCATTAGATTACTGAAGGTTACTCTATTTTTAAATATGTGTATTTATAGCTAACACTTTCTTCTTTGTATTGTTTTTATAGTGTCACATAGGTTCTGGTATAATGTGTTTTTTTATTAACATTTAACTCTAGGAACTTTAAAATTTCTTCTTTGACTTCTGTGATCCATTGATTATTCAAAAATTATTAGTAGTAGTATTGATAGTTAATACTTCAAACTGAAAACTGCCATTGCATTTTTTTAGAATCGATTCCTTTCATTTTCCCCATTTGTTGAACTGGTCTGTCATTTTATAAATACTTCCCTGTAGGTTCTATGGTGCTGCTCCAGCCTCTGTTCCTGTCTAAGAATTGTTAAAGTATTTTCCACAATGTTTGTTCAGGGTCATACATTTATTTAGTTTTGTTTGTTTGTTTGTTTTTGTTTTTGGTTTTTTTTTTTTTTTGGTCCTGGAAAATCTTCACTTTTCCATCAAATCAGAAAATAATTTTTCATGATATAAGAGTTGGAGCTGACACATGTTTTTACAAGGCTTTGAAAATTTTGCTCCATGTTCTCCTGCCTTTAAGATTTGTGGTAAGACCCCCTCAATTATTCTGATATTCTTACATTTCTAGGTGACCTGCTGATTTTCTTTTTGTTGAATTTCTAGAATTTTAATTATGATGTGTTGGAGTTTTTATTTATGGTTGAAGTTATTTCGCATCTTATGTTCCTTTTGTACCTCAATTTTGATTTTTTTTCCTGGATTTGAAATATTTTTTATAATTTTAGTGAACAAATTTTTATACCTTTTATTTTCTAATTTTTTCCTTTATTCTTATAATTTTGAGGGGTTTTTGAGCTATGTGACAGCTGTTGTTTCTGGTATTCTTGACTTTTTGTCGTTAGGTGTCACTGAGTACATGGTCTATTACATCAGGCTTGTTTCCAAATCCCAATAGACTGTTCTCACAATGCTCAGAGCAGCTTTTTATGCTTTTAATTGAATTTTTACTGTCCTGAATTTCTGCTTGATTTCTTTTGATGATTTTTAATTCTTTACAAAAATGGTCATTCATTTCTTGTGCCAGTAGTGCCATTGTCTTTGTTTAATCTTCCCTTGATTATTTTCTGCAATGTTGACTTAGTGGTCGTGAATTTTTAATTAATTTCTTTGCCATAAAAAGTCTATTTTTGACTGAGAATTCTTCAGAGTATGAGCTCATTCTCAGTCACTGGTTAGTAAGGGATTCCTAATTTTTCCTCAGTAAGTGGCACTTCTCCTATGTGTTATTGTCTCACTCAGGTAGAATATTTGAAGGTCCCCGAGAGATCAAGGAGCCCACCCCCAAGAAGACTTCACTCAGGTCCTACCCAGGGTTTGCTAAGACTCACAGGGGAGGCACTCCAGGACCTCATAAAACTCTACTTCAAGCTTATAGAGCTCCAGACCTACCTCTCCTCTGGAATTCAAATTGGCCACAGAATCCTCTTGTAAGGATACCTGTTTTCTGACTCTTCTGTTTCTAAGCACATTTGAACACGATGGTATTAGGGAAGGGGACCTGGCCTGTTTGGCTGGTCTGTTTGGTCTGGATAACTTCCCCCAATACTGATCTTTCTATCTGAATTTCCTCTCTCTTACCCAGACGCATTTCTCTTACTTTTCCTTTTCTCTGCTTTTATTACTTCCCTTTCATTTCTAACTTGAGATATGGGTGCCCCACAGCCACCCAGCTTCTCCAACTCAGTGCATGCTTCATAACTTCCCTTCTGGATTTAAAGGAGACTATGGAACATGCTACACCTGAGATCAACTTCACACACTGTGTAAAACACATTGGTATAATTTTGATGTTGGCTGGCCTTCCACAGGTTCTTATGATCCTCAAGTTGCATGGGCCTTTGGCAGAAGGTCACTGGGCCCGAGGGACTCCCAGACCAGTATCCTTACATGGATCAAAATCTTGGACTCCTCCTAGAACCCCCTAAGTGGCTTCAGAAGTTCATGGCCACAAACCCAACCTTTCTCTTTGCTGTTAAAACTCGTAAGAAAAGTCCCCCAAAGCCCATCCTTTAGGACACCTCAGAGGATCCTCTTCCTCTCATCATCCCTCTGTTCCAAATCTCCCTGAATCTCCATCACCTCTGTCTCCCTTGAGCCCTCTCTACCTTCCTGTTTCTCCACCACCCCAGTCTGTTTCATCTTCTTCTTTATCAGTGGGGAAGTAACAACCCACCATTCTCGGATAAACCGCAAGCTCTTCCTTCCCTTATAGAGTATTCTCTATGCCTCTCTTCCCACCTGGCATGATTGTTAATAATTATCACCCTTTTTATAACCTCTGAAGAAAGTAAATGCATTTTTTTTCAGAGATTAGAGAAGCCATCCTGGCCTTGGCTCAGGGAAACCCAGAAGAAACTCAGGTCCTTCTGAGCGACATGTTCCCTGATACCTGTCCTGACTAAAACCCTAATTCAGAGACAGAATTCTGTTCATTGGCCACTTATTAGCATCACCTACTATCATGTATAGAGGGGCTGAGGGGCAGGATGAAAACTCATTAATATCTCTAAAACAATAGAGATTATTCAGGGACCACAGGAATCACCTGGAACTTTCCTGCAGCACTTCCAAGATGTATTCTGTATGTACACCCAATTTGATCCTTCAGCCCCAGAAAACTCTCATACTGTCAAATCAGCTTTTGTGGCCCATGCATGGAATCCCCAGGTTCCTCTGATAAAGGACCAATGTGCCCATTATAAGCCAACTGAGCATTGGAAAAAATACATTCCCAAACAATCCAAAACTAAGATTCCAACCCTTCCATTGAAGGCCATTCTGAATCAGAATGAAGAGGCAAAGGCTTAATTCCCTTAGACTTTCAGAAGCCTATGGTCATTACGAAGGTAGGGAGTCACCCAGTAAAGGTCTCTGTCAACACTGGAGCCGAAATATAGGTTCTAAAGGACCTGTTGGGTCAACTGTCAAAACAAACTGCTTCCATCTAAGGAGCCACAGGGTCCATCCAAAAATGCCTCCTTACCTTCGTGTGAATTGTCAGCCTAGGTAACAAACACTCTTTCATAGTAGTTCCTGGCTGTCCTTTTCCATTAATCAGCAGAGATCTCTTCCAGAAGCTACAGGCTGATATTGTATTTTTCCCACAAGAAACTAGCATTTCATTTTCGCCCGCCTATCAGTTGCTCCTCACCCTGCCTTTGTCCGAAGGATATCTTACTCTCCCAGATGTAAAACACCTGCAGGTAAACCAAGCCAACTCCTCCAGCCTACTGGAACAACTCTAAGTTAACTACCCTCGGGTATGGGCTTAAACAAATCCCCCCAGCCTGGCAGCACACTGCCAAACAGTTGTAGTTATCTTGCCAGCTACAGCCACACCAGTCCATATCTATCAACACCCAAGAACTAAAGAGGCTGACGAGTAGCACACCCACTGTGGACCACCTTCTACAGGCTAGAATTCTAACTCCCTGTTGATAAGCCCGGAACACTCCCTTCCTGCCAGTACAGAAACCAGGCACCAATGATTTCCTACCTGTACAGGACCTCAAAGTGGTGAACCAGAGAATGGAAACAATTCATCCCATAGTTCCTAATCCTTACAGTCTGCTTAGCCTGTTGCCACCAGAGTACATGTCTACACTGTCCTGGACCTAGAGTGCTTTCTTTTCCATTCCATTGGCCTCTGTCAACAAACCCATATTTGCCTTTGAGTGGACCAACTCAAAGTTGACCCAACAGGTCCTTTAGAACCTACATTTCAGCTCCAAAGATAGCCAACAATTCACTTGAAGAGCAAGCCTTCCAGGATTTAAAGGCTGCTCTAATGGAGGCTCTTGCCTGACACTCCCAGATGTCACCAAGCCATTTCACCTCTACATCCATGAGGTAAGAGGCAGAGGGCAGAGCTAATGAGGTCTTCACTCAAACTTTGGGTCTTTAGAAGTAGCCAGTAGCATATATCCCTAAAAAATTGGACCCTGTAGCCTCTAGTTAGCCAGCATTTCTGTGTGCCATTGCTGCTACTGCCCTGTTGGTTGAAAAAAGTTGATAAACTAACTCTGACTCTGGGACAGGACCTAACAATCACTGCCCCACATGCAGTAGAGGCCCTAGTCTGAGATGCCCATGGTAGACGGATGTCAAATGCCTACATCAGTCAACATCAGAGCCTCCTGCTCAATCAACCCTGCTTGAGTCTTCCCCACCCAAAGTCTCAACCCTGTGACACTGTTGTCAGATACCAGTCCAGAAACCCCAAGCCATATCTGCAAAGATGTACTGTGTATATTACAGACGAGCCACTCTAATCTCCGAGACTCCCTCTGGCTAGATGCTGAGGCCACCCTTTTCACTGACAGCAGCAATTTTCTAGTCAGTGAGGTCGGGAACTCTCCTTTCCATCAGAAGGGCCATAGTGGCTGTCATCACTTGAAACAAGTCATATGTGAGGTAAGGAAAAGGTAAGCAGGTCAACATCTACATTGATCACCAGTGCATTTTTGATGCTGTTCACGTCCATGCTAAGATTTATAAGAAGCAAGGATTTTTAACAGCTTCGGGAAAGACTGTGAAAAACAAGGAGGAAATTTAAGCCCTCCTTGAGGTAATTTGGCTTCCCAGAAAAGATGGCTGCCATCCATTGTTATGAACACCAAAAAAACAGCATTCTGGAGGCCCACGGAAGCCGGCTGGTGGATCAATTGGGAAAATAAGCAACCCAGGAACTGGTTAGAACTCTGGATCTTTTTTCCATTAAAACTTTCTCCCATCTTAAACTAGCATCTCAGCCCATGTATACCTTCAAGGAAGAATCAGAAGCAAGAGGGCAAGGGGTTATTAAGAACTCTGATGGATGGTGAACACTACGGGACTCCAGAATGATCCTCCCAAAGGAGGTTGGAAGACTTCTCAATGACCAGCTTCATGCCACCACCCACCCTGCTGAAACAAAGCTGTGCGAGCTCCTATCTTGGTGGTATGATACTCCCAACCTCCAGCTCTTGGATACTCAGGTAGCCCATTGATGCCTGGCATGTAACCAGGCCAACTCAGAGCAGGGGTGCTGGAGGGCCTTAGGTATCTGATTGAGGGGACTTAACTCTGAGTGAAAGTTGGAAAATTGATTCTAGTGAAGTAAAACCCCACCAGTCAGGCTATCGATATTCTTTAGTCTTAGTACACATTTTTTTTCTGTATGGGTAGATGCAAAAGCCACTAAATCAGAACGTGCCCTGATTGTGGCAAAAAAAAAAATTACTTAAGATTATTCTGAGGGTTGGGGTGGCTCTCTCAGTAGGCTCTGGTAATGGTCCTGTTTTCACCTCCTTCCTGGCTCAGTGTCAGAAAGGCACTAGACACTACATGAAAATTACACTGTGCCCATTGGCTCCAGAGCGTACGGCAGGTTGAATACATGAACTAAAACATAAAACCAACTTTGAATAAATTAATTCTGGACACAAGAGATAACTGAATCAATCTGCTCTCTTTTGCCCTCTTCAGAATGCAATGTACTCCTTATAAGGCAGGATCTACCTCTTATGAGATTGTCTTCAGGCATCCTTCTCCCCAGACACCCAGACTCTGGGACTCTATGATTGCAGAAATTACAAATCAGCCTCTATTAAAACATCTTCAGTCTCTCCAGCAGGCCCAGGCGGCAGCTCAGACTTATGTCCGTGTGTTCCTGCTTTTGCACTTCTCGATACCCTGCCACCATTTCAACTTTGTGACGTGATCTATGCCAAAAATCCCAGGAAGAAGGAATTCCTCCTGCCTGGAGAGGGCCACCCACCGTCATCCTCTCCGCTGTCACGGCTGTCAGTCCCTAAAATTCGTGCCTGCATTCATCACTCCCAAGTAAAAGCCACTAAGGATAAGATCCCTGCAGACTCCACACGGAGACTCAAGCCTGGACCAGATCCTCTCAAGCTAAAACTAACCCATGACTAAGACTGCTTATGCTTTTCTCTATGTTGTTTTGCATCATTTCATGTTCAAATTACCCTAAGGCCCTCTAAACTATGTTTTTACTCTATCATCCTTTACAAGTTCACCACTCTATTAGACTGAGGGAACTCCTTTTATGTCAAGTAAACCTAGCTGCTTAAGTTTGTCTGAGAGAGAATTGCCTCTGTTAAATGTTAAACTTACATATGTGAAAACCCACTTCTAGAACCTTCTCCCAAACAATCGTGAATCAATGTTTTGACCCCCGTTAAGAGAAGGAGGGAATGAAGTGGCAAGAGTTTCACCATTTTAGATTTTCCCTGACATCTTCTTTGCCCCAGGCACTTCTCTTGCCTCATTGCCTCCTGCCTCCTAGGCTGTTATCAGTAAGGAACCCTGAATAACTCTTAGTTTGTCACTTGATCCCGTAATCACTGCTACTTACTCTGTTTTGCAACTCACCCACCCTTTGCTCCTTCCCCTCTGTTATCTTCCTGAACTGAATTCTTGTTATCCTTTCCATTCTTGTTTTTCTCTCCCCCCCCCCCCCCCCCCCC
>PVKB01003434.1:60550-200943 GCA_004027205.1 Ctenodactylus gundi | reverse complement strand
GGGGGGGGGGGGGGGGGGGGGGGGGGGGTGAAGGGAGGAAAAGGAAGGTAGGGGGAGGGACAAAGGGACAGCGGGAAAGTCCTTGTCACTTTGACAAGATACATATGTGCACAAAATGCTCAACTCCATTGTAAACCTTAAATGCTGCATGTGTACATATCAATAAAATGGGGGGGGGGGAAACTGTTATGAACTATTACATTCTCCTAATAATATTAACTATTATGAACAGATTAACAATAACAAGTGTAGAATAAGATATTTTAAAAAGACATAACATAATAACTGTTGAAAATTGAATTGAAAAATATCATAAAAATAAGTTAAAATACCATACCCTTTGAGAAAACTAGCTTGAATAACACTAATTTTCCCCATAGGCATCATGGAAATAAGAAAAAAAAGTATCACAGCACCTTCTGAGGGCTATAAAAAAGAAATATCGGCCCAGATCATCAAAACGATTAACACTCTTCTTGAGTGTTCAAGGAAGAAGCAAAAATTTCAATTGTTTCTGTATGTCTAAATAAAAAAAAAATATTTAGTAGAATCGACATAAAAATTACAAAGGTACCTAATATTTACATGCAAGAAACACTGATAAAATGATGTGTTATTCATTTTTTACTATTGTAACAAGTATCTAAGATAATTAAATTATAACAGGAATTTATTGGTTGACACTTTTGCAGTTTTAAAACCAATATCCATTAGAATCATTGATTTTTCATAACAGTGTTTCATAGCAAGAACATGTGAGGTTCAAGTTTTAAATGAGTCTTTACATTTGAGGTGTCCATTTATTTCAATGGAAATTAGTGGACAATTCTCAGACGAAGAAGATCTGATGGCCAGAAAATATATAAAACATGAGGTTCAACATCTTTAGCCATTAAATAAATGCAAATCGAGGCATCAATAAGATATCCATCTCCACACACACACACAAAAAAAAAAAAAAAAAAAAAAAAAAAACTGGCATATATCAAGAACTCGAGCAACAATCAGTGCTGGTGCGGCTGTGAGGAAAAGAAACCCTCTTACCTTGCTGGTGAGAATGTATAGTGGTACAACCACTATGAAGGGCAGTATGTAAATTTCTCAAGGGGTTGAAAATAAGTATCCCATTTCTTCCAGTGATACCTCTTCTGGGAATCTTTCCAAAGAGTTAAAAGCATCATATAAAAGATATATAAGTATACCTATGTTCATAGCAATGCAACTCACAATAACTGAAATGGGGAAGACACCAAAATACCCATCATCAGACCAATGAATACACAAATGGAGTACTACTACTCACCTATAAAGACAGATAGGTTTGTGATTTTATAGGTAAATAAATGCAACTTGAGACCACCATTTTGAAAGCAGTTATTGAGACACAGAAGGTTAAATATGGAATGTTTTCTCTAATGTGAGAAACTCAGAATAGAGTCATTTCATGGAATTAAATGAAGGGATAGTGGTATAGGGAAAAGGGGTGCTATGTGAAGATCAAAAAAAGGAGAGGGAGTTTGTAAATTCAATGCGACATATATGTGCACAAAATTCTCAATTTCAACAGAAACATCATATATCACATACTAGCATATTAATGAAATGGGAAAAAAATGAAAATGTGAAGTTCAAAATGGCCTAACTCAAGCCCAGGATTAATGGGAGAGAGAACAGGACTAGAGTCCCAGAATATCTTCTTATTTCTCCTTCCCAGTGACCTCATGACCTCCCCACCTCTTACAGCTTTAGTCACTTGCCGGCTTCTCCACCTTAGGGTGCCAGGAGCCCCAGCACAGCTGTTTTTAGCAGATGCCAAAGATAAAAAAATGTTGTGTTCTACCTCATACTTTATGTTCACCTCACAATGCAAGGTGCATTTAGTTGTATCTCATAATAATTGCATCTCATAGTATTCAAAGATACATATTCATTTTTTAAGTTGAGGGGAAAATATGTTACATTAATAATATTAATACTTTGCTAATATTAATTGTAGAAACCAAATGCCCTGTGCAAGTAGAAACTGGTCCAGAGTATCTGATTTTTTTCTCTTTTTTTATTCTCTGACACTTCCTGTTAGCACAATACTACTGAATGACTTACCAACGGTGCCCAGAACAAAGAGATACAACACCATGTCCCTTAGCAGGTGATGCCATTAGCCACATTAAAACAGATTTCGGTGAATCTACACCATGGCTACTAGAACTAGTTATCAAATTTGGAAATACTACAGAACACAAGATAAATAGTTTTAAAACTAATTACACTTACATTCTACTTTGAATATCCTGCACATTGAAAAATGTTGTAATACTAGGTATACTACGTATTACGGTGAAGATAAAGAGAGATACAGGCAGAGACAGATAAAATATGTATAGACATTACATGGTTAAAACTATAAAATGTAGCCTGGGCTACAGAGCCAAACCATGTCTCTCCCCCGCCCCTCCCCAAAAATGTAAAGACAGAAACATAATGTTCAATAAATAAAACATATTTTCTCAAACTTATATTCAACTTTAAATCACATTTCTTTTAAAACTCCAGCATTTTTGTAAATATAAATAAGTTCATTTAGATATTTATTTTCAAAAGCAAAGAATTACAATACGTAAAATTTGTGGAATAAAATCATACTTGGAGAAATAAAATGAAATTATCTAATTTCAAAAGGTATTATGAATCTTTAACAATCAAACTTCCCTGGTCCTGCCACTGAAATGAATACAGAGATTAATGGAACAAAAGCTGTAACATAGAAATATCTACATACAAATATGAATAACTGATTATTGGAAAAAGAAATCAATTTAATGGAAGAAACACAAAATCTCACACACTTGGAGATGGGTATACTTAATATACATATATAGAAAGTCAAACAGTAACTTTCATATTTTGTTCTAAGAAAGAGAATTTGAAAGAGCTTTTAGTAAAATCACATGAAAACAAAATATTTGAGCCTCATTGCTAGTGAATGGTTTGTGTCAAAAGTACTCTTGATAAAATTAAAATGATTATGAGAATCCATTCAGTATTTAAAAATATTGATCTTGTTGAAACCATTTTAAGAAAAATTCCCTGGATATTGAAAAGAATTATAAATACATAATACTAAGTATATTATGTTTTATGATGAAGATAAAAAGATAGAAAGACAGGTAGAGGCTGACCAAGGCTTGGAGGAATAGCATACTCTCAGAGCACTTGCCTAGCAAGCACAAGGTTCTGGATTTGATTAACCAGCACCACATAAACCAGGCATGGTGGCATATGCCTATAACCCCAGTACTCAGAAGGCTGAAGCAAGAGGATTGAGATGTGTCAAAAAAAAAAAAAAAAAAAGCATAATTAGACTGCCAAGTTGTCTCAATTTGCCTATATGCTGGGAGAAATATTTACAAGCCACATGTCCAGGGAAATATTAGAATGTGTAAAAAAAAAATCTAAATTTATTGACTAGCTTCCTACAAGTGTGTCAGTCCATATAAAGATGTTCAGATCACAACTCTTATGGAACTTGAAAAACAAAGTGAAACAGGGGGGTAGGGCCTGGAGGGAGGGAGGGATGGGTAAAGGGAGTGACAAAAGGAGAGTGGGAAAGTCCTTGTCACCTTGAGAAAATACATAGGTGCACACAATGCTAAACTTCATTGTAAACCTTAAATTTTGCACTTATACATATCAATAAAAATGGGAAAAAAGTGTTCAAAAGGTACAAGCAGACATTTCAATGAAGAAAATAGATTGAAAACACACGAAACCACATTAAACTTCATTGGGCAGAACAGAAATGCAAATTAAATGACTAAATGTCAGAACACATCTGCCAATAATGTGTATGTATATTGTATTCATTTTTATGTGTAGCACATGATATATAGATGCATATACACATACATGTGTGTGTAACATTTATTACATGTACTGTGCATCACATATGCATGAGAGAAGTCAATGTTGGTGAAATTGTGTAGAAACTTCATGACTAGTATATTTTCCATTAAGTCAGTGTGAGTAGATTTCTTGAAGAAATAAAATTCTTTGATTCTCATAAAACTAATGTTTTTAGCAGTTTTATTTGTAATATGCAAAAAATAGAATATGGATAAGATTCACATGACAAAATTTTAAATAAATCATAGCATTTCACACCATCTAATACTAGCAAGATAGTGGGATAAGCTGTAGACACACAAAAATAACTTGCTTGACTCTTCAGAGAATCATATTTGTTGACAAATATTCAACGAAAATCTTGAGTACTGCATCATTGTATTTATTTAAAGTGATAAAACTATAAATATTGAAAGCAGAGTAGATCTTCAGGTCATAGGAGGGAATGGCTGTGGCTGTAAAAATGGAAAAATATGAGATGCTCTGCTATGAAGATTTTTGTATCTTGACTGTATCAATAGTCTGGCTGCTGTACAGCAATACCATTTTAAAACATGTCATTATTCGGAGAAATATTATTACCATTACATTAGATTTTTAGATTTTATTTTTTCCACTTGGATATAATTTTACAATTACCTCTAAATTAACCATTGCACTCTATGCTTACATATTCCCCACAAATTGATGAAAACTTTAAGTACACGGACAATGTAAATTTCTTCATTGAAACTAGTCTCTAGCACAAGCTTAAAATATGGTAACTACTCAATAGGTGCTACTTTGGTGGATCTCTCTATAGTCCATATAGACATGTTATTTTCTATTTTCTTTCAGCAAAAGTAGAGTAGTAAGGTTTACTAGTTCAAAAGAGAATTTTACCCTTTCATATCTCTAGTCCCAGTGAAAAATGACTGCTTAGTAAATTTAACTGTACAAATCTTCAGAGCACGGTGGAGATCTGTGAATTGAGCATGCAGGCATAAAGAATGGCACTCTACGCTGTAAAGTGAGGCATTAGCAAAGGTCCTGAGACAGCTGATCTAATTCTGTGAACAAGGATATTTCAATTCATTAGAGTACCTAACAGGTCAGTTATGTGCTAGTCACTAAAACATAAAGAAGGTTGCCAAAGGCTAGAACTACGGAAAAAAGTGGTTAGAACAGAAGGAGAGAATCTGGAACCATTATTTTTATAGAATGCATTTATTTGCCAGAAGACAGGAGGTACAGCCACTTGGTAGTGATTTTGGAATTAAAAGCAGATTCTGAATGAGGAATAGTCTATGGAAAGGAAGAATATAGAACTGGAAAGAAATTTTAGGAATACATAAGATTCCAAGTTAGAAACTCCAGAAAAGCGACAAATTTTGAAGTCAAATTTCAAAGCTATTTTAAATGAGAGATTTAAAATAAATGAACAGACACAATTGATTGCAAAATTCTCTCTTCCAACTTTTTCCTGAAATTTTCACAAATTTAAATCACAATATTCTTAAGTGTATTCTATCACAGTACAGTCCTAAGAGCCCATGCTCTTAAAAACCACAGTAAGTGCTGATTTTAAATGTAGACCAATGAGCCTATTGTAAAATACGATGATTGAGACGGTCTGGTGTGTATTTCAGATATAATCACTTCAGTTTTCAATCTGTACAATTACAATGTAGTTAATAAGGTCAAATGTAAAAAAAGAAAAAAACTGTGCTACACCTATGAAACAACTAGCTCTCCCAGAAGGACAAAAGGTCTCAACCTGTGGATAAAGTAGCAGAAGGGTTTGGCACTATTTGTTGAAATTACATTTGGTAAGTATTTATTGACCTACCGTAATGTAGGTGATGTATCCTCATGGGACTTACTTAAATTAATAAAAATTAACAATCTATAAAGTATACTTCAATTTGCCTCTCTCTGACTATTCAATATGTTTTTTTTCCATAATAAATGGGTCGAGAATGCAGGAGAACATGATTTTGTGCAATGTTGTTGAAGCCATGGAGAGCTATTTTCAATAATGGGTCACCTTTTTTGACCTTAGAACTAGGAAAAACTGGGTTACTTCTCTAAGGTGTACTGATCGTAACCCTCACAGAATTAACACCAACTAGGCTAAATGTGCGGCGTGTGTAAACTCCGGAAGTGGATCTGTCCTCAGTTTGCCTTCTTAACCTTCCCGTGTTGGAGTCACTGCTCTCATTAAGCCTTCATTTTCTCAAGTTAATTAACTACTTTAGAGTTCAGTGACCTCATTTTAAAAAATGAAATAAGAGTGCCTTTCTAATAGAAGAAGTCATGATGTTTGATTACTTTTTTTATAAAATTCTGCAAGATTAGTGAAAGAAATAATGCCAAATTCAAATGCATTTAAATATATAATTACAGCTGAGGCATTTATAATTAAAATATACTTACAGGGTAAAACAAGACTCAAGCTGTACTGTTGCATTATCATATTGTGTGGATATTATCTCTCTTTTAAAAATAGCCAAAGTCTAATTGTTACTCCAAATACTGCGGAAGATTCCCTTTTATTCTTATAGCATCCACTCACGCTGTTTTGGCATTGCAATATCATGGGATAACATCAAATGTTTTTGAAGGATGATCAGGCTACATGGTATCTCTGATCATTTGCTACACCAAAGCTACATAAGAGGCTTATTCAAGGGCTAGTTAAATAAATTAAATAATGAAGCCGAAGCTTCTAGTGCATCTAGATTCGATCACGATCTTTGTTCTCATCCCCCAACATTGTGATAGTTCTTTTGATTTAAGTAAATAAATATATTTTGAAATATTTCTTCCAAAATTTTATAATGTAAGGTTTCAGTCAACTTGGTAACAGTTTTTAAAATACTAAGAGTTACTGTTTTCTAGGTTGTCAAATAAAAAGTTATTTGTCCTTTTTGTTCCACTTTTCATATTGGCTACAACAAATATATGAAAGCACACATACACATCTAGCAGCACATATATGAGCTTGGAATACTTGTATATAAGTGTATTAGGAAAACCACATTAATTCTTGTTATTTTCTACATATTCCCAGTATGGTCTGTGGATTTTTTTGGTTTGCTTCTAATGACACAAGACAGAAATATATTGACATTGCTTATCTTCAGGGTGGCTTTGTACAAACTCAAAAAACACTTTTGAAGTCAATTACACGATTGACACACATAGAGCAGATTCAGAGGAGGACAAATGTCAAAGTATATTACTAACTCGCTATAAATTTAGGAGAAATAATTTTTAAAATATGCAAATTTGAAAAATACATGTCCATATTCCTGAGAAAGTTCTGAACAAGTGCTATTTTTACACAAATGATGTCTGTAAGGTAGAAAGGTTAAAATTTGCTTTTATTTATTTTGTTAACATATTATTAACACTTCAATTGACTTTCACAGTACTGGCAAAATGAAACAAAAACAAAACAATCCCAGGGTGTGACAACAATGAGCTACATCCCAGCCCATTTTCTTTGTTTATCTATTTTGAGGCAATGTTTCCAGACATTTCTGAGGGTGGCCTTGAGCTTGTGATCATTATTTCTGTTTGTGCTTTGCTATTTTTAAATTTAGTTAAGTAAAAAAAAATACAAATAAAAAGATCAAATACTCCTTTTTCCCCAGTCACACGAAAGTAAGAAAATGTATTTCCATATACTGATAGTTGCCTTTTACATATTGGTGTGGCAATTCCAGTGTGCTAGGCTAATTTCTATTCACATTTGGTTTATAACTGAATTGTGTATCTACATTTAGTATTTTCTTTTTCTCTTTAAGTATTGATAAACTCTCAAGATTCTTTTCCAGACACATTTCTAATTTTTTAATATTTTTCAGGAAATGATGTCACTCCTGACCCAATATTTTTTCCACTTATATTGACTTCTCCTTGCTGGAACACTATTGGGAGTTTTAACCTTCATACCACACTGCTTACTCTGCACTATTGCTTCAATGACTAAGAATCATTAAGAAAATCACTCACTCAAAACTGAGGAAAGTACCCCATATATAATATATATATATATTTATCCATCAATCTCTCTATCTGTCTCTCTATCTACCTATAGTATTCCATATCTCAAAGAATGTTTTAAGTGTCATTCTGACTAGGCAAGTCACACATTTGAAGACCACCCTACCATTTACTTCCTTCACTTCTTAAAACTTAATAACTTGCTATTTTTGTTTCTCTTCTTAAATATTTTCCAATTTCTTCATTTCATTCCATCACAACTTTTACCATCCTGGTTGAAGGTCTTTTTATTTCATGACCTAGATTCTCCCAACATCCTGTTACAAAATTACTTTTTTTTTCTAACTTTGTGCTTCTTAAATATTTTTTAATTACACCAGCCTTGAAAGTACTATACAAAATTCAGTTTATGACATTACACTACAAACTGCATGCCAGACACTATGTTAGCAAACTCTGTATTACTTTTTCTAATATACTCTTCATATATAGGAAATTGTTTAACTCTTTAATTACATCTTTATTCACTTTTCTTTATTTCAAGTTTAGCAAAAATAATTTTTTTTTCAATATGTCATGACTATTTTCTCTACAGGGACAACTAGTTTAACCAAAATGGACTCTGATTCTACCCAATTCCTTTTCATTTTAACAACAAAACTCTAAGTTTTCATGCATACTTTATACTCTTTTTAAAAATGCTTTGCACTCTAAATTTAGTGAAATCAAACATTCAAGTATGACGTATTTAAAGACAATTTTATTGACATATTGAAAGCCTAAAAGGCAATAAAGTTAGTACTTATTTATATTTATATATCACTAATACAAGATTCTAGAAAAATAACTTTGTTCTTATTTTTGGAAGGAGAGTTTTATGATTTATCTATAATTGTGTTGGCTGGCTAACATTTCCTTCTTTATTATAGAAGATGTGCCTTTTTAATCTCTCTCTAGAGTCTTGGTGGAATCTATCAATCTGAAATTATATGTTACCTTCTACACCATATCACTAGATTGCCTCACTCTGTCTCACAAACTCAGATATCAACTATCAGCTGATTCAAACATTCCAACTCTGACTTTCTTTGAATTCCATACTCATGCATCCAGTTGCCTACTGGGAGTCATCTGTGAAACATGTTAACATTTCTTTTAACCTTTTAGTTGCCATCTTTTAATACCATTTTTACACAGTTTTGTTAACACAAATTATGTGTCCATATTAATAGCACTCAATATTGAATATTCATATGTGGATACAATGTACATTCATTATATGCAAGTGGTCTTGCTCACATATAATTTTTAAAATTCTGCTACCAATCAGTTACTGTATATAAAAAACCTTAAATAGGGGCAACTCACATGGGGCCCACACCTCTCTGATAACAGGAACATTTTACCCTCTGTTCTTTGTTTCTGAGTGAATAGCTATTCAATTTGTTCTACACCTAGCCTTAAAAAAAAAAAAAAGAATCCCCAAATATTACATGAGTCTAGTAACTCCTTGACATCTACATTCAGAGAGTTTTTCCAAGTCAAACTTTGTCATCTTCTCCTCCATGTGTCACTTTCAGAGGAGAAAATAGCATTTCCCAACAGGGACAAAAGACAAAGGAAGGCACCCATTTCTTATAAAGTAACAAATACCTAAATTGTCCAATGTTTTCCTCAATTATGAATGAGTGTCCTACCAACATAGAGGGTTCTAAGGAAGCCAGTTCTTTGTGAATAAGTTAAGAATTGTGTGAAGCAAGGACAGAATGACAAAGGTGAATGAAAAGTGCTGAATATTACTAAGCTGAAGATTCTTCCCTTGTTTTACAAGCATGTTTGGAGGGATTAGTTAATAACCTCAAGATGTTATTCATATTAGTTAACATATGGAAAGTAATTATATATGTGACAAATAAAATATCTGTTTTATATTAGCAATTGTAATTATTATAATATTATCTACTCATGTTGATTAATATAATTTTGCCCTCCATGTCTCTAAATCCTTAGTGACAGCTCTTCTTAATCAGGCACTTTTTCTCTGGACTCAAGTAAAATCATTGAAATTTATTTATAGCCTAATTAATCTAATTCTATACAAGCAAAGAGAAATCATATACTTTGATCCAGACCTTTGATGATGTCTATAGATTGAACATGAAATGCAAGTCACCCTTCCCTATTTCTCAGTTACATTGGAGAAATGAGTTTGAAAAATGAAATTCAATGTTGTTCCTTTTCTATTGTTGTCCTAATCAGCAATATCAACAATAAAATGAAAATGAATCCTTTCTTCATTTTTCTATAATGATTCTAAAGGAAAATTCACCTGACGTATCAAAGATTTCATATTTTCAGTAGGACTTCAAAATATTAATAACACTAATGAACACAAAATCAACACTAATAGTATTTCACATTTATTACAACACGGTCTTAGAAAGGTGAATTGTTAAGTTGCTTTCATTCAAAATATTCAGTGTTAACAGTTAAAAATCCAGATTTAAGGATAAGGACAACTTATTAAAGCATATTGGTTGTTGTGATTCATTAAACATATATTCAATACACATTTACTTAATTAATGAGCATGGGTTTGTTTATTTCTTTTATTATGAAAACACATCCGTGTCAATGGCTTATCATCTCAATTATCATATGCTACAAGAATGTGGATGCTTTTCACAGGGCTGCTCATTTCAGATGATATATTCATTTTAATTGAATTGAAATAATGCATTTCATTGTCATCACTCATTTTTTTTTTATTTATTGGTAGACACATTTACATCTGGACCTTGTGAAATATTCAATTCTTCCGGTAAAAAAGTATAATGTATGTGCCTTCATCTCTTGAATTTCGCATCATTCTCAAACATACAGAGGGATTTCAACGAGCCTTCCAAGAGAAAGCTCTATGGGATGTCAGCCTGGAACTCCTGGGGACAATCTAGAGGAGATGCCAAAGTAAACCACCTTTCTAACTTTGTGTCTCTTTATGTCAATAAAAAATTAGACCATGAATATTGTGACGTACAGTGCAAATGGATGATCTGTGTTTTGGCAATTTCTTATGTATCATTTTAGCTCTGTCATCTCATAGACTGAAATTTTTGACCCAAACGGCCAGTGCCAAACCATTTACACAGGCAGTTAAATAAATGAAACTAAACCCTATGTGAACTCACACAGAGGAAAATGTATGGTATCTGTAAAGGGGTTCACATTCTGGGTAAAAATTTATTCATTCCATCAAAATAGATTGCATATATTATGCATTGGATAAGTTACAATTAACCCAAGAGGATGCGCTTATGTTTATGGTACATTATGCACATATGCACATACAAGCACACACATTTGTGCCAATCTCAATTATAATATACTACAAATAAGTGCAAAATAGAAATTTCTTTATATTAGTAAATACGATTAGCATATTTTAGGGAAAATTAAGTGTTTTTTCAGAAATACATAAGATCTATGTAGGAAAATAAAGAACTTTTTAAACTTTGCAAATACAGCAATGGCACTTTTAGTTGGCTGTTAAAATATGATTCTGTGTATCTCACTTTTTCCGTCATGGTACTAAATATTGAATTATTTAATGAAATAAATGTTAATCATTATGTTACTGAATATGAAGTTATTAAAACGCTAGTCCTGAATTTCATGGAAACATGGAAAAGAGTGAGGAGAGAAGTACAGAAACATAAGCACAAGAAAAATAAAACAAAGATAACACACTGAAAAGACAATAAATTTCATACAACATATTAATATTCTGACTCTAACGATATAGCAAATGAGATGTTCTAAGTTAATGTGTATACATCAATTGTATTAACTTCATGTATTAATGTTCATTATATTTATATATATATATATTTGTTTCTAAACATCAACTGTTACTCCAATTAGATATGACAGGAGAGATATGGCAGCCAAACCGAAAATATGGCTCTTGTGTAGAATGTTTTTTAATATAGTTTCTTATTATTTTCACATTTACATTTCATATGCCATGTAAAGTTTTCTTGTGGTACTCTCATAAATGACTAGCGATATTTTCTTTTTCACATGAGCTGTGACTATCAACAGCAACATTTGCCAGAGGCTTTGATTCAGCTCTCTATGCCAACCAACATTTTTTATTCAATAAGAATGCTCACCACATATTCTATAGGTTGGTTACCATACATGTTCATTGGTGGAAGATGAGGGCCACAAGATGCTGTCTTTGTAAGTGGGATTTGACAGTTACAGACAAATTTGCTAACAGTATAAAATTTGGGGAATTTTAATCATGTAAGTTTTTGAGTTTTTATTGTTCATATGCCACAGTCTAGCATCTTTTCTAAATATTTGCCATTTCTTTTTGAACTCTCAGATATGTCTGAAAAAGTTAAAAGATGAAGTAAAAATAATGACAAGTTTCATGGCTCGATAAATATCCCAGACTTAATAGTAAAATAAATAAATATATTGTAAATGGTGAAACACCAAACACAGTGTACTAAACACAAGGAGTTAAATTTTAAAATGCTGTATTTTTTGCAGGAGGAATAGTGCAGAGTTTAAAGAGCTTGACTAATAAGCCCAAGGCCTTAGGCTTACTTCCTCCATAAAGCTGGGTGCAATGGTACACGCCTGTAATCCCAGCACTCAGGAAGCTGAAGCAGGAGGATTGACTTGAGTTCTAGGCCAGCCTGGACTCCATAGTGATTTAAGGACCAACATGGATTGCAGAGTTAGACCCTGTGCAATAAAAAAAAAAAAAAAGAAAGCTGTAATTAGAGTATCTTAAAGTGACAAAAAATATACGTAATACTAAGCTATTGCTATGATTTGTCTGCCTTTAATTTTATAATTAGTGTGATTCATTTTATTTAAACAAGAAAATAAAGCACCTCAAATAGATATAATTATTATAAATAAAACCAGACATATACCAAAAAGTTGCTATAAATAATTTAAGGCTCAAAGAAAAATCATTATTTTAGTAAATATATTTTTTTTTAATTCACACTTTCTAGTTAGAAAGTGTTTCTTTTTTCTTCTTCTTTTTTTTACAATATAAAGTTTCTACTTAAAACAAACTTACTTTTTCTAATTTGGAAGCAAAAGCATTACAGGTGAACTTTTTTTAATCTTTCTGAAGAGTTGAAGAAAAATGTACTGCTGAGAGAAAAAAAAAACTTTTTTTCATAAGCTTTTATGGAATAACCACAATAATAGAAAACATGTTTCACTCAACATCAAAGCTCAGTGGTGTTTATTAGCCCTGTGAAGTCATAAAAATGTATCCAACCTAAGAATACCATGCAGACTTGATTTTTTTAATATGTACATACTAAATATCTTATAACTCATAATTTTTCTGTGGTAGCTTTCAAAGGATGAGCAGAATAATGTGGTCAGAAGGACCCAGATGTTATTTTTTTAAATTTTAAATAAGTCTCTTAATTATGCATATGTCTCAATTCATTATTTTGGAAACTACTGGATTTAGATTAAGTCTGTGGTTTTCACTCTTCTCTCTTTTTTATTTATTTATTTATTTTTTATGATATAAACTCAGTATTTGAAACTGGCGGTGACCATCCAGTGCTGTGCACCTACACGGCAAAAATAAAAGAGCCTAAGTCACCTGCTACCAGAGGCTGAGAGCTTGGATGATAATTAGGAGATTCAAATCCCTTGACCTCAGCCATGGTTACTTCAAGTAGTTCTCAGAAACAAGGAATTTCCAGAAGTATTTGCTTAAAAAATGGAAACAATGTGGTTAAAATGCAATAAAGATATTTATCATACTAATATATAGTAATGTCTAAATTCTTTTACTTCAGAAAATCATTTACTGATGAGTTTCTTTGGATCATAAGAGAGATAGTTTTTGAAATTTTGGAAAAAATAAATATATATTTGAATAAATAAATGGTTTAGATTGATAAAATTATCAATTATTACCATCTTTTAATGATTGGAATTCTGTATTCTGATCATCTAGGAAAATGCATAGAGTTTGTAACAGTCTATGTAGCAAGTGTTTGAGAATAACCATTTCTCAGTAAGAAAACAGTGAGAGAGGCTCAAACAATAGACAAATTATTTTCCAAAGAGAATCTACCCAAAAATATGTAACAAATGGTTAATGGTTGAATATTCACTGTGATAGAAATAATACTCATTAATATATCTCCTCTTCCTTTGTTGTTATTAATATATATTTGTGATACATCAGGATTATTTTCCTTTTGGTGAGCTGGTACTAATCTATATAATTTTTAAGGGAAATGTGTATTTCTCTTCTGAAAATGAAATGGCCCAATATGTTTTATCTGGAAAAATGTACTGTGGAAAATCAACTCAGAACTTATATTTTAATTTTTGGTGTGCATTTACCTCATATCACCATTAATATCACATCATATGTGATTTAATAGCTCCAGTCCATTATTTGTTCTAAGTCTACTACTAACTCAGGTTTTGAAGCCATTCCCAGTTTTAGAACTGGCGTATCTCTTGACACCTGGGTTTAATAAAGAATGTAACTATAATAAGACAAGAGAAATGCGTATGTTACAGCATTAAAAGATTTATTAATAATTTATAAGGAATCATTAAATAAAGAGAAACTCTGGAGAGAAACATGACAAGATAAAATTCAGCACATCGAGAAATAGCACATTTGATTAAGATAAAAGAAATCTAGTGATAGGATCCATTTTTCAATAAATGGCACCTTTCGGTTTTACAATGGTAAACTTACATGACTGTAATGTAACTTACAAATTTTTATTGTTTAGTTAAAGTGACCATCATAATGTTGTAGCACAACTTATTATACATGTGTTTATGGTGATATCTGTATAAACATCCTATGCTGCCTGTCACATGAAACTATAACACAATGTAATTGTAGAGAGTGTATGTTAACAAAAAATAAATGGATATGGTACTGGCTTATGTACTTGTATACCATATTTTTATTATTATTTTAGAATATATTTGTAATTATTAAAAACACATGTTTACTCTAAAACAATAGGTCATGTTACTTTCTCTACACCCTTGACACCTGCTTTGTGAGGTTTATTGGTTTATTTGTTCACCTGTTTGTTTCAGATAAGTTCTCATTAATTTGCCTGTGTTTGCTGTATGGTTGTAGTAATGCTGGATCCACCCCCTAGACTGATGAAATTACAAGTGACAACTTTTTTGATTGCATCATTTCCTTTTGTGGTTGATTCAATCTCATATTATTTTTTCATCATGGCTCTTAACTGTAAATTATCCACCTCCAACATTTCCAGGAAGAGGTCATACCAAGTAATTGATCTGGAAATAAAGTTACTAAGGCATAAAAAGGTAGAAAAGAATGGATGCTTATTAATCTCTAACCAGGCATGATTTAGTGCACCATAGATGTAATCTTGGAGAATGATAAAAAAAAAACAATGGAAGCTCTTAAAAATATCTCAGCATGCATGCATTAAAATAACATTGATATGTACAAATAAAATATGTAAATCAAAACAAAGTTAAAGTTTTAAATCCTGAAAGTGAGAATTTATTTTTGAAGTCAGCAATGATACCAAAAGGACATCATTTTAAACTTAGAGGTCAGGAAGTGTTTCTGGCCTTGATCTCTGCCTGGTCTGACAAACAGCATCCTATGTGTCCCGTGTGAGGAGGTGGGACACAAATAAGGACCCCAGGCACCAGAGAAAACGCATCAGCTAACAACCAACTCTAAAGTTCCCATCTATTTTGTAAACTTAATTCCCTTGTATTTAGTTCCTCCCAGTTAATCCTATGAAAGTCTCTGGTCCAAAGAGAAAGGTGGAGATATTCACAATCTTGGAAAATTATTTTGACGATTTCCCTCAAAGCTGGCTTTGAATATTTTTTTTTTAACCATAGAAAATAGCATTATGTGATTTGGTCAATGTGCCAAGCAGACACACCTGGAGATTAAGGCCTTAAAGTGACCAAGTGACCAATCATAGTGTGGAATCAGCCAGCCAGGAGTTACCTGCTCACTGCACAGTTCTAGCCCTGAGCCCTGAGAAATTTCCCTGCATTTGATTGTGTTATTGGCCACCTTTGAATATTTTGGGGTTTTTTTTTTTTTTTGTAAATTATTAGTTGAGCTGACAAACGCCTGCCTGGTTGCTCACTGAACTTGCTCTCAAGAGTGTCTGGTACTTTGATTTACTTTTTTAAAATTTACTTTTAGCCATAGGGGCCTAGGAGTGAGGTAAACATCATTCTTAGGGCCAACTCCGACTCTCTAGTTTGGAGCAATAATCAGTATAAAAAGAATTTTCAGAGACAGAAGATACTGAGGATACAGTGAGCCTGTCTAAGTATCCGTTTGGCTACTGTGTGTCATCTCTATCTACAACAGGCTGTGTCTCATGATGTTGAAGAATAAAGTTATGGATGAAGGAGGAAAGCTAGACAGGGAATATTTATTTAAAAGATGAGAACGCAGAGGTATAAACTTCTACTAACTAGAAGGAATCTCAATATAGGATTTACACAACATTCTTTGTCTAGGAGGTTTTATGCTAGATGAATGAGGGAGGAACTTCACTAGCCAACCTGGTGGCTGACCACTCTGCACTTAAAGCCCTGTACCCTTATTGCCTTCTTTGCTATTTAAAAGGTTTTAACCATAAATAATTCTATTAAGTGATCAGCTACTAGTTGTTCTAGAAAGCAGAAATGGCAATTGCATACTTTCTTCTTTTACCAAAAATTCCTCCTTCTGGGATGGAGTAATAGCGCAGAAATTATGGCACTTGCCTAGGAAGTGTGAAAGGCTGGGTTTGATTACCCAGCACCACATACTACCTGTGTATGATGTCACATACCTAAAATCTGAGCATTCGGTAGGCTGAGGCAGGAGGATAAAGTGAGTTCTTAGGCAACCTTGGCTACATGGTAAGTTCACAACAGCAGGGAGTACATCATAAGACTCTGTCTCAAAACAGTATATATATATATATATATATATATATATATATATATATATATATATAATTCCAAGGTTTCCTTATTCCTAATTGTGTATATGCCCATCTGCTCTTGTCTTAACACTCGTCTGAAGCATTATCTATAACTGCCATGAGAGGAGAGGAGTGGTAACCTCTGTGGCTGCTTCTAGCAGACAGAGGCTTAGAACGCAGGTGACAGCCAGGACTTCCACAAAGCAGGTCTATCTATGGATCCATAATAAGAACTTGAAAGCATATTAATCATCACTTTCTTGTATGTCATCATTTGGAGGAGGATTACCTCTTGGTGAAAAGAAAGAAATTTAACTATTGTGTTGAGGATGCATGGTCCAAAGATAAGTACTTTAATATTATAACATGGAGTCCCAAGAAAGAAGGCACCTAGAACCATATCTGTGTTAATACATGACTCAGACTGCCACCATACATATGAATTTCCCTCTCCTGAAAGATGGAACAGATGTGGTGAGATAGATTCTTAAATGAAATGTACTTGTAAGGTATTTTAATTTTCCAGGTGCCAGCTTTTTCAGGAATATGTAGGTTTCTCCCTTCTGCAATTTGACTGGAGAATGAAGGATATAGCTGGCAATTCCTGGAACTTGTGACATGAAAGAGTTCTCTTTCTCCATGTTGTGTACCCACTTACTTATTCCTGTCACCAGAGTTAGTCACTTTGAATAAATCACAAAACAAATGAGAAAAACAAAGAGAATAGTCACAAGCAACAATTTCCTTTATACATTTCACTTCTCGTGTCTTTTCTTCAATGTAACTTGAACTCTCCACAACATACACACATCCTCTTTGTGTCATCATCTTTTTCTATTCAACTAGGGCAAAATCATACCATACAAGAAGTCTTTCATATCCAAAATTTTCTCTTCCTTTCACTTTTCTCTTACGAAAAAATATCCTCATAACTATATCTTTCTTTACAACTGGTCTTTTCTACTTACTGGTTACTTTCATTGTGCACCTTATTCTCAAATATTGCACAAACATAAAGTACTAAAAACGAATATTGGAAATCAGCTTGTTCGTACTGAGCTCTGGCATGTGTGTCTGGAGCCATAGCACAGCCATGTTGTATTCTGCTGCCAAGGAAGTGACCTTGGCATTTGGCCAGAAAAAGTTGACCTCTCCATGAAATTTGGGGCAGAAAAATAAGGAGGTGAGCTTAGCATGGACAAACATTTTTGAAGGTTCAAACAAATCCTTGACTGCTCCATGACCTATATTAAGAGAAAGTATTCTGCTTGTTTACAGCTACGTATAAAAGTAACTGGGCTAGGAATAAACATTGTCTTCAGCTCTTGCTGAAGTCCAGTCTGCTCTGATTAATGCTGTCTCTTCTTTTTTAATCCTCATTCCCTCCATCAGGGTTCCTGTTACTTGACTGAGTGGGCCCGGTCACGTGTGTGTCAAAATATTCAGTCCTACCTGTTGTACTGATGTCTCTTCAAGTAAAGGCTTTGTCTCCGTCAAGAAGTCGGTGTTACAGGTCTCAGAAGGCACATGTGGTTAGCAGAAGTAGGTTTATAATACAATATATCATAGTAGAGTTTATAATCCAACAGCAAGACAGTCATGACCTGCTCATATTGTCTGCCTTCTAATCAGAAGAACTGAGTTCAGGTGAAAGAAGCAAAATGCCAGATTTGCAATGAAATTCTTTAAATTCTACCAGAAAAGTTACTTCATGAGGAATAGACAGAAGGCAAATATACAAAAATAATCTTAAGTAATTCTACACTAAAAGAATCAGATCAACTATTGCTCTGATACATGCTATTCGTTCCTGTGACTTGCAGCCTGTTAAGTATCTTATAGGACTGAATAAGGCCTAAGACTAGGGCAAGGACCATTAGAGTTACACATAGGTGCTCACATAACCTGCTTGTCAGATCCTGGCGGTCCTAAACTAGGGATTTTAAGGTGAGAGATTTAATTTATCATAGGTCTACTGTTGTTTGTACACCCTGGAAAGTGTAATTTGATATATTATTTTGTTTTTGGAATAGGAATAGAGATATAGAAAATTAGACATCAGAGAATACAAAGCTGTTCCTTAGTTTTAGGAGCTGGTAGTGCTTACGCGGCCTGTCTTAAATAGCTCAAGTCTCCTGGAGTTGCAATAATCACTAGATAGTAAGCTCACTAGGGCACCAACTGAGCCGTAGGCTTTGAGACTCAATATCCATAGTGGCCCAAAAAAGTTTTTTAAGTCTGAACCAAATGATCTCAGTTGTCTGTTGGGGGAGATTTAATAAAACCATTCATATATTATATAACAGCCTCAATTGCAGTTAGGTTACTTAAGTCCACTTAAGCCTGTCCAAAAATATGAAGACTGAATATTTAAGCATTTCCCCAAAAAAGTAATGGGTAAGGAGAAACTTATCTCATAAAGAAAACTGAGCAGGAGAAAAGTGTTTAGTTACTAGAGTTCCACTGATATCCATAGCCAAATATGAGCCAGAATCCAATGGCTTGAGAGACGTCAGAACAGGACAAGAGGCCTCACCGTGGAGGCGGTCTCACTGTTCCACTTGCAACAACCAATGTCTCCTCAGACTTGGTCCCCAGGCCTCATCATTCAAGGGAGACTCGCTGGGGCTCTGGACCAGGGATCCTTTGGTCTTCTGGACAACACATTTCCCAGAATCCTCTTTTCCACTTTTGGGGCAAGGTGACTTAGAAGTTGCACCCATATTAGGGAAGTTTCTTTCCTTGAAGTCTCTTTGCTGAAATATAAAGGCCTTACTTAACTTATTCTTTTGGGAAAGAGCCAGCAGATAACACTTGTTTGAAATTAATGTAACAAGAAGCTCTACATGCCTTTTGTCTTGGCATCTATTTGTCTTTTTACTCCTTCTGTATATCTTGGTTACAGAAAATAGAATTAGTAGTATTTAGTAAATTATCAATAAGAGTTATAATACTAAAGCCTGTTTCTTTTCAGTTTCCTAGTGATATTTGGTGACAAAGCTTTACATATCCTTCCAGGTGACAAAGAGCTGCATATAAGAAATTTTGCCCGTTTTGTCATCCCTTTTAAAAGTATTTCTAATTGAAAAATATTCTTACACTCACTCGCTCCATCTGGAGGCTATTTCTCATTTCCTAGTGGCTACTACTAGCAGTCGCGAGCACACAAGAAGCCGTGATGCATGAAGGTGAAGCTCTCCTCAGTTTTTGGGGATCTCATAGGAGAGGATCCCATGATGGCTTTCTTGGGACTCACCGGGAAGACATTAGGAGCAATAGACTCCCTATCAGACCCATAGTCTTCTTTATTATTGGAGCATCCTAAAAAAATTTCTCCACCATTTTTCCTTCTTCTTCTGAGGTCCAGAGCAATCCTAGCGAGAGTTATGATGTTTGAATCTGCTCACATTATCACACTGTAGTGCCCACATCTCCCCAGAGTCATTTCCAATGAGCCTCAATGTGAGTCTTTTTAGAATTAGCTGGAGACGATTTTTTGAACTGTGCCACGGGAGGTATTGTAATTTTGATAATATATCTATGTGAACAAAATACTCAAGTTCAATGCAAACATCATGCATACATATATATGTATGTATAGATGTGTATATATGTATATATATATATAAAATGGTAAAATTAAAAAAAAATTAATAAAAATGCTAATCTCAGGATATTCAAAGAATTGTAAATAAGCACCTTAGAGTTTAAAAACATAAAGGCTTTACATTCTAAGTTAATATGTGCCATTCTGTTTATTAACTTCTGGGTACATATTATTTATAATATTCTATTTAGGTTGTTTTATAAGTAAGTAGAAATGCATGCATTTTACTCACATAGCTTAAAAATGGCTAATTTAAGTTTCTTGGTGTATTAAAAATAAATATGTATTTAAGATTGTTAAGATATTAACTAATCATGATAATATTGACTTTATTAAAATTTTAAGACATGATTTTGACTATTTAATGCTTCAAGTACAAAAATCCAGAAATGTAAGAAATAGATTAAAATTGCTAACTAAGCTAGTTTTGTATATCAGTTCTCTTAAATAATCCATAATAATTATTTAGTAAATATAAAAGGATTAATATTTCCAAATATTTATAAAAACATCTGAATCATCAGGTACTAAATGTATGTCTTCAGGAATTCAAAGGGTTTAAAATTTAGGTGTATTAAATAATTTTTTCAAAATTATTAATATATACATACACTTAAAATCACATCCTTAAATATATCCAATATTAAAATAGCATATGTAATCAAGTTTATTATGTTTAGGAGGTTATATATTTAAAAATTCAAAATATAATACATTGATGTAGAGCTAGAGTTTCATTATCTCTTAAGAAGCTTTTTTTAAAAAGTTGGTTCCCAGTAAATACTTATAAAAATTAACTTAAATTGCCAAGGTAATTTCTTCTGTTTTCTATTTTAGTTTTTTGATTATAAAAATTTTCAAAATTTATATCATACTACTGTATTTGCATTATGCAATAGTTACAATCATTCAATGTTAGAAATTATTATATACACATATTGAATCTTTGTATTTACTTCTCTCCCCTTTAGACCTAATGATATTAAAAAGAATTAGAGGGTTTTTTGTAGAATGTTAATGTGTTGTAAAATATTTTCAATAATTTGTTTGTAACTGGTGAAGTGAACACCTGTTATAACATTCTGTAAATATATATATATATATATATATATATATATATATATATATGGAACTAGAAAAAAGTACACATCTAAGGTTAAAATATGCTAAAAGTTTGACCCTTGTCTAATATTTAGTACATAGAGTGAAAGTTGCAAATTTAATGAGTACCAGGTTACCAATAAGGGGACTTTTTTTTGTTATGCATTGTATTTGGGTCTTAAATGTATAAAATGACCAAAATTTTACCATCTCTGATGTTTATATATGATACAATTTAAGCATGGTATTTAAAACTTCCTGTATATTTATTGACTTTTATTAATCAAATATTAGGTATTGAATACATGAGGGACACACAACACACACAAGTGCGCACGCACGCGCTCCTGTGCACACGACCACACATACAGTTACAAATCTATTTGCAATCAATAACATTATTCCCCAGGCCTAAAATTTAAAATTCTTCTCTAATTTTGTATGTTTGTTAAATAAAAAATTACATCAATATAGGTATTCCAGTAATGCATGAATTCAACATTGCCTCAAAACTAAAAGTGTAATAAATATGAGTAGAATTTTTATAGCTGTGTTATAATATAAGATTCTTTGAGTATTATGATTATGTTTCTCAAGTATTGCAGACATTAACATGCAAGTGTCAACAAAATTTCTTGACTTTTTCAAGTTACGTTATATATTCTTAATTGAATTATGACAGGTATATTTGACTAAACACTGCTTTTCAGACAATACCATTGCGAGAGTTAAAGAATAAAGATTAGTCATGAACAAAATTTCAAAGTATTTCAATGTGCTATAGTGTTTAAATTATTGATTTATTACCAGCAAGACCTAGAACAAAACAAAACTTAAAAGAAAAATTTTCTTTGTGATGAAACAATTTTTGCTCTTTGGCATATTTTATGACATATTAAATATCTTAAAATATGTATTAATTTAGCTTGTTAAGGTTTTCTCCAAAATCTGCTCTGAGGCTCTATTTTTACTGTATAAGAATTACTGTTTTATAACTCTATAGTTCTTGGTGACTTCAATTATTATTATAAATGGCATTCTGTTATCTTAAAAATGTAATTTTTATTGTATAACAGAAACACAGACATTTTAATATTCTGTAAAAGCAATTAAATATTCTGCTAAATTTTTATTTTGTATATATTTAGTTGGCAGATTCCATAGTAAGTAGGCAAGTTAATTAATTTGTGTGTTTTCAATATTTTATGTGGATTATTAATTGGTTAAAAATAAATATTAATTCTTGCACATTATTTTAAAAGGTTTACAGTTCTTCTAGGTAAACAAAATACTAAAGGTATATTTGTAATTTTGGTCTTAAGTAAGTAGATGATATTATATAATCTGTGTCGACTAACTGCTTTGCTTACTCTGACTAGCTGCTCTTAGAGTATAAGTTGTCTAATCTTATATTTGCAAATACCTACCGCAAAGTAGATAAATAAACTTGATAATGGACTCTAGATAAATCCCACCTAAGGGCCATTCATTCTAAAGTTCTGATATTGCTCAAAATATGACCAAAAGGATTTATGATATCTTTCCCTTCCCACATGAAACAGAGAAGGTAATCAGACCGGAATGTACTCTGGCTGATTGACATACGAAGAGTTATCTCGACCCTCTGGGGCTACAGATGACCTCTTCACGGAGATCCTCAAGGAAAAAAAATGAAGATGTATTCTGAAACAAGAAGGGAAAATATGAACATCAGATATGCAAATCCCTAAAGTTGATAATCTCGGCTACAGATATTAAAAACTGGCTGGGATGCATAACTGTCAACAGCTAAACTTCCTAGTGAATGTCATGGCTAAAGGTCTTGTAGTCAGATTTCTTCACAAACCAAGAGAAAGCAAACAAAAGGTTGGACTTGGCATGAACAAAAAAAGTGCTTTAGTCTTAAAAGTAAGGAAATGCCTCATCCTCCTCTTAGGTATCTAAAAACTCTGCCCTATTGGACAATTAAAAATAAATAAGGAGAAACCCCAGAAACAAGGCTGAAAAAGATAAAGTTCCTGAAAGGAGAGAGTGAGGCTTGTTTAATTAGGATTAAGGACAACATTTCACTCCCCTAAACACTAGTGATGCCCAAGCGAATGATAGAAAGGGCTCAAACCCCCCTCCATGCCCACCACCATATGTACCTCAGGGGAGGAAGATAGGTAAGAAAGCAATCCCAGGCACGAGTATGTGCTAATGTTTGCAGTCAAGAAAACTCACCAGCTAATAACAGACTGTAAACTTTCCATTTATTTTGTGAATTTAAATCTCTTATATTCTTTTCTCTCTGACACATTCTAGAAAAGTCTCTGACACACAGAATGAAGGGGGGCATTACATTGACAATAATAGAAAATTATTCTTACCATTTTCTTGAAAGCTGATTTTGAAAAAAAACTCCCCCGCCCCTTTATTAATTTACAGGAACAAATGTCCACCTTGATTTGGTCACTGTAGCAGGTAGCTGAACCTGACAGCAGCCTGCCTGTCACAATAAGACCAACAAAAATTCAAGAAAGGTTCTTATGAGATATGAAGAAAATTGTAATGGCCTGAATTGAAGACCAGGCACAAAATATAGAGCTCTCAAAATAATGATGGACAGTGTAGCCTATGCAAAAGTAGTGTTTGGAATACTGAAAAAAAAAAAAAAAGACATGAATTTACTCCTAAGTCTTAACTCTCTAAGAACCTGGGAATTGCAGTTATTCATCATACAGTGAGAAAGTGAATGGTGCGTCGGCAAATGGTTAATGCAAAGGCAGCTGAAGAGTTTTTAGCTCACTGTGGAGGGAAATTATTTGCCAGTGCAGAGAATGTGGCCAGAACAGTTTGGCAGAGCAATACAGAGTGATCTAAAAGAGCAAGTCTGGCAAAACAATAGGCTGTATGACTTTTGCATCTGTAAGTTCACTGTATAATGTTCATATATAACATAATGACCTAATGATTAAACTCACAGGACACGTCCTTAAGTCCTTTTAAATATGGTAAAAGATGATTAACTTCATCATATAGCTGGCACAAATTGCTATCAAATAATGAATGAAAAGTTGCATACTTGGGGTCAGATTTCATATTTTATTTCCAAAATTAGAAAGTCAGAGGATTAAATATACTTAATCATCCTACAAGTAGAGTGAGGTAGTTAAGTCAGATAAACTAAAAACAATAATAGTTTCTCTTTGGTCTGATGTTGAGTTCAATAAAGAATGCTTATTTATAGTACAACCTTCTACACTTCTAAGACATGTGAGTGACAAGTAAAAAGAGTCATTTGAGGGACAACCAGGAGAGAGAAGAAAATAGAGGTTTTGGAAAATTAGAGTGAGAGAATGACAAAAAGTAGAAAAGGACAGAAAAAAGAAAAGAGATGGAAAGGAGAAATGTACACCCAAACTAAGATTTATATATAAATTATATTTTATTTATATATAAATATGCATTTTAATTCTTATGTACCAGATCTTTTAAAATGCATTTTGCATGTTGTTGTAATTTGACTTTTCATAATACTACATTTCTAATGAATTTTTTAAGGTTAAGCAATTCTTCTAGATCACACAACAGTTTAGGGCACAGAAAAGATTTCAGCCAATGCAGTCTAGATTTGACATTCTCTTAACTGTTCCTACTCTCATAAAATGCATAGTATGGGGAAAAAACAGAGTGTAGAGGAGCAGATGGAATAAAGGAATGTTTGAGAACAGTGGATGAGTAAGAAGAAAGAAATCAGGGGAAGAGAAATAGATATTTGAGATCAATATGCAGGAGTCATGCAAACACCCATATAAGATAAAAGAAAGGGAATAGATCTGTTTTTGAGAGAAAGGACATAAGAAAGAAGAAAGAAACAGAATAAAAAAGAATTCAAATGAGAAAAAGCAAGTCTGACTACTAGGTCTCTTATGTCTTCTGTCTACGCACAAACATGAAATTTCACATTTATTTTTCAATATATTATAATACAACATCAAAAAATCTAGAACCAATACTAATATCTTGTAATAACAATGTGCTTCAGCATGCAGAACTCTTTAGTAGAGTCATGGAACCAAAGTCACAGTGGGGATCACAAAGAAACCCAGACACGAGTGAGCTGAGATGGGAGAGTTTAGTGCCTGCTCCTTCTTTAACCCTTCTTCATGCATTCATTGAGAACTAAGTCCCCAGGTCTTAGGGATGTTCTCTTTTCTTAGTTAGGAAATTCAGTAATTTCATTATTTTTTTTAATTCCTAAAATTAACGTTGTTAATGACAGTTTATTCAGGAACAGTGCTTTAAACAACTAGCACAATAAAATTTGCTGAAAGAACCTATTAGTTCAAGCATTAAGTTGATTGAACTGGAACGACTTTAAAAATTACAGAATAAGTAAACTTTACTTTCTTACTCCATGTTCAATAATGGTGCTGTAATCTATGTATCAGGACTGATTTACACAGATTCCCTTGTAAGGAAATGAGGAGAGTATTAATCAAGGTACAGAGAACTAAAACATGCTGAAGAGATATACTAACAGGTGTGTGCAAGAAATTGGCATGAACAACTGAGGGCTTGTTAGTCAAGCCCCAAATCTACAAGGTGTTATCTGCCAAAAGGTAGCCAGGACTCTAGGCAGAGGCTGCAGCTACTGTCCATAGGCAAAATTTCTTACTACTTCTGTCCTGAATGTCTTTCAAATAATGCAATCAGATTGTTTCGGATAGGTCTTTACTTAAATCAATTGGTGTGTCTCTAATGCTATCTACAAAAATATTCCCATCAGTGAGCAGGGGGGAGTGGAATGTGGGTGGAGGGACAGAAAGAGAGTGGGAAAGCCCTTGTGTACTTGGCAGGATGCATATGTGCACAAAATGCTCAATTCCATTGTAAACCTTAAATTTTGCACGTATATATATCAATAAAATGGGGAAAAACAAATAAATATGTGCATGGTTTCAATCCAAGAAAACATCAAAAAATATTCCCATCAGTGATCTAATATTCCATTGAATATCAGTGACTAAAGTTTAGCCACACAGTTCAGCCATCACAGGAAGGTACGATTAGCCCGGACATTGCCCACAATGTGCTGGCAATGGAAGATTCAGTCTCTTCTCTGGGAGCTAAGCTGACCACAGAAGCTGCTCCGAGTGTGGCAACTCCGTCGCTCCTTTAATACCATACCAGCAGGAACTGCAGCCTTCTTGATGGACAGCGATACTCTCGGACAGCCACCTACACCATAGGGAGGCAGGAGTGGAACACCACCGTGCTTTTATTGCACAGATCACAACTTAAATGTTTAGTGTAATTTAAGAAAATACTTTAATTTTAAATAAACTAAGCTGTTTTTGTTTGTAATTTGGCAGTAATTTGTTTCATTATTTAATTCAAATAAAGAAACAATATAGGCTTATGAGTCTCTTGCCCCTACAGTTTCTACGGTTTCCCTGTCAGTCATTTTCTCTGCATGTGTTCTTACTGGCTCCTGCTGGAGTTTATTGATTGCTGTAGAACAGCCATTCATAAAAATTGACAGACATGTCAACTTTAATTTTGGGAGAAGCACATCAGTGCAACTTAAAAAGAAAAATTTTCCAACCATATTCACTTTTTTTTTTTTTTACTTCCAAGGCTCAAGTACATTTTCAGAATAAAAATTCTGAATTGGTGGGCTCTATATAGGGAACTGAAGAGTTTATATTTGATTCTAAAATTTAGAATAATTTGGTACCATATACATTCAAATAAGAAACAGTTTTCTCTTCTTTTTCTGACTTACTCGTCATGACTCACTTAACAACAATGGTGTCTTAGTTATGCCTGACACTTCCATTGACAAATTATACACACTGAGGAAGATCAACAAAAAGTTGCATTATATAATTGACTTCTTTATTCATTGGAGCTAAACTTGCAGAAAGATGTGTGGATTCCTACCTTATTTTTTTCTCATTTTCTGCCATAAGCTTGGCAATCATCAATCATAATAAAAATGCCAATGAAAACCCTAGGTACATAAGGAAATATTTGCCTATCTTCAAAACCTATGAACTTACTAATCTTTCTCTCACCTTCCTTTCTTCCTAAATGTGACTTAATTTTAATCTTTAAAATATTTACATTTAGGAAGATCATCATTTATTTACTTTAGTAATTTGGTTTTGTTTGCTTATTTGTTTATTTATTTAAACAGAGTCTTGCTAAATTGTCTGGGCAGACCTGGAATTTCTGCTACTCTTGTCTCAGCTTCCTGATTCTTGAAATTATAGGCATATGCCACAAGCTATTGTGTCCTATTCTAGAATGTTTTCTTATTTATTTTTAAGAAAAAGGCAAAAATTTGAAGGTAAACATTATGAAATGATACATGTGAGCAGAGTCAGGAGGTCTAGCTGAGTGGTTAAAACAAGTATGTAGCATATGTAAGACTTTGGGTTTAATTTCCCAACATCACCTAAAAATTAGGTGAGTGGTGTCGTGCATTTCTGTAATCACAGCACTGGCAGCTGAGGTAGGAGGATTGCTGAACTTTAAGTCAAGCCTAAGCTACATAGAAAGCCCAAGATCATAGAGCCACATGTGAGCTCTCTGTCTTTCACTCTCTCTCAAATATATATATCCAATGAGAATAAAACTTTATTGCTGAATCCTACTATTTCATTGTTTCTTTAACAACATCATTTTTTAAAACTTAAAAATCAATTTTCCCAAAATAAAAATCAATACCTCTTCTGGGAATTTTCCCAAAAGAGCTTAAAACAACATACAACAGAGATACATGTATATCCATGTTCACAGCAGTGCAACTAGCAATAGCTAATACGTGGAAGACACCAAAATACCCATCAACAAACCAATGGATACACAAACTGTGGCATTTGTACACAATAGAATACTACCCATCTATAAAGATAGATAGATTAGAGGCTTTTGTAGGTAAATGGAGACAATTTGAGACCAGGACTATACTCAGTGAAGTAAGTCAGAAGCTAAAGGTTGACTATTGAATGATTTTTTCCAACGGTGGGAACCCACGTCACAGTGGTGGGAACCCAGGTCACAGTGGTGGGAATCCAGGTCACAGTGGTGGGAACCCAGGTCACAGTGGTGGGAACCCAGGTCACAGTGATATCATAGAACTAATTGAGGGGAGTAATGCATGGGGTCTGAAGGGGAGAGGAAGACGAGAAGGATCTGTAATTTTGACATGATATTTATATGCACAATACTCAAGTTCAATGTAAACATTATGCATTGCATTCATACGTGTCAACAAAATGGAAAAAAGAGAGTATTTTAAAATCCACAAATTCCCTATACTATCCCTAGTCATCCACATCTCTCAACAACACTTTCTCACTACTAACCCCACTAGGACTTTCTCTCAGTCTCAAAGTGATCCGATGATTTACCTCGCTGCTTTCAGCCATTCTCCCTCTCCTGTGACACAAAATCTTACCTAGTGCGATACTTGTAATTCAGATTCACCTTTCCATTTTTCACAGCCCATTATGTGGAATTATTCTTTTCTTTTCTTTTTTGAGACAGGGTCTCGCTCTGTGCTCCAGGCTGGTCCTGACTTCACTTCAGAGCCCAGGCTGGCCTTGGACTCACGGCAATCCTCCTGTCTCAACCTCCCAAGTGCTGGGATTGCAGGCGTGTGCCACCACACCCCGTTTATGTGGTTTTGGGGAATTGAACTCGGGTACATAGCGCTTGGCTTAAGGCTTGCTCAAGTGCTTTAACCGCTGAGCCATTCCTCCAGCCCCGGAATTATTCTTATGACTTCTTCTTTTCCTGAAAAAATCTCATTTGCAGAGTAAAAGGTTTGGAAATCCTGGTGTGACAGGCCAGATAATCCTTACTACTCTAAAGGCTGAGAAGGGAGAGCACAGGCTTAAAGGTTGCAGGGTCAAGACTTTGTCTCCAAATACAACAAAAAAGAGCTAAAAGGCTAGGGGATGGAGCTTGGGGCTTCTAGACTTCTGTCCCCAGTACAAAAAAAAAAAAAAAAAAAAAAGGTGATGCATATGATATCCATTTATTATATCATTATATCATCTCTTTTTTACAAATACTCTGTTTTATCTTGTGCGAGAGATTAAACATAGATTGTATCCCCAGCGTTTTGTTGTTGTTGTTGTTGTTTTTCTTTTTCTTTTTGTTGTTGTTGTTTTTGTTTTTGTTTTTGAAAGAGTCTTGGTGATTTGCGGAATTGTCTAGACTGGATTTGAACTTAGAGTTGCTGGGATTGCAGATGTGAACTACAGTGCTCCATCTTCCTTTAGTTTTTCTGTCTTTCCTCTATCCTTCTCTCCTTCCTTTCTTCCTTCCTTCTTTCCTTCCTTCCTTCCTGCCTTCCATCCTTGCTTCCTTCCTTCCTTCCTTCCTCCTCCCCTCCCTTCCTTTCCCTTACCTACCTGTTTACCGATCTGGTAATGACAGTATAAATTAGGGAGTAGTTTATAAAAATGTGCTTGGGTTTTATGAATGCATTGTAAAGATACCTAATTTGTTGAAGAAGAGGTTTTATTTTTTCCCAAAACTTTGGCCAAAAGAAAACATTCAGAAAAAAAAAAATCAAGAATGTCTATAGATTTTATTTCAATTCCCCATGCTGCATTATTAATTAGTAATCATTCTATTTTGCACATGACTACACTATTACTGATAATAATGTTGTGGGGAGTGTCGCGAGCACTCTGTAAGAGGAGACAGACTGGACAGAGGCAGATGAATTTACCTTGGAAATGTTCTTTATTCACACAACAATCAATCCAATTCATAAACTAGACTATAATAAATCGATCAATGAATTAATTAAGCATGAAAGCAAGCGTTGTTCTGCCTATTAAAACTATTCCCGTCCCTGGTCCCTTATGCTCACCATACAATGGTGCAGCCTGGCTGGACAGTCACTCCTTCTCCAGTAGAGAGTCTCCCTCTCGGTAGGTGAGGAGGCTATGGACGATGAGCAAGACACGTATCTTGTGTTCAGAGTCTGTGTGACTCCTACCTCTACCCTGAGCTTAGGGCCAGGACGGTTTATGTACTATTTTTATGCCCACAAGCTAAGTATAGCGATTTTATCTGGGTCCACAAGCAGGTGGGCAGGAGTTCTGGTTATCGATCATACAAGGGCTTTGTCCACAGGCTACAGATAGCGATTTCAACACATGGAGTCCACATGCAGGTGGCTCACGCCTTATCAGTATTATACAGAGCTTCAGGCAGTTTCCAGTAATTTACTTCATTGCACTTAATATGGGTTTGCTTTCTCTTTGTAGTCCTCATGCCATTCATACCAATGCCTTCAAGTCTACTCTCCACATTCTACCTGTGCTCCGGACAGGGAGACTTCACAGATTTCATAGAAGAACTGGTACTGTTTTAAAAGTATATCAATCAGATGATTTAATTACCAATCTATTTTTATTACATTGTCTTTTTAGATGTTACCTTTCCTCCAAGTTGTTTTGGTGCTGCTTTTGTTTCTGCCCCTCTAAGAGGATAAACTCACATTCACCGATAAAAAAGTGAATTGTTTCATTCAACAAGCTTAAGACTTTATCAATTTGCTACATTAAATGGACTTAAATCTGTATTGTGTATGTTACAGTTAAAGCAATAGATAAATAGCTATGCTCAGTTATTTTAGATTTTTTGACTTTCATACATTGATTACTCATATTTCACTAATAATTAACATTTTGCACTGTTTGGTTTTTCCTTTTACCTATCAATTCATCTCTAATTTTGTGCATAGCCTTACTTTTTTCTCAGCTCATTCTCTTCTAGCTGTTGTCGCTATTTCTCTGGGGTCACTGGTGTCTCTGGCCTCATTTTCACTTTCACTTTCTAATAATGCAATATGGGGGATTGACATAAAATCTCATGAGAATACAAATGCATGGACATATGGATGGATATGCAGATAAAATTATAAACCAAATCTAGCAGAATGTTAGTAATCAGTGAAATGTGAGTAAATAAGTTATGAAAGTTAAAAATCTGAAATAACAAAATTTGCCTTCATATCTGTCACTTTAAGTATATTTATGTATTATAGATTTAAGTTCATTAATGTAGCAATGTGATATGGTTTTAACTTTGTTTTATGTTAGCAATTCACTTATTAGGTCACTGAAGAAAATTTATCCTAAGGAAATGGATTGATGCAAAGATAACCCTGTGAATGTACAAACATGTACCTTCTAGCATTGAGCCAAGGCATTTGAAATTTAACTTTTTTTTCTTCTTTCCCAAATTCACTGGTCTTTTGAATTACGTGTTTGTAGTTATTTTCCAATGTGAACTGGTGGGTAAGGCCAGGTTTAAGAATAGTAACAAAGATATAGCAAAATATAGGAAAAAAAAAAAAAAACTTTTGGTAAATATCCCAATAAAGGAATTGGTTGGATTCAGAGAAGAGGCATCAAAATTTAACTACTGTGACCCATTCAAAGAATAGGAAGCTGAGTTAGAGTGGTGTCTTAAGTGAAAGTGATTTGGGTGTGGAAGATTAATATGATAAGTACTGTACAGTTTCTTTGACTTGGAAAACCCAGAACACAGACATTCTATAGAACCACATGAAGTGATAGCCAGAGTTGGGGGAAGGGATGGGGATGTGGTGGGAAGGTCAAAAATGGGAAGGGATTGTAAAGTTGACATGATACATATGTGCACGAAATACCCAGATTCATTGTAAACACTACGCATATTAATATTACATATGTATATTAATAAATATTAGTAGTGGGAAATAGAATGCTTAAGGAAGAAAATTAAAAAAAATAAATAAGGCTCTTTTCTTTTCTTTTCTTTTCTTTTTGCTGGGCTCAGTGACTCAGGTCTCTAAGCCCAGAATTCTGGCAGGCTGAGGCAGAAGAAACACAAATTCAAGGTCAACCTGGACAACGTAGCAAATTTAGTGCAATCTTGTCTCAAAATCGAAAGTAAAAATGAGTGGGGTTAAAGCTCAGTATGAAGGCCCGAGGTTCTGTCCTGAGTTTTATTACCAAAAAGAAAAAAATGTTTTTGGATTGTCAGATGATTTTTTCCATACACTCACAATTATCTTTTATGCAAGTTTTTGAAACTGAACATACATTTATTTTATCAGGAAAAGTATAAAATGATATATTGAAATGAAATATAGCTGGCTGCACAGAATAAAACTAAATATATATTGAGATTAACTGAATTAATGCTAAAATATCATTTTAAACTATCCAAATATGTAATATTTTCAAACTAACACATCTATGTAATAAGTACTCCAAGAGAAATTTGAATATAATGTTAAACCTTAAAAAAAAAAAAAAAACTTGCCAGAGCTGGGGATATAGTTGGGTGACAGATTGCTTACATAACATGCACAGGTCTTGAGCTCAATACTTGAAAAAAGAAAAGAAAAACATTAAAGAATATTTTGTAGTTTTACAGTTTTGAAAAATTATGTCACCATATTAACTTCCATTTTGACCTCCAAGTTTCTGAGTTCAGTCTAGTCACAAAATATCATGATAACTAGCAGAGATTTAAGCTAAACTGTAAAAATTATTTCCCATGCAAACATATTAATATTGGCAAAATGTTAGTTGATTTGAACATAGTTACAGACAAAACTCTGATGTTTGTATGAACAATCATGCATCAATTTTTTTTCATGCCTGTTGAATTCTGAAAGTCTTATTAATGATAATAATTATTGCTGCCTGAATATTCAATCCTCAAATATGGCACACTCCTTTTATTTTAAAAGATACTATCTGGTGTCAGTTGTATGCATTCAGGGCCCTAACATTAGAGAAACTAATCTAGTTTGTACTTTCTCTCACTGTGAGTCTGGAAAAGAAAATTCACCCTGAGTCTGACGACAGAAAAGCTAGATTATTCTCCTGTTGCGCATTAAACTGGCTACAGGATGATTCGAGTTTATAAATGGCTTAACTCACTTATGTATATCTCCTGAAGAATTTTCCTCAACTACTCCATATGCATAGAAACGGAAATAGAATGTACTCGTTCTACCCGTACATATGAGGGAAGCCACCCAACCCCATATTTCCAAGTAAATTGACATCACGAACCATTACTATGCACATAGTCAGGAGTTTCCATTTTAAGAAAATATGTCGCTTCCACATACCCCAACATAAGTCTGAACTACTTTTTATATGGATCTAGTTCTTGTTCCAAAAGTTCTGCTGTCTCCAGTACTGAGTAAAACTTCCTAGTATCTATTATTTTCATTGTCTTGGAGGCATTGGATACTAAAAAATAAGGAATATATTTTATAAAAAGAGGGAAAGGTGTGTCATTATGAATCTAAGAATCTTTAAAGAGAGTGTTCTTCTATGTTCAAGAGTTTTTAGATTAAAAAACAGCCAGAAATTGCCTGAAATCAAAATCAGAAGGAAAATAAATCTAAAACAATTGAAGAGACTAAAATTGGGAAGTCAAAAATAAAAGATTTTAATTGACTGAATAGTTTAATTAAGATAAAACCATAGCCTTAGTCTCATACCTGCATTATTAGAAATGAAGATTGAAAGCAAGATTCCTGCCAACTGTAAAATCCTATCCATAAATGTAAAAAGGACAAAGATAATTTCAGTATTAAGTAAACATTGAGCTAAATGAGATGCTAATTACAATCAACTAAGACATGGGAAAGCCCAAAGTAACTTTCACCCTTTCACCCATGGCTCTATACCTTGTCCCCAGGGAGGGAATACATTCCACAACTCACACCACATAGAAAGAAAAGTACCCAAATTGTGACTTCGAGTATCAGTTGCTCATTGCTAATTCCCTACCACAGCGCCTCATCCACAGTAGCATGTGTTCAGGCACACATCCCCATTGTTGATAAAGGTCTATTTTATGTCATGGAAGAGATCTCAAGACATCGGCCAGAAGGTGACTGGTATGCAGAATAGTTTCAACATTTATTAAATTTCCAGCTGCTTGTAAAAACACTGGAGAGAGAGAAAAAAAAAAAAAAAACTTAGACTATTTTTTTTTCTACATGCTTTGTATACTATTAACATTTTAGTCCCAATGAATTTTCCTGTACAATTTGACAGCTTCAGTCTGGCATGCTTTTAGTTTGTCTTTAGAGAGTTTTTAAGCTTCTCTTTAAGGATTCCTACATGTGTACTGCTGTTAACACATGTTATTATTAGCCAATTATTCTTGATTGAATCTGTTTGTTTCCAGATTTATCTTTCTAACTTCTGCAATAACTTTTTCTCTACTACTTGTGACTTTATTTCACATTTTATTCAAATATTTCAGATTATTTCCTTTAACATTTTATTTGTTTATTAAAATTAATCTCAATGATTGTTAGCTAATAGTTTGTAAATTCACAGGACTGGAAAATTATACTAAGATCATGCACCCTTTTGTTATTGTACATTAACAGGTACTGAAATAAGAAAATGAATGCTAGTGGGTAGGAAATTGATAAGTTTCCACAGATGTATTTGAAATACATGAAAAGGAAATGATTACCATACCAACTTCATTTACACATTAAATTTGTAGAATATCTTTAATCAACTATTTCTCTCTCTTTCTCTCTCTCTCTCATTGTTGTCATATTTGTCATCTCCTTTAAGTATTCTTGGGCATGTCATAATGGAACAAAAATATGCCTGGTATTGAGTATGTGATTTTGTAAATATTTTAATCAAACTAGATAGCATTCTTACAAAAAATGATACTACTTTGAATACTCCAGTTTACATTTATTTTTTAAATTTTTCTCATATGTAATTTAAGCCTCTAAAACTGAATATTAGGTAAGAGGTGAAAATTTTTATGGAATAATGGAAATTAATGGGGCAGGAAGGTGTGTGAGGGCCAAAAAGGGAAAAGGGGACGATTTGTAATTTTGACATGATATGTAACTGCTCAAAATGTTCAAGGTCAATGTCAACATTGTGTTTTGAATATACACATATCAATAAAATAGGGGGAATTCTGAAAGAGAAGGAAACATGGACCTTGGGGCATCTTTGCTGCACAAACATTGCAGCATCTGCCATCACATGATCTAAACTTGGCACAATAGAATATTCCTGTTAGTAGCCTTGAAACATTAAGAAACTTATTACATATTACTGAAAATGTAATTTTTGGTAAGATTACATTATGAATGAGGTTATCTGAAGATTTATGATTATATTATTCAATAATATGCATATGGTAATCTTTTATAAAAGGGTTTTTAGACTTGAGGAGCCATCAATTAAGCCATCTTCTAAAATAAATTCAGATTTCTATGACATGGCCAAAGAGGAAAAGAGCATGTAATTTTATTTGAACCAACAAAGTTAGCTAATACCTAGAAATAAATATGAGCTTTAAACATGACTTCGTAATAAAAGCAATTTCAAAGCATTTGTTTTTCTACACATGCAAAGAGATTTTAGGCAACATTTGTCTTATTTTTAAAAATAACAGAACTTTTTCTATATTCTGTACTGTAGAATATCAAATATTAAGCATGAAAGATTGTAAGATAAAGGAAACTGTCATAAGAAAGATTACATATTTAGATAATATCACAGCTAAATAAGTTGAAGTTGTAGAATTACAACTAAAATAATTATCAAAATTTCTAGCGATACTAACCATAAAAAAGGCTAAGCACAGACTCTAAAATAATGTAAATAATATTCATATAAGAAGGTGAAAATCAAAAGAAAAAAAAGGAAAAGGATTTCATAGTTTCTTTTTTTGAAGGAGGAGGAACAAATAACTAACCATGGTAACCATGAGATCTAAACTAATCAAATTAGCCCACATATTATAGAAAATGTTTTGTGTTTGGGAGGTTTATGAAATAAATTGTAAATATATGTTTCCTTCCTGGGTTGTATTCAATAATTTGAGTGAACATTCAGAAATCACCTGTATTGATTTTCTAATGTTTCCCTTATATGAGGTAAAAGTAAATCCCCCCCAAATTACCTTCACCATGTTTAAGTTTATAATGGAGTGGTGTTATTTTTTATTTAATATTGTTTAATAGACCTCTACAACTTTTTCATCGTCTAAAACTACTATGCCTTTTCTGGACTCCTTCCAGGATATCCAGGATACTACTTTCAGTTGCTAAGAACTTGAATACTTTAGGTCTTACTTAAATGCAATTATGCAACTTTTATTTTGGAGGGACTTCTTTATTACATGTAATCTAACAACTCAAGTTACAGCTATGATTCAGCAAAGACAGGATTTTCCCAATAGAATTTAGTATTTCATCATTGCATTGATGGATTTCTTCAGTGGTTATTTGTAAAGTCCAGAATGTGTTATAGTTTAAAGCAAAGGGACTTTTTTTTATGATACTTATTATGTATTGTGTATAGTGATAATACAATTATTTAAATAAAATTTAATTATGTATATTTTATTTCATAATATTTTAAGTCAGTTAGGTACAGTGAGTCCTTGAGTTATTTTTACAGTATTATAACTCAGATTTTTTTCCAATGTTTGTACTTTTTATATGATTATTAGACATACATATAGGAGGTGCTTTCAAAAACTTATTTGAATGCAAGTTATGTGTATTGTACTGTTACATTTATATGAAAAATAAATAATTTTCTTTCTTATTAAGTAAGACTTTACAGAAAGTATATCATGCAAATATTGCATTGTGAAACTTAAAAATGAATTAAATATCTACTTAGCCAAAACATTATGGATATTGCTATGGTTTGGATGCAGCTTGTCACACTAGAACTCATGTTAAGGCTGAACTCCTCCAAGTAATGCCATTGAAGGATGGTGGGGCCTTTCAGAGGTGGGACCTAGTGGGAAGTAATTCGGGGCACCACCTTGAAAGGTTAATGTAATTCTCACGGGTCCTGGCTTGTTCCTGTACGATGCCTGTTATAAAATTGTGAGTTCACCCCTTCCCAGTCTCTTCATTCTTATCTAACCAGGAGAATTCTTTCTCACATGATTTCATTTATTATGTTGTGAAACAGCTAAGAAGTCCTTGCCAGGTGCTGACCCAATGGAGCTGGCCAAACTTGAACATTCAGCCAAACTAAAGCTCTTTTCTTTTTAAAGCATCCGGCCTCAGTTTTCCTCCCACTATTTTTATTAATATACAAATGTAATACATAGTATTTACAATGAATCTGGGTATTTCGTACACATATGTATCATATCAACTTTACAATCCCTTCCCATTTTTTTTACCCTCCCACCCCTTCCCTATTCTTTCCCCCAACTCCAGTTATCACTTCCTGTGGTTCCAAAGAATGTCTGTGTTTTGGGTTTTCCTTGGATTATGAGAACAGTTACTGAAATTTGCTGAGTTGACAGTTAATCATCTGTAGTGAACAAAAGAAAGATCTCTATCATTTAATTTTTCAACCAAATTAAAAGGTAATTTGTCATTCTCTTATTCTTAAAAAACAAGTAACTACCTTTTATACAAAATGAAAACTTCATGTACAAAGTCTTGGGATTTGAGGATCTAAGGGTGATCCAAATGAAAATGGTGGTGTGAGGTAGTATCCGAGTTTAGTAAAGTCTAGGGTTAGAAATATTGATTTTGGAGTTATCAGCACACAATTGGAAGCCTACAGAATCAGAATAATGGAGTCCACCTGCATACAGAGTGAAACTGCTCTTTAATCACAGTTAATCCACCAGCTAGACAATTGATCCAAGAATAATTAGAACAATTGAAGCTCAAAGTTGTACTAAATTCCTGTAAACCTTCCTTGGAAATTAGTTTGAACAAAAACTTCCCTTACAGAATGATCTAAAAGTGACATTTATACATATTTTCTACAGTAGCTGCAGATATCTTTCTAAATAGCTCTTTACTGAAAATAACCGTGACCTCCACACGATAAACATAATATTTAAACCATGTGTTTACAAAATTCTATGTAGATGTCATACATATATCATTTGTCTCTCTCTGATATAAATATTTGTTTTTGTCTGCTTTCTGCCCTAAAATATTGTGAAATATTTGAGCACAGGGACATAATTTTATTCCTCAGTCTCGCACACAGAAACAACTTCATTGATTTTATTTATAGTGGTCCACTTATTTGCAGCCCTGAAAAATAAAATTGAAATTTGTGACTGACATTAAACAAATGCTTACTGGGTGAGCAACTGACATATAAGTGAGACTCTCTTGCCACCCTGCTTGGCAGGACAGTGGCTCCACCAGTAAACACCTCACCGCTAATGCTTTTTGACTCCCTGCTTGTGTGCAAACATGTTTGCTCATTTGGCACATCTTCCTGATTTTGAAAGCTAACTCACATTTTCAAGGGCTAGAGACAGACTTTAGTCAAAAACAAAGAGTGGGAATATAGGCATTTCTTGTAGATTTTAGGTGGTGATTTAATACTTATTCCAAAGAAATTATTTCATTTAATATAACTATGTCCTCACACGTGGTGATTTCAATTTTGTGTTCTTTGTATTGAGGATTCACACTGATCAACATTTCCAGGCTTTTCACCCCATTTTCTTGATATGTCTGAGTGCAATCCATCAAGCCTGCATTGAACTTTTGTGCACATACATACCGTGGCAAAATCACAAATTATCCCTTTTAAACCTTCCCAATTCCTTTCCACCTTCCAGTTCCCGTTATTCCTCACAATAAATTCTATGAAATAGTTGGGATCTGGGCATGTCATACCAGAGAAACCATCTGATGTGTCAGCTTCTGATTCACTTCACTAAGCATCATGGTCTCAAATTGTATTTATAAAAAAAAAAACCCTCTAACTTATCTGTCTTTATAGATGAGTAGTATCCCATTGTGCATAAATACAATTTAGGTATCCATTGGTCTGTCGATTTTGTGTGTGTGTGTGTGTGTGTGTGTGTGTGTGTTACACATTTTAGCTACTTTTAGTTGTCTTGCTTTATTACATATATATATTTTAGAGAGAGAGAGAGAGTCCTGATTCTTGCTGAGACATTAAGTTGCCAATATTAGACCAAACTTGAGATTCTCCTGCTTCAGTTCCCCAGAGTGCAGAGAGCTGAGATTAGAAGTATGCAAGCCCAGCTTTTAACAGAATTCTTTTTTTTTTTTTTTGTTTGTTTGTTTGTTTGCTTGTTTGTTTGGTTGTTTGGTTGTTTGGTTGGTTGATTTTGTACTGGGGGTCAAACTTAGGATTTTCAGATTAAGCTGCATCACCAGATCATTTTTTACTTTGGGACAAGGTCTTTCTAAGTTGCTAAATTGCCCAAGCTGGGCTCTAAGTGCTACCCTACTTCCTTAGCTTCCCACAGCAACTGGACATCCTCATTCCTTGTCTGTGTTTATTCTATTCTTTCCAGGCGGCAGTGACCTAGATAATGTAACACAAAAGCAGATTTGGAAATGCTACTTAAACTATTTCTATATCATCTTTAACAGAGATACCAGTGACCCAGAAGTAATCATAAATTTTATATTTTTTCCATAAATTTGGTTTAAAATAGAGACTTTTTAAAGCTTTTTAGCATTCACAATATTTGTCTGCCATTCCAGGTTTAGATTTTCCAGAACATCTTAAGGTTTATACTTGAATGTATCCTCAACTATTCAACATAACTTATATCTTATATTCCCCTTAAAAATTGGACTCGGAGAAGAATCATGGTCACATCAGTTTGTTTTGAAGTTTTACTGTCTTTGGTTTTATTATTTTTATGTGTTTATGTGTTTACTTGTTGTGTGTTTTGTTGATGAAAAAGAAATGAATCAGAAACAGTATTGGTCAAATTTCAGTATCCCACAGCCTAATAGTAGCTCAGGCTCCCACCAACATCTGACTTAGGCCTAATATTTATGCATACTTCATGAGGAAAAGTTTTAAATGTGCACTTTTTAAATCACATACACTTACTTTCTCATTTTGGATGATATACAGCATACTGCTTGTTATAAAAGGTTATTTATAAGATTTTTAGACACCTGCAATGCAATCTGCTTGAGGATTATTACAATAGCCTGATTTAAATATCAATTTTGTCAGTTTGAAGAATTAGATTTCTACAGTATATCAAAATCGACTTCTGGTTCTTAATAAGATGACAAACTACTGTGGGCTGCTGATTCCTTCTCTCAATTGGAACACTAGAGATGCTGTGGGAGGAAAACTGACAGTATTGAGATATTCATATAAAACGGTTTTCAAAAAAAAAGTCCTATGGAAAAAGATATTTGGGTTCAGAAAAGTAGAAAATGGAGCCCAAGAGTACAGAAGCAGTGGGCAAGCTTACATCCTGGTAATAACAGAGACGGGAGAAAGAGAATTTGTTGGTATGCAACAATTTGACACTTGCATTGCACTAAAAACTTCATTTCTCATCCTGTCACCAATGAGAAACAGAACAATAGACTCACCAGACTTCTTGCAGCAGGATCTAGTCATGGATTCCAACACAATTCTCCTGAGGATCCAATAACAAAAAGGAGTGTATTGAGTCTGTTCTTTAGGGTCTTTGCTGATTCCATTCGTGTAGAAGGGCAAAAACAAAGGTGGTGCTTGGACCGTGAAGACCAGGAGCCTTCGTGAGGCATATTCCCTCTAAGGATAAGTGAGCGGGCAATATTCCCAAATGGTACCGTAGGGAAGATACCCACAGAGCTGATGTGCCTCCTGGTTGCTTCTCTTTCTTACACAAAAAGGGAAAGAGTCGGTCAGTAAAATATGACTGTGAGCACATGCTGAGAACAGTAATGTACACTATCAAAAGTGTTTGGCGGGTATAGCTTGTATTTCTTAAGAAATGACAGGTTTGGAAAACAAGAGAAATAAGGTTACTGAGTATGTAAATAATTTATATAGTTACTTAGAATTAATAGATATCTATTCATATTAATGACACAGAGCACAATTACAATTTCACAATATTAAGCATCGGGACATAATGGCATATTAAAGAATACTTAAAGTCCTTTAAAATCATACATTATTTTATGAACAAAATGTAAGAATAGTAGATATCAGAAATGAAGATAAATGTAAACTAGTGGTCATCAAATTATGTACATAGCTATTTAGAAATACAATGCAAATTCCTCTGGGCTTAAAGGAGAAAAATAAAGCTGGAAAGGAATATTTTACCCCAGACAATGAAGCTTCAGATCAAGTCTGTAAATTTATATTGACAAATTCTCTGCATTCGACCTTTAAGCCAAATTTAATGCCATTGATTAATTTCCTTCTCTTGAAACATGATTATTTTATTGGCTGCTGTGACAACAGCTCTTTTTTATTTTCTCTTTCTTGAGCTTCCTTGCAAACTAATCTTCACCGATTTCTCATTAAATATTTTAATTACTAATGATCAGCCTTTTGCTCTATTCCCTAAATTCTCCTTCTTGTACACCTAGACACACTCATCTGTTCACTTGATTCTATTGACTAGATGTTCGACAAATGCTTTTCACATCACTACTTTGAGTACTAGACTCTTCTTTTTTCTTCACGTGTGTCTAGCTGTCCAAAGGAAGATCTCATTCAACTCTCCAGAAAGTATCTTGTGACTTTGTTATCTCCTTGCCAGATTCCTTTTAGTATAATGCTGACAAGAAGACAAATGATAGTAGAATTCATACTAGTGGAATGTTATACCATACACTTAATGTAAACTTGAGAATGTCACAGTAAGTTGTTTTTGTATTCTTTTAAATTTATCTATAATTACATATTGTTTTGGCCACTTAATAATCAAAATCTTGTTTTTTATCTCAATGTATAGATCATGAGAGTGATGCAGACAGTTTTAATTTGTTCATAGTGAAATAATTAGAAAATTACTGAGATATAGTTTAAACCCAAATAATATGGCTTCATAGCCTTCATTACTTTCTTTTCAGCTATATGCCCATTAATGCACATAATCAATGCCTGCCCTAATCTTATTGTGTTCACTAAATATAATGTTACTGAGAGTTCTTGGGCTTCTCTAACATGTTTCCTAATGCAGGATAGATCAAGGTAGCTAAATGATTCTTATTTCTGAGAGTATTTCATGTTGAAATGCACCTGGAGGGCAAATGCTCCATTGCATGCTGTGTTCTGTGACACAGTCAAGTTCTGTCATTTATCTCTGCTTTCCCTCTGAATTTATAGCATATATATCTTGCAAACAAAAATAGGACAGTAGAGTAGAATACATGTTTAGTTTTTAGGAGCAATTTTGGATGAATTGTATGACTTTTTTCTCAGAGATTGATGTTAGAACTTGTTCAATAGGTTATATGTAATTACAGAATCTGAAGATCTAGTATGTCTGCCATTAGTGCCTTTGAACAGTTTATCAGTGTTTCCCACATGATCTAACTTACTTAGACTCTAGGTGATTTGTTTGCATATTTTCAAGATCTTCTCTTTATTTCATCACCATTTAATCTAACTGGTTTATGCCAAGATATTTATTTATTTATTTATTTATTATTTATTTTGTATTTCTTGCCAAAAGAACTAAACTCTGCCAGTATCTTGACCTCCACTCAGGCTTCCAAATTCACCATGTTCATTATTTTTCTTTGCTTTGTAGCCCAGAGGTACAGACTTATTCAATCTATGTAACATAACCAGTTCTATCTAGCTATACATCTTTAAGAGTGCTGAGGTGTGTCCTCGGCATGACATCTCACTGCCTTCCCGGGGAAGGCTACTTCATTTCTAAGGTCCAGTAACATTTGTTACTTTGTCAGAGAAACCTTCATGGCCTGTGGGTTTGAAGTATATCTCAACTTCTGAGGATGTTTTGAGGATGTTTTCTCCTCATCTATTTGATACATTTGATATTCTTCTACAACTTAGAAATTACATTTCCATCTAATAATTTAGTACACGTAAGTATGCTTACTAGACCACTTCAAGAAAGTCAGAAAATGTGTTTTGACTTCCTTTTAGTGTTTCTTTTAAGCCAACACAGGACTGTCTCCTTTGCCACATAAGGCAGCCTGTCTCTAGACAGCAGGTGGGCTGCCATTGACTGAATGGTTGATCCAGTGGTTGCTGCTGGGTATCCAGCATCACACCTGCTAAGCTGTCACTCTATGCCAGTGCTCCACCTCCTGTCCCAATCATTCAGTTTTCAATTTCATACTTGTCGGTTATGGGCCTCAGATTCATGGGCTGTCTTTACTTGATACTGGTTATTAAATATAATTCTTAGGATTAACATGTGAGTTTATTTCAAATGAATGAAATTTTGAGAACCAAGCAAGAGACATAATTGAAGTGACTCAGAAAAACGATTTGAATATTGTTCAAAGGGTCACATGTCTGATTTCCTAAATTTAGATACTTGCAAATTTATTTCACGGGATAAAAATATAGGTGGGGATTCTCTATTCAATATTTATTACACACATGGGTATGTATCTTTTATTATTTGAGAAAGTACAACGTATGCTTAGAATTATTTCCTTTTTATTTTATAATGAAATGATGAAAGCTAAGGTTTACAAGGAGGCGCAAGAGATGCTCAGTAACCGAGATCTCAGAGATGAGATCTTTAAGTGCTCTCCTTGTGGGAGGCTCTCCAGAAGACTTCTCAGGTTTACCTACATCAATGCACGTCCTTGTCTTTGGACCCAGAAACACTTTTAATTGTTGAAGCACTATCTACTATTAGGGGCATGAAAGAAATATTTTTGTGAATGTTACAATACTCTAATATAATGTGATATAATAGAGTGAGCTATGGTAGTGAAGCTGGCCTGTGAATGCTTTAATCCAAAAACAAAACAAAACAAAAATAGACATTAAAATGCAATGTTTTATTTGTGAGACTTTCAGTCTATGAGATATAATCACATGTTTCCAAACTAAAGACTCAATGCTTATTTAAGTTTCTTTTCTTTCTTTTTTCATTCATTCTTTCTAATTTTGATGAGAGTAGTAAATGTCTATGGGAATAGAACTGACAGGACATTTAGAAAAAAATTCCTATTTGAAACTTGAAATAACATAAGTCAAGAAAATTTCAAAATGTATTCGAACACTAGTTTTCACTTGAAACATAAGTACATTCAAATCTCTGCAGGTGGATGACAAAGTTAAGTCAGAAAGTATTTTTTTTTTTAATATGGAGCTTAAAGGATGCTGCAGAAAAGACCTTTATTAAGCACATATAAGAGAGATAATAGAAGAGCTGAGGAAATAGCACAGCAGTTAGAATCCTTATCTAGCAAACTCAAGGACCTGGGTTCAATTTTCCCAGCACTATTGAAGCCAGGCTTAGTGATGCATGCTTGTAATCTCAACACTCAGAAAGCTGAGGCAGGAGGATTGCTGTGAGTTTGAAGCCAGCTGGGGCTACATAGTGGGTTCAGTACCAGCATGAAATGCAAAGTGAGATCTTATGTTAAGAATAGATAATAGATAGATAGATAGATAGATAGATAGATAGATAGATAGATAGTAGGTAGAATAATCACACCATTCCTTCTCGGGAAGTGAACTCATGAAATCTGAGTGGAAGTTTGTATACGAAAATCTAAATTTAATAGAGTATAATGTTATATTTGAGGACAAGAAGACAAATCCCAGAGCAGTTCATTTTTAAAATCTGAGTTAAAATGTAGTAATTCATTTTTTTCTTTTTTCTAAAATGTATTAGAATGTATTTATAGTCCACCAAGTGATTCAAAGATTAAACAAATGACTACAGAAAGTACAATGAAAGAATTCACCTCCTAAATCCCAAGGAATCCTGAATGCCCATTGCTCTTGACCAGTAAATTTCTTCTTATTATTCTTATTCTTATTTTGAGACAGGGTGCTCTGTAGCCCAGGTTGACAGTGAACTTGTGATGCAGCCCAGGCTGGCTTTAAACTTTGCGTGCTGGGATAACAGGTATGCATTGCCACTTCCTGTTTTTGACCAGAATGTTTATGGGGGAGGGGAGGGACGGTTTGGGAAAAAAAAAAAAAGGTTGCTCTCTTTTTCATTCAAAGTCAAGAATTCATTTAAATGCACCAAGCATTACTGAGTGCCTTTTGTACACAAATCTGTACTTCCACGGAGTCCAGGGGATACAAAGATGAAAAATGCAAGTTCCATGCCCTTTAGCTAAAACGTTTAGTAAGCAGGATTAAAAGAATGAAGCGGCAAAGAGCTGGGATTTTTCTTATAAGTAAAGGTGGCAATGACTGTAGGAGAGAGTCCCAAACAGCTGTTGAAGATGAGATGAAATAGGGAAGCCACAGGCATTTGGACAGAAGGTGCTTCCAGCACAACACAAAACAATTTCACATAGTCACGGATGTTTGGAAAGTGAGAGCAGCAGACAGACCATCCTGTGTGTGATCATCTGAGATGCATTGGCTCAATTTCAGCAAAACTGTCGCGCAGCCTCAGGGACAGATCCATAAAGCAAAAGCTGAAATTGGGCAGCAGCTTCAAGCTTTGCACATCCTGTTTCAGAAGAAAGGAAGAAGACGGAAAAAGCAGTAGGCTGGTGCATTGGAACACGGGCATGGAATATGTCCTCATCAAATATGTAATATAAATGATGATGTCAACATCTTCTAAAAATAGAGAATAAATCTGTTCTCTACGTAGAAAAGTCTTAGACATTAGTATTTTCAACTTCCTTAAAGTGTGTTGGAAATTCGTGCTGTGACTGCAGCTCGGTCTTTGAATGTTGAGGACTCCATTGGTCTAGAATACATGCGAATCATGTCTTTAGTTTCTCAAAACAAATGCCCCTCTCTCAGCCACCACAGACCAATAACAAAGGGTAAGACGTGACCATTTACAATTGATAGTAATTTTTTAGCATTATTTATTAAATCAGTCTTATCTCCTTCTTCTAGCAAATGTCTTATTACAATTCCAAGTCCACGTGTGATATCATATTTCAGTATTATTATCCAAGAAGGAAAAGGCAAAACTTGAAATTATGCACATATGTATAAACACACACATAATTATTAATTAGGAGAACTGACTTTTAAACATTTTCTGTTTATGGAATCTTTTCCTTCCAATAAATACAATCTTGTTCCACCTAATTAAAAAGAAAGAAGAATGAAATGAAAAAAAGAAAGAAAGAAGAGGGGCAGGAAGAAGTAAATTCTTTAAAAGTGTAATTTGTTGATTTTTTCCCCATTTTATTGATACGTATAAGTGCAAGATTTAAGGTTTACATTGGTCTTAAGCATTTTGTGCACATACATATCTTGGCAAGATGACAAGGCCTTCCCTGCTTTCCTTTTGACACTCCCCTCCCAACCCCTTATCCCCCTCGCTAGCCTCATGCCCCTGGTTCCCTTTGTTTTTCACTTTAAGTTTCATGTGATAATTGTGATCTGTGTTTCTCATAACAGAGAGACCATTCAATATTTCACCTTCTGCTTCTGACTCACTTCACTAAGCATGATGTTCTCAAGCTTCTTCCATTTGCCTTCAAAAGCCTCCACGCTGTTGGACTTTATAGATGCATAGTATTCCATTGTGTATAAATGCCACAGTTTGTGTATCCACTGGTCTGTTGATGGGTATTTTGTTGACTTCCATATTTTAGCTATTGTTAGTTGTGCTGTTATGAACATGGGTGTACATGTAACTCTGCTATGTGTTGTTTTTAACTCTTTTGGGAATATTCCCAGGAGAGGTGCCGCTGGATCGAAGGGGATATTTATCACAAATCTTTTGAGAAATCGCCATACTACTTTCCAAAAGAAAAAAAAAAGTAATTTGTTGAGATAATAGTCCCCATTCTCAGACTAGACTGGAAATTGGGAAGCTGTTAGAGTTCCAAGCACATAGGATCTGAGGCTCTCTTTCTTTTTCTAAACGAAATCCATTCATAGTTTCTCTGAGGACAGCCATTTTTTTGTTTGTTTCTTTGCAGGTTTTTTTTTTTTTTCTATTTACACAGCTGAATGCGGGATACCCACAAATAAATCATTAAGAAACACCCAAAAATATCCTTCAAATTCTAATAAACATTCTTAAGATGAATGTTCTTCTTGGCACAGTCTTCATCATGTATATAACACTTTTGCTTCAGCAGTGGCCAGCGATGAAAGGTCATGTTTGTTAAGAAGCCCTTCAAAGGGAGAAGAAACAGTTTCCAGAAAAATGGAAGAATATTTCTTATGACTAAGCTACGTAAAGCATGATTCGTGGCAAACATATTTGAACATGAATTCACTAGGTTGTGTCTATATGATCTATTATATAAATTTAATGCTAGCATGTATTGTTTGTAAATATTTCTTAGTACTTATTCACTTAAACTCGTCACATTTTAAATTTTTAATTAATACAAATACGTGCACATTTTGAATGCAACATATTTTGAGACATGCATACATTGTTAAATAACTAAATGAAAATAGTCAACTTATTCAATATTTCATTCTCATCACTGTGTGTGATTAAAGCACTTAACATGTAAGTTTCTGGCAATTTTCAAAAAGTTACTGTAGAAATTTAACCTAAAAATAAGCTGCAAATATATAAAATATTCAAATTTATAAATTTTGCCCTTATAGTTATCTATGAAAACAGCATCAAAATCAGTAAAATAAATGTATACATAAACTCCAAAATTCTCCTCAGATGCATCTTCAAAATTTTCAAAGGTGCCTGTCCTCAATAATCTCCATTCCTAGGCTACCACTGATATACATTTTACTTTCAAAAACAAATTTGTAATTTTCAGAAATGTATGTGAATATAATAAGGCAGAAACTATCTTTTTATCTTCTCTCACTCAGCCTGTTTTATACACAGACATCTTCACATGTTATGGTTTGGGTATGGAATGTTGCCCAAAAGACTCCCAAATTGGTATTTTGTGCTTTATAGATGCAATGATTATAGGTGTGTGCTGGACTACAGGTTTGTGGTGGAGGATTATAGGTATGTTATGTTGTGAGGTGCCCTAATCCAGCAGAATATATATATATATATATATATATATATATATATATATATACACATTAGATCTTGACTGAAGAAGCAGACTACTGGGACACGGCCTGGATACATGCTAGCTCTGCCCTCCTTCACTCACCTGGCTTCCTTGATACCATGCCATGAGCAGCTTCCTTGAGATAGGCCACCGTAAAGTATCTCTGCCATCTTCAGCTGTCATTAACAGACAGCTTCTGAAACTATGAGCTAAATAAATCTTTTCTCTCTCATTTAATGGATGTTGGGTATTCTGTCTCAGCAGTGGAAAAGTAAGTTAGTTATACATTTGATATGTTACTCCTTTAATTACTGACTAGTGATATTCTAAAATGATTTGTCTATTCACTTATTTGTACGCAATTGATTACTTTCAGTTTTTAGAAAACATTTAAAATCTACTATGAACATTACTTTATAAGTCTTTTATTGCATATTTTTAAAAATTTTAATAAATACTTAGATATAGGATACCAAAGTTTGTTTTCTAATGCAGTTGTACTGTCTGTAATTCCAGTGACAGTCTACAAAAAATCCAGCATCTTCAGACTTTTCTGTACTCAGTAAGATCAATGATTTTATTCTTATTCATAACTGCAGGTATACATGCATCTGTGTATATCATTGTGGTTTCTATTGGTTATTCTTTCATGCAATAAAATTAAATTACTTTGCATGTGATTATTGCTAATTGACATATTTTCCTGGGTGACAATTTTTCATTTATTTAAAATATTTATTTATTATATATGTAACTTCTGAATGATAGAATGTGTTTTGGTATACACATACATTGTGAAATACTGAAGTTGAGCTAATTAACAACTCTATATCCTGACAGTTGCCATTATCATGTGTCTGGTGAGAACACGTAAGGTGTATTCGCTCAGGAAATTTCTGCCACGCAACAGTTTTATTAATTTACATCATCATGGGATGGATGAGTGTTTTGAAAATATTCATCCTACAAATTAAACTCTTTGTCCTGTGGAAACTATTGTTCTACTTTCTTTTTCTTCAAATTAGAGTTTTGTGTCTGACTTATTTCATGTCGCACTATATAATCCAAAATCACCAATATTGTTTAAAAAATGTTATTGGTGGCTTTCTAAAGGTTGAGTTATACAAATTTCTTATGTATTCTACATATAATATGTATTAAAACATTTTGTAAAGAAACCACAGATTTTTCCCCTGCCTTATTCATTTTTTTCATGAAATTCCATGTAGTGATTTTTTATTTTATTGCTCATTCTCGGAAATGGCATACTTTTTTTTCAAACTTAGTCACCAAAATTTTCTGCTATCTTTTTGTTTATTATTTGAGATTGTATTTCTCACTTTTATATCTTTGGTACTTTGTGTAATTAATTTTCATGTATAGTATAAAATGAATATCTTTTTAATTAAAATTTTCCAATAACATTTATTGAAAAATACGGCTTCAACATTGAGTTGCCCCAGTATATATATATATATATATATATATATATATATATATATATATATATATATAATTAATCTTCCAGATACGTTTGTAACCATTGTATTTCAATAATGTATTTTTTTAGTACAGTGTACCACAAACCGTGTTACCCTACTTTTGTAGGAAACTTGGGAAGCAGGTAGTCTACATTCCAAAACATCATTTTTCTTTTCAATATTGTTAAATAGAAACAACTCTTATGTATAATTAAGCCTCCTTGATTTCTTATAAAGTTAGGTTGAGTTTTACATAAATTTGCAAACTACTGATATCTCGATTATATTGCATCTTCTCATCTACTAATACAGTGTATCTCTCTACTCACTGAAATCTTATTTAATTTTAACAATTTGTTTTCCTTTTGAACCAGGTGATTCAGCATACAGTCTACACGCTGAGCTCCATCTCCATGGCGTTTTCTGTTTCTGATTTTGAGACAGAGTCTCAGTAAGCTGCTTGCTTGCTCAGGCAGGGCTTGACTGTGCGGTCCTCCTCCTTCAGCCTCTTAGGGAACTGGAAAGTCAGGCCTGAGCACAGGACGCAGCTTCAGGAACATTTCATAGTAGTTAATGTATAGATCTTGCATGTCTTTGATGTATCTCTATATATTTATTAAATATATTTCTAGTACTTTCACATCGTTGTATGATTGGAAATAATTTTCTTTATTTGAATGTTAATCTATTCATTATCTGAGCTTTCCTATTTCTTAAATATGAATATAAATCACTGTCACAGAGTATTAATAGGAACTTTATTCTATGTATTGCACACTTATAATATATTGATATCATTATATTAAAAACCCATGTTTTTGTGTGAGTGACATACAATTGAATACTGTGTTTTTATTGAGTCTGTAAAGCTCTGCTTTGTAAACTGGGAACTGGAAATGATGACATAATGATTGGTATACTTGGTTTTGAATTTAGCTGTTAATAATTTCATATTCAGGATCAGTTGTAAAATGTGACTTCCAGAGGGCACCGGCCACCCAGCCTTTATGGTCTTCATGGTTATATTTCACCTGGTGTCTCCCACTGAGGCTCTCTGCTCACTGCGTGCAGCTTTTCTCAGATAATATTCCACATTCTTGGCATCTCCAGCTTTCTGTGGTGTTAATATCATCTCTGGTTTCAGACTCATCGCTTCCATAAAGACATTGACTATTTTCTTACTTATTCTTTTGTTGGGACACAATACCCAACAACCACAACTTAAGGGAGGAAAGATCTATTTAGCTCAATGTTTCAGGAGGTCTCACACAGTCTGTTCCTGCACAGCCAGTAACAGTTGAGCACTTGGCAGACGTTGGAGAGCTGCTCACCCCTTTGCAGACAGCATGGAAGTCAAGCAGGAGCCAAGCTGTTATTTGGAGACAGGCAAGGATAGGCCTTTCCCCTGGAAGAAGCTGCAATGGATGTTTCTTCTTCATTCCTTTAATTACTTCAAGCTGCCACTTCTCTTCCTCAGAGTGGGAGCTTTTCCCTCATTTCTTGTAGGGCAAATCAATAACAAACACTTGAAATCTCTGCCCTGGGAAACTCCCAATCTCACCAAGTTGACACAATCCCTCCAGTTCAAACCTCAAGCTTGTGCCCCTTTCAGTCCAGGCCCTATCTTCCAAAAACACAGTCATCTCATTGCATCCAAACACATGAGGCTTTTGGGGGACACTCCAAATCTAAACCATAGCAACTGGCTTCCCATGCATTCATTTGAAATCTGGGTTCATGTCTCTGATCATTACACTTGCCTTCCTCGTGCCTGAGAAGCCATCGTTGTGTGGACAATGCCAAAAACTACTTTGGCTCCAGTGGTAGCTGGGCCCTGTTAGAACAGGAACAGTGGCCCCCAAGTGCATGCTTGAATGAAGTTGGAGAAATACTTTCCCAAATTTCCTGTGGGAGCAATGTGCCCGAGGACATTCTCCTCAACGCAGCCTTGGAAAGAAGATTCTCATTTACACCTTGAAACTGTCATGTTCATGAGGTTAAAACCTCAAGCCTTTTTTCTTATTGTCTAGAAGCCAAAAACCTGGCTTTCTGGGGAGGAAAAGTGAGGGTCAGGGTGATTTGCACGCAAGATCTAATCAAGGGCATTCACCCTAAGCTGTATCCATTTTTCTTTCTTTCTTTCTTTCTTTCTTTCTTTCTTTCTTTCTTTCTTTCTTTCTTAAACAGTTTTCTTGAAACAGGCTTTCAGTAGCTTGCTAAATTCTGGCTGGGTTCACAATTGTGATCCTTCTTCCTTGACTTCTCAGACTACTGGAATTATGGTTATGTGTCACGATGATTTCCAGTGGATTCTTTTCAATGTCGCTAAATTTTTAGTGTCATGCTCTCTCAGCCCCCACATTACAAATGTTGCCTTTTGGTATGTTTTACTCATTTTTCAACTCATTCCACTTTTTGCTCTCATTCTTGTTGTAAATCTGCGGAGAGCAAACAGCAATTCTCATGTCAATATCTGAGTACTGGGTTGCTTGAATTTTTCTCCATCAGAATGATTAATAAATTAATCTCCCACCCTTAATTATAGTTTCATATGAAATAATATGACATGGAAACATTTTTAATTCATTTTGAAGATACACTTCTGGCCAGTGTGTAATATGGGTGGCTGGAAGCCCATTTCCAGTCGTCCTCATCCCTGCCTGAAACCTCATGTGTTTGGCCTTTGTTGTCCACATCCTTATCAGCATTCTGATCTTTTGAGCTCCCATCGGAAATGCCAATCAAGCTCTGCTGCTTACAGTATTCTAAGGCTTCTCTAGCTGGTAACTTCTGTTTCTTTGAAATTACTCCCATGTACCAGTTCCAAACACTTCTGAACCACAATTTCAGATACAGTCACAGCAACGTCCCCATTCCTCCATTAGCAATTTTCTGCATTACTCACTTTCCAACCACTGGAATAAAATATTGAAACCCACAACTTAAGGGAAAAGAGATTTTTATTGGCTCATTGTTTCAGAGACTTTAGTGCATTTGTGGTTGACTCTAAGGCAGAATAATGTATTGAAAATATGCGGTGGATACAGAGTGAAACCGTGTCTCAAAAAGAAAAGAAAACAGGAAAGAAAAAAGGAAAAGAAAAAAGAAAAGAAAAGAAAAATTTAATGGAGAAAAGTTGCTCACCCCATGGGAGCCAGGAATCAGAGGGAGGAGGGGAGAGAGAAAGAGCATGCCAAATGTTCTTGCATATTCTTACTTGTCATGTCATAGTAACCCACCTCATAATCACACAGGCAGCTGGGAACTCAGCCACTGAGAAGTGCAGTGAATATACCACTGTTATGAACAAATCACTTTTAAAAGCCCAACCTGTCAACCCATGAGACACTGGGGGAGCATTTTAAGCCTATACCATAAGAAACCTTAAGCAATCATGTTCTTGTCCATAACCAACTCTATATCCTGAACTCACAATCCCCAGCTCGATCCAAGTTTTTTTCAGTGATACTTTTGAAAATTCTGTCCGTTTCAGGCATTACTCTTTTGGAGCTGATATCCAATCTCTTAATATATATTCTACAATTTGATCAGCTGATGTGGATAATTTGACAGATTTACTCATGCTGTGTTTTGCAGATTCGCCTGATATCCATGTCCTTTGCACTTGATTTTATGCTCCACTTATAGAGAGGTATTGCTTGATATAAAACATTTATTGACTATTTTTCAGATAAATTATATATAAAAATAAATGTAAAAACACCAAGGCTATTGTTTTTGATCCTTCAGCTCCAATATGATATACTTTCAGGGTCCAAATGCAAAAATATAATCATAAAAACTCCTAACTGTCATTATAACTCTGAAATATTTTAAGTTGAAGTAGTTTAGGTGATAAAAATAATTAAAGATAAATCTTCACTACTAATGTATATGCATGTAAGGAAAGTGAATTGAGGGTTTATAGTTACATGTTACAACAAAGTTCTGTGAAGGTATATGTATGTTTAATGCGATTAAATCTCACCTAAGGCAAAAAATGAAGCAAGACTGTTCTTTTTCCAGGATATATTTAAAGTATTTAAATAAGGATGCAAGTAAGAATATCTCCATGCTTGTCAGAAAATCATTGAAAAGAGTCAAAATGTGTGGTAATATCATCAATAAACAGCTAGTTAAGTCTTTGGGTAGGAGAAAAATGTCAAAAAAAATAAAAGACAGTAATGACTAAATCTAATGATGTGATTTTAGAAAACTTAAGTAAATAAGCACCAATTAAAAAATGAATCATGTAAAAATAAAAAGTGAGGTAATGTTTCTAAGGCTTTATTGAATTTCAAGTCAAAGTGACAAAATAACTATAAATAGAACAGTTTGATGTATATTTTTTTACTCTGTAATCCACTACACTATATATCTTATTTCTGTATTTTATCATACAGAACCAATTTTTTAAAATAATACAATTTTATACACTTTTATTTTAAGAAAGAAAAAATAATAGTACTAAAATGGTATCACTATTGGACAGGGGAATCTTTAGACTATCACTACGCATTTGAAGATTTTTATACCAGCCTGGAATACATAGTTAATTTAACAGATATTATCGAATGCTGACTATCATACAATCACTGTTTTGATGGCCAAGGTACATCAAAGAATAACGAAAAAAGAATTCTTACACTGACGTTCCTAAGACAAATTGGAATTTACGAAATTCAGTGCAAAATAAAAACTCAAGTTCTCATAACATATATCTCTATCAATAGATCTGTTTATCATCTATCCATCTGTCTGTCTGTCAATTTAACTAAAGAACTTCCAGGTCATGATAGCCCAGGACTAAGTAGAAAATGTGACTTTTCTTAACAACGTACGCTATGGAACTGCACAAGAAAAATGCCCATGAAGACATGCTGTATGACGTTAAATCCTGTGGGGAGATACATGCGACATATAAAGTTTAAATGCCAATATTTACCTGAAAATTCCTTAAAATTTTCTTTTCATCTGAGATTGAACACGTGACACTCAAAAATGACTTTTCTTATTCTCAATGTGCCTTGAAACTATTTCATTAGAGCTTTAATTTGACTATCTCAAATACATTGATGATCAATAAATTCTCCAATATACAACAGTGTATTTCATAAATATTGAAAATAATTTGACTGTGTAAGTTCTCTAGAGGCAAGCAGTATAAATCTTACTCCATCATTTTCTATAATTATGTTATTTGCCCAGTCTTCCTTACATTTATAGGTTTTTATTAACAACTGTCTATAATACATATGATACACAATTTTAGAAATCATTATTAGATCGTGTACACTAATTACAGGAAACTTGAGATCGGAACTCTTTTTCCTCTTCTTTGTCCTCTCTCCATCTCTCTGTATCCTCTTGTTTCTCACATGTACTCCTGTATCACCTGCATTTCCCTGTTTCAAATCAATTAAGTGTATCACTATCAGTATTCAAAAATATCTGTTTGTCAGCTCACTGTGTAGCTCAAGCTAGCTTTGCACACTTGGAAATCCCTCTGCCTCAGCCTACCAAGTGGTTCTGGGCTTACAGGCGTGTGTCACCTTGCCAGCTTTATGGGGTGCTGGGGCAGCAACTTTGTGCTTTGTGCTCGGTAGTCAGGTGCTTTAATACTTCTCTGCTATCCTAAAGCACAGTCCTTCATTTCAATTCTTATTTATTTTTCTTTATTACAGATATGATATGATACTTATATATCTAATATTCTTATAAAATATGAAATTATAATCTTACCCTTGATAATGATTTTTCTACAAGTATTGTTGTATATTCAAGCATTATATCCCCCAACCATGTAGGTTAATATATTTTTGACTTAGTCTTATAAAAAATGCTCCTAATGTATTTATTTTCTTATTTCGAATTCCAATATAGTTATAGGCAATAGAAATATGGTATCTGAGGATATAAAGTTATTTTAGGCATTTGTTCATAATTATAATTTATAAATGCATTCTGCCCTTTCTAAGCAGACCCACAGATTTCATTAGAGTTGTCAGAACTCACTTGTGACTTACACTTCAATATTTATTTTGTTTGCTGCTATCTCTATGGTAAATTGGAGCAGTGACACATGTATCTCTAAAAATAATTTTTATGTGATGAAATCTTTGAAATGTAGCAGCCCATTTTATTGTATTAAATTTCAAGCTACTTCACAAGTGATTTGGCTATACTTTCTAAGTTTAGTATCTGTAAATTTAATACTTATTTGTGTGACTGTATCCTTTAAAATATACTAAATATGGAAAACCATATGAATGTAGTTTTTTCTACAAGTAAATATTTCTTCAATATATTCTCTGTACTCAAAAGTTTTCAGTTTTTCTTCAGACTTATTTTTGGCTTTGTGAAGTGTAAAGACATTAAAATGAGTTACTGATAGATTTTAACATCTGCAAACTTTCTTTTGAAGAAAGTTATAATTTTCAAAAATTTGAGAAAAATTCTACACGTTTACTGTACATAATTTGCCATTCCCTTTTTTACTACTGAGAACATTGATATGTAATATTTTTACTTCTTTTGTTGTCCCATACCAGGCTGGTGACTAGTATCTCAACACTTGAGAAATTTTCAAAATTGTGATTTTCAGACTATAGTTTCTCTATATAGTCATTTAAAAGCTGCGTAGAGAGATGCAATTTACTATAGATGCAAAAAAATCTGAAAAAAATTGATGAAAAAGGAAAATGGAAATATCAGATTTAAAGAGACATACCACAAGATCACACAGTATTACCTTCTTGCCTTGCTTGGGAATTAGGAGGACTGAAAAGTTACCTATGCATATTTACTAAAAGCTATAAAGATACAGAGCACCAGAATTTGAAAAGAGCAGCTATCCAATATTAAGTTATTTATACAATTGTTGACATTTGGTGCAAGAAGATGACAATCCTCTGAAATTTGGAATGGAAAAACTACTATAAAACTACTCCAACCTCATTTTATTTACATTATATAAGCAATGTTTCCACTGTAACAAAGTTCCCAGCGCAGTTCATATATGCTAGCTTTTTAAAATAGGAAACAAGATGAGACTAGCTCTGAATGAGAGTATAGAAAATGCCCAACTGAGAAACAGAGCACAGCACGGTGAAATATGTCCCCAGGGTTGACTCAAGCATCAAGTAATATGAGGAGATCAATGTAGAGCACAAATTAGCTAGCAGGTCAGAGAAGAAATGATACTGAGCTTGCAAGAACATCAAGTGAGTATTGTGTCCTCCAGCTCAGGTAAAGAAACTGTGTCAAAGAAGAGAAAATGATCTACAATCTTAAATATTTCATATAGGCTGAAGCTGGAACATTATTTATTAGATTTAGCAACATGGCAATCGCTGGTGATCATCACAAGAGAAGTTTCACTGAAGATTAAAGCAAAAATCCTGGAGAACTTGTAGGGAAAAAAATAAATAAACCAAGGTCTTCGGCAAATACGATAGAATCATCAAAATAGCAGCTACAGCCGAACAGATTTTTGACAGATTGAGAAGTACAGTCACATTTTAAAAGAAAGCAATTAAGAAACAACAGCATGTTTTATGCACATGGGAGTATACACCGTGAGGAGATTAAAAATTAGAAAATGAAATCGATTTGTATTATCTCGAGATATGTGCACTTTGAGGATAAGAAGAAATGCAATCTGTTTCACAGGTAAAATCCTGGACGTAGGCTGCACCTCCTGGGGTTGGAGTTCATATATAACAACGAAAACAGAAGACACACGTTCTTAGGCAGATAGAGAGCAAGGTCGACACTCCACTTCTGTCTGTTTCAATTTCTCCAACAGATAGAGTGGAAATGCTAAAAGTCCGGATAAATGTGGTAAGAGAGGTACTGAGCAGTAGACGTTGTAAATATTTGGAAAAATAGGTCAGTGATATACTGGAGAAATGCAGCAAAGCTTTTTTTTTCTTTTTTTTCCCCCTAAACATCAGTAACAGCCTATTTGCACTGTACAGTCAAGAAATAAAAGAGAAATTAGTCAGTCTGGCTTGTATTGCCCTCCAGCAATGAAAGGTACCACACAATAATAAAACAAGTTAAAATGACTGGTGTTAGATACTGTTCAGAAGCCAAAAGAAGTAAGAGTTAGGCGAGGACAAGTAAGAAAGACAGAAGGATGTGGTATGGACCATGGAGTTTAGCTGAGTCTGTGATGTTGGTCTGTTGCAATGATTCACTACAATGACTCCCAATACCAGCAAGCCATTATATCGCTGGCTGTGACTAACTACAGTGAATCAACAACACAAGTGAAATCAACACAGGGAAGGGCACATGGGGCAAGTGGAGAGTGAGGCAGACACGTCTTGAAAGGCCCTCCTCCAGTGAAGTTACACAGGGCGCAAACAGCTATTCAAACTGAGACTTGTTACAAAACCTTTGGCTCTTTCACATTCTTTTTCTTGTTAAGAGATTTACTAGCGAATAATGTTCAAATTTTCTCTTGCACCGCATGCTTTCCTTAGGGTGGACAATCATGCTGGACTCTTAGAAGGTAAGCAGGTGTTTCCGGTAACCCACACTTTCTCTGTAGGCTGCTTGGAATCAGCAATCCAAGTTCACTTACAGGAGTAAGAATTCTGTGGAAATGGAAATCAAGTCAGGAAGCAATCACGTATCTTTCATCCCAGATAACGAAACTGTGTCAAAGAAGAGAAAAATGTCAGGATCCAATCATGTGAGAATTTCTTTATAGAGATGAGAAGTTACAGGCTTGCTACTTTTAATACTTGTATGCACATAAAGAAAATAAGACACTTTGAGGAGAAAGAAACTTAATAGTATTGAAACGGTAAGGATTTAAAGACCTTAGAGGCAGAGGTAACAGAGCCAGTGACTTTTGAAAATTGATAGGTAGGAAATTTGGTCTGATAGAGGTAGTCTTCATATTATGATTACAGATGCACTGAAGTCTCCCACTCCTGCAAAAGATTGTGAGACTGAGGTGGAGTGCGGAATGAGAATTATGTAAGAGATTTCAGGAAACTCAGAGACAGGGGTGTGAAAACAACAGCTTATATGTGCACTTAAATAACCAAAATTAAGATAGACAGTGTCTGTGGAAATCATAAGGAATTATTGTATAGACAAGGAAACAGTGAAGCTCATTTGATAGATGGACACATCTACTTGTGCCTAGTGTTAGTTTTAGGGATTTTGCAATCAGAAGAATGCAATATTAACCTTCTCCTCCCAAAACGCACCCCCAAGGATTGAGATGAAAATGGTGCAATAGAAATAGAAAAATTAATATATATATATATATATATATATATATATATATATATATATATATATCTTTAGCTCTTCTTGTTTGTTGCTAATCAAATCTAAATTCTTTTCTTACCACAACTCCTTTAAAAGTTAGTTGTATGATGTAAACAAAGAAATAGCAGATGGAAAACAAAAAGAAGAAACAAAGAATGACTTACTCCACCATCGGGTCTAAAGCAGTAGTTTTCAGAATTAAAAATAAAAAAGCTTCTACTTTTAAAAGGTTTCACAGAAAGTGATCCTATGATCAGATTTCTATTATTGTTATTTCATAAATGGGATATGGTTATATTGAAAGTATTAAAAGACTTTATTTGTGCACCTTGTCCATCAGAATTGAGTCAGTGTGTTGTTGAGTTCATGTTGTTTTGTGAATCCCAGATTCACACATCCTCCTTCACAGTTTCTTCCTTCATGTTCTCTTCCCTTGGTATCACCTCTGTGTGCCAACACCACACCGAGCTTTGCCCTGATCGAGGTGGAGAGCCGCCACACCATCTTTGTGCATCTATTGTGCACATGTGTATTTCCCTCCAACAATGGAAGGTTAGATAATTTTCCTTGAACAAATATTATTGACCTCATCTTCAAAATATATCTCATCATATTATAGCAGATAATGTTTATTTTTTTAAAAAAAGCTGGCTTTAAAAAACATCTGAAAAAAATCTAGATTTGATGGTGTCATCTTCAAGAGAGCCAGTGAATGAGACATTCAGATCGTAGGCAAAAGGAGAATTCGCCATCTGAGCTGAGCGCACTCAGAAATCTTTTACTGCTCTGATCCTCTCTTTTCTTTCAGGACGTGGGAAGGCTCAGGAGTAGGTAGGATAACAAGCATCTGGTGGCCAAAATGAAAATAAAATACAAAAATAGAAGAAAAACTATTGCAAGATGAGAAGATAAAAATGGAAGTTGCAAGTTATAAAAAGAGTCAGGATTTGAGAGAACAAGGCACCTGGAAAATGCGAAGTGGAGAGAAACGAGAAAGACCCTCAAATCAGTTCCCTTCAGACCAGTTGATAATTCTGTAACCTGTCTTGTGCATGGATCTAGGAAGCCTAGTCAATGTAACTGAAGGGCCCAATGTTTTTCTTTTGGAGTAAGAGTACTTACTACCAAAATAATAATAAAAATATCAATTTATTCTAAAATTTTGAAATTTTCTTGGCATTAAATCTTCAATCTTGGAAGATGACTGAAAATTCATTACTTTGACCATTAATCTTAGTAAACATTATTACTACTTATCTTTTTCCCAATGACACACTAAAACATGATATTTCCTTCAAATGTTAATTTATTTTAGTAAGTTTTTTTCTCCTAATTTGAGGCTCCCAAAATGACTGAGATCACATTTTGATCCAGAAGGAATAAGATCAATGTTTCTTTCTTTTTCTTTTCTTTTCTTTTTTTTTTTCTTTCTTTTTTTGGGTGCTAGTTATTTTCTATTTTGGAAATCACAAAAAAATTAGATTAAAATTGTACTTTGAAAAATTTACCACCAGAAGTGGGCAATACCTATGTTTCCTGATTATTCTCAAAAGAAGACTGATATGCTGAAAAAAATCTAAATGCACAATTTTCTTTTAAAATCAAATAAAAATAATGACATTTTCCAAGTACACACACAGTTCATTTGTTCTCACAAATTAGAATCGAATCATTTCACTTATATCTGATTGCATTTGTTCATACAATGTTTATAGTTCGAAAATTCGGAAGTTGTGCAAGCAATTTTTACTTAGTAAACCAAGCATGCACAGAAAAAACAAAACGTAAACAAAAGAAACTCTTATTAGAGTTGAAGTAAGACTTATTCTTTAAAAGTTGTTATGTTTGCTAACCTAACTTATTTAATCTTTCATTTACTTAAATTTGTAATAAAGTTTAAAATAATGCACAATTTTTAAATTATTACAAGTTTATATTTGAAAACTTAAAATTGAAAGAAATTAATTTTACATTCTGTCTAGCATACAATTAAAATGAAGGTTTAAAATGGCAAATATAAATTCAATCAATTGTAATACATCCTATATGCAATGAGACTCAAGTGATTGTAACTCTCTAAAACATTAATTTTAACTTAATTTTTTAAAGACTAATAGATTAATACACAAGCTTGTCAATTACTAACATTAATAGAATGTCATTGTAATAGTTATGGACTTGGGAACTAGAGACTAATACTATTTCAAGCTTTTCCACCAGCAAATTTTTTTTTTTTTTTCTTGCTGGAGGAATGGCTCAGCGGTTAAAGCGCTTGAGCAAGTGCTAAACCAAGCGCTAGTACCCGAGTTCGATTCCCCAGCACCACATAAGCTGGGTGTGGTGGCGCACGCCTGTAATCCCAACATTCGGGAGGCTGAGACAGGAGGATTGCCGTGAGTCCAAGGCCAGCCTGGGCTCTGAAGTGAATTCAGGACCAGGCTGGACCACAGAACGAGAGCCTGTCTCAAAAAAAAAAATAAATAAATAAAATAAAAAATAAAAAAAAAATTCTTTGCAACTAAATTAATTCTTCCAAAAGATAAGTTAACTTATCCAGAAAATGAAGGCATGTTTGGTCAATTTATAAATTTTTGCATTGATTACTACTTCCTCCAAGTGTCTTCTTCATCAAGAAATTTAACTTGATTATCTTGGTGTTTGCTACTAATTGATGATTTTTGTTCAATACAGACATGAGTTTTTATATCTTCTTTAATTGGCATATTTAATAATCTACACTCTGGGTGGTGGAAATGTAAGTTTGATCTTTTCTTTTATCTTTGCTTTCAAAGAATTGTATTGATTCTTTTCTACATTTTAATGCCACTTTATACATCAGGCTGCCATGTGTTTTTCAGTTACTTGTAATACAAAAAGTCAAGTCTAGATTAAAATTTTATTTCCTATTGAGTTTAGGCTTTTTTTTTCTTCTTCCTTCAGCCGCACGTTCCCTCTGCCTGAGGAAGGGACATGTTAAGCTCCTCATTTTTCCTCTTTCAGTGAAATTCTGAGTAGCATTTTAGGTAGACAAGATGGATAAATTCTATGACTGTATTATATATCAAATTGCTAGAAAATGAAAAAAAAAATCAATGATGGGTCCTACCAAGTTGTTGCTGGTGACATCGTTTACCAACTGGAAGGAGACCAGATGAATAATGGATGGAAAATTTGGTCCCTTATGATAACATATTTAAGAATGAAATAATAAAATATGGTTACAGCAGCTTCCACATGATGAAAATTACTTCCATGTCATTTACAATGAAAATAGAGCTGAATAACTCAGGGTTGACTGACTCTTCTTCCATACCAGTGTGGTCAAAATGTCATGCTCAGTGTTGTGAATAAAAGTAGCTCAGATAGTCCATCTGTATTCTCTGTATCAAGATGGACTATGAGCAAGAACCTCATTAGAACCTGATTTTTATATCACTCCACTACATTCTCTGACATTTATGTCTATAGATCAAAAATAGGTTTCACAGTTTTGCTCACTCTCTAAGTAAGGATAAGTGATGCAATAATCATTTGTAATGCAGCAATGTGGGAGGATGTCTATAGGGTTTAATAGTATGTAAAATTGATGAATAGTAATGTAGATATTACCATCACTAACTCTCCTGTATCTGAAACACGTTTAATATACATGGCTGTAATACAATGTTTTCATATGAAATATTTATTAATGAGCTCATATTCATTATTTTTATCCATTTTTTCAATCTTGGATTTTTTCAGGATGCCATTACTTTGAGTGTTTTATCCCTTTAGAATCTTAAAAGTGAAGATAGGTACAGGGATAGTTTATCTAAATAGAATTAATTATTTGTATAAAATATACCTGTGACTTCTCAATGTACTCTAGAGATTTTTTGTGATCAATATTATAACCATAAATCCCTTTGAAGCTTTTGTTTGGCATACATCTATTGCAAAGTACAGCAATAGACGCACTCTCCTTGAAAGGTATCATAACCTCTGGTTGGTGGATTATAACATGGTCTCCAGAGGGAGCTGTGAGTATGCCGAAGGAAACTGGTCATCTCTTTAAGAGAACTGTCATTGCTGAACAAGAGTTTCATTGTGCTATCTGCTTTTCTGTGCAATGCATTATGGAGGAATCAATACTTCACTTAGTTTAGAAAGACCACTTTCCAATCTAAGGCTTTGTAATTCAACCTCCAAATAATTAGTGATTTTCATAGTGCCACTTCTTCAACAGCCTAAAGGGTTTTATAATAAATCATGAATAATATGTTTAACTTAACATCTTAAAATTAATCCTGAAATTTAAGTCATCCAGTCCTTGGAGTCTTGAGTATATTGTGTGGGCCTACACTTCCACCTTATCTCATCTTCATAGAAAATATTTACCATATAATCTCACACATCAGTAAATTTTTATAAATAGGAGAGCTATATACAGCAGCCTTAATGGTGCTAGGTCACTTTTGTGATGTTTCGGCACAGGAGTCTTGACTCTACCTGACTATCCCAAGTCCTGCTGCTCGTGTCAATTTTGCTGACTCAGGTCTCTTTCCCATTCCACAACCTATGGTCATTTCCATAACTGGATTAAGGCAACAAAAAGGGTTATTACTGTCAATCTCATTATTTGTCCATTCATTCAATTAGTTATTCCACAAGTTTTATACCACAAGAGTAGGAGTTCTTTTTATACTGTGCCTTTTAATTACTACCTGTCTCTATGACTATAGAACCCAAGTGCACTTGTCTTTATACTGGGCTCCTTTACCAGAGAATTATGCAATCTTCTCTTGTAGTTTTTCAATACGCATCTTCAATAATTTTTATTGTAAATATTCCCTAAGGTGGATTACACTGTTGCTAAATAAGAAACTAGGATGAACACAGTCAGGATGAATGCAGTATTACCAGCAGTGACTTGCCTACTGAGACCCTGAGTTACCTGTGAGATGTGTCAGTTAGTAAAAGCAGCATTTCAGTTGTTCTTAGTGATAGTCTGCAAGGTCTTCATATCTCACATGGTTTTGAAGTTCCACCTTTTCGTTTCAAATGTAATTTTAAAAAGTGTGCATTTTTTGTGTATTCATGGGAATAAAGATTGAAGTAAATATTTCCAAATACTCAAATGTTAAATAAAGAGAATATCGTTGAAAATTATGCGTACAATAAGAACATTAAACATGAAGCATCATTTTACCATGTTGAAGAAGATGGCATAGTTGGCAAGGTATGGACACAAGCTGTATATTTCCTTCAGAAACAAACATCAAAAAAGAAAAATAATATTGATTCAGTACAATTTCATGAAAAAACATGATACTTAACCACAGAAGGATAATAAATACATGGCAATGTGGTTAATTCAAGATCATATTGCCAAAGACAACACATTAGCAGAAACAAGAGTTATGTTATAACAATCTGAAATCCCTGGAAACATGGTTCTAAGAGGAGCCATTTCAATATAAGTTTGTTAAAATAGAGTATACTAAAGAATAGCAGTTGATGTGTTCTAGAAAATCCCTACAGAAATCAAAATGTCTATTAATATGGTGAGTAAAATCCGAGTGAGAAAGGTTACTGTTAAGAGTTAATGTAAACATATTTTGTTTTTTGTTGCCTTTTTGTGATACTTGTGGATGTATTTCTAACCCAGGCAACAGTCATGGAGAAAATAGCGCTAGGAACAAAAAGCTCTGGTTTATTTATAACAAAAAAGATCAATGTGTTGCTTAGTTGGTGTGTTCCAAAACGCTTCTTTGAGAATGTTGAGTTAAAACAGAAAAAAGTGATGCTATGAACGGTGTAAATACTCAGCACAGATTTGAAGGAGTCCGCATTTTTATTTGAAATGTTCACTTCATGCATTTCTTCAATGTACTATGCATTTGATCTTAACAAACTGACAGACTCTGTTTTCACTTTAAGAGCTGAATTGAGCTGTTACCGTAGAAGCCTGGCATCTAATGGACTCCAATGAGCATAATGACTTCAGTTTATTGGGTCAATGATCTGTGACAGTGAATATTATCTAAATCTATTTTGACAACATGGATCAAGTGAATAATTTCCTTTAAACATTATTTTTCTTGAGAAAATAAAGAGTAGACAAAAATAAAATGTCTTTTAAAAGTCTGGCTTACACTGTAATTATGGGATAGGCAATAAAATAAACAATTACTCACTTTACTGAAAGTCACAAGGTAATAATTGTTTGATAATACACAAATTAATTTCAGGTCATGAGGCACACCAAACTGTTAATTTCCTTGGCTTTCAGAAGGGATAAAAATGTAACTTGCCTGCTCACAAGTACACAGGAATGCCAATATTCAAAGACCAAGAAAATATCAACTAAATCAACTCTTCTGTTAATTATAGAATTTTACTGGGGCTTTGCCTCTTTATCTAATACAGATTACATGACAAAAAGATTGCAAAGAGGCACTTGGGTATTCTTGACAGTTTTCTCCTTGTTCGCCAAAAGGTCATCAGTGTTGATTGGATAAAAGACAAAAGCCAATTACTTGCTTCTTAAGTAAAGGTCATTTCTAGTGATAAGGAGTTTAATTGGTGTATTTCAAAATGGTATTTTTTCAAGTCGTAAATATTTTTTGATTTTACGTGTAATTTGGTCGTTAGGGCAAATGTTCAAAATATCCCAAATTATAGAGAAGACAGAAAATCAGGAGACAATCTTAATGATTATGATATGACAGAAGTAGAAGGTAACTGTTAATAAATGATTACTATAACTTCATACATCAGTATGATTCAGTAAACATAATTCAATAACACATAGAATTTAATAAGTGGGATTTAAAATTTTTAAATTTTGATTTTGACAAAATGTGTGCAAATTTTATAAATATAGTTTTCTATATTATATTTTATATATTTATCAAAATCAGAAAAATCAGTGATCAGAAAAACAAAATGTCTCCTGCCATTATTGCTGTACAGTAAATCAGTGAAAATGAAAAATTTAGCTAATGAAATGAGTGAAGAAAATAATCGGAACAGGAGGAAGGAGTTTTTGGGGGGAGACATGATAAATTTTAGCCTGAATTACATTCACCATTTGTTGATGATATGAAAATACTATCGTATGTCAGGTAAATTTTATAGATGCAAATTTACCAATCCCTGGGTTTTATATAAGAATACTTTGATAGCTTATTTTAATGGGTTAGGATAACAATATGATTCTTTCAAGGCAAAAGAAGAAGTCAGAGTGATTATATAAAGTGATTAGAGTTCTTTGTGTTGATGTCACCTTTAGGAAGCAACATATGAGCTGTGGAATATAGGCATTATATTAAAGCTGAGAACAGCTACTGGCTGACAGCTGGCATGTGATTTCAACCCTACAATTCAAGGAGAGCTTAATTCTGTCAACATCCAAGACAAGCCAGCCGATTGTTTTCCATCAGTTCCAGAGCAGCCCATGTCAACCTCTACCTGACATGGGCCTTGTGTGGCTCTGTGATAAGATTATTAGACTTTTGACGTGTAAAATGTGAGACTAAAAAAAAAAAAAGAATGTTGTTTTAAGTTGCTAAGATGTTGGAAATTGATTACAGCAATTTGAATATAAAACTAATACATGAAACCCTTACACGCTTGTAAAAACTCACAGAAATGAATATTAAAAAGAGAAAACTTTAAAGTCTATAACTTTAAAAATTAAGTGAACAACATACGGTTTTAGTCACAATCCAAGATAAAGAAAATATTATTTCTTCTGTTTAGAAACTGTCACTTAATACCCAGGATTTAGACAGCCAATTGCCTTTGAAGCAACCTTCAGTATCCACAAAGTAGATGAGTGAATACTTGATTCCCATTCATAAAAATTCAACTTTAAAAAGTATTTTAGTGACTTATGATATATAGTGGGACGTTTTAAGAAAGCATTGCTAATATCTATCATGTAATATCTTTTGGAGTGTGTTTCATTCCACTAAATGCAATGCCTTCTTTTAGGAGTGTGTTTGCCCCAAAACAGGTAACAAAAGTTCAGAAAGTCGATCAGCTCATGTTTAGCTTTACCTTTTCATACTAATCGGCAATTTTGCTTTCTTTTTTATCCCCCTTTTATTGATATGTAAGTGCAAAATTAAAGGTTCACAATGAAGTTTGGCATTTTGTGCACCTTTGTATCTTATCAAGGTGACAAGGACTTCCCACTTTCCTTTTGTCCCTCCCCATACCCAACCCTACCTTTCTCCCCAGGCTACCCCACTCAAGGTATCAGTAGAAGTGACACCAAAATGACATTTCTAGATTTTCAAACAATGTGACACCTAAAAGGATTTGGGAAATAGAATGAAGAACAATTCTTGTGAGCATTACAAAAAAATAAATAATAAATAAATAAATAAATAAATAAATAAATGACTGGTGGCCTTTCTTAGACACAACACTCCAGAGTGACACAGAGAAACATTTTAAACACTATTAAAATTTAATTTTTGATCTGAGTTATGGAAGACACCACTATATCCTTAAGCTGTGATGGACCGTCCACCAAACTCTACGGAACATAAAAAAGCCACCTCACATACATACTTTGAGTTAAATTCAAAAGGTGATGTTTTATCTGGATGGCAATATATGTGGCAAGGAATAAAATGTAAACTATTAAAATTGCTTTCTTTTAATATTGTTACTACTTGTATAGATGCAAAATATATCAGTAGTGATATCATAATACATCAATTTTTCTTATCAATTCTTAACCTTTCAGAGACAAGATATTGTCCTCTGAAACTTCTCTGTTTAGTATTTAAGAGGTATAAGGTTTTTTGCTTACTTAAAGTCTACAGCTCGTCAATATAAGTTGTAGTAGATAAAGTATAATGCAAATTATAAGACTTGTCCCCATGTGTAGCCAGTTCATACATTTTAAACTCCAGATTTCTTATTTTGAAAGATATATGTAGTGACGATGATAGTCCAGGGGCTGAAGGAAGAGAATAGTGGTTAAGGTACCTGCCTAGCAAGCCCAGGGCCCCAGGGCCCAGGGTTCAGTTTCTCAGCACCATATAAGCTGGGAGTAGTGAAGCAAGTCTGTAATCCTAGCACTCAGGAAAGCTGTGGTCAGAGGATTACCATGAGTTCTAGGACAGTCTGGACTACAAAGTAAGACTCTGCCTTAAAAAGAAAAAAAAAATGTCTAAAATGACAAGTTAATGCATAACATATTATTTTTCTATGTCCGCTATTTTATTTAGTAAAGACCCTAAACATATTTGCTATTTTTCAAATTATTTTATAGGCATTAGAATTTATTACATTTATTTTAAAAATCAATAATTAGACCATTCTGCAGGCAGAAATTCTCTGCACTAAGACATGCCACCAAGAATGAAACTCTGACACCTTAAATATGTTTAATTTTTTGTTGCTGTGTTTGCCATTGTTGTGCCATTTGGCTTTGATACAAAAAGTTTACCAAATATTGCGGGAGGTATTGTTTAAAGATTAAAATATTCTTCATAATTTTTGCAAATAATGTGAAATTACAAATTTCAACAGAAAAACTATTATGTCATTTATAACAAAATATAACCTAATTCAAATTCTATCACTTTACAATTAGTACTAAACAATGTTTTTCAAACCCTTACAGAGGTAAAAAGCATTACCAGAACTTAAAAAAAATATATGTTGTGAAGTTCGGTTAGTCACTTACGCATTCTGAAACAAAGTAAAAGATGATTTCATGAGATTACACATACAGGTATAGGAAGAACTCAAAATACATAAAATAAAGAATGCAGAGGAACATATTAGAAGCTCAATAATATATGAATTCCTCCATTTTCTAAATGCATTAAAGATAGCAATTCAATGATTACAACTTCCAACTTATCTTCACTTTTGTTCAATTGGTGCAAACCTGTAATAAAAACTTGCTAGAGAAAAATGATTTCTAGACCACAGTGAGAGAAAAACTAAGGGTCTAAGGAATGGCACTTGTCTATAGGCCAGCTTTTATTGTCACTGCGGTGAGGATAGGTGTCTGGGCTGCCTCCAGGATGAATAAGCCTATGGAAGCCAGAAAAGACATCAGAAAAGGGAATCTTGGTTGAAAAGTATGATTTAGGACAGAGAGGTGAACAGTGAGTCAGAAAAATCTCACATTTTTAAAATTTTCTTTTAGGCACACAAGGGGAGCCAAGAGTAATGATTTCATAAGATTAGTGGTAAGTTTTATACCCTTTCATACATTCTTGAATGTCCATGTTATTCATGTATGTGTGTGTGTGTGTGTGTGTGTGTATAATTTCATATATATATATGAAATATATATATATATATATATATATATATATATATATATATATAATTTCATAATGGTTAGCTAGAAACAAAATAACACAAGAACAATCTGTGTTTAAAAAAGCAAACTGATAAACATTATAGATGAGTCATCCACACTTTTTAAACCACAGAAAAAAATTTCTCTTTACTTTTGTGCATTTAACTACTTCTTAAAGTGTTTAAGGAAACATTGGGAAAGCTGAGCTGATTAAAGAAGCCTGCCTTTACAAAAAAGAAATCTAATTTATTAATTGCCACATGACATATATTTAAGTCCTTATTAAATTTAAGAGCTGAAATATTAAGTTGTTAGTGTGTGAGTTTTATTGCATAAAATGTATTTTGTTTGCATATAGATATCTCCAAATTTCAATTAACAATCTCCTTGATAATTACCATTATAGTAAAATAAATACTAATTAACATGCTAATTTTGGCAATTAATTGATATCCAATCTACTCACTATAGCTATTTTGGTAAATACCAGTTAATTGTTCAAATCATTGCAAGCTTAATGTATTAATTAGCAGGATAAAGCACATTTACTGTTTTCCTTGTGGAGATAATTGTATGGCAACTAAATTAACGGATGTTATTCATTAAATTTAATACTATATCATGTATTTAGTGTACAACAAATGAGTAATCTAATTAAATACAGAGGAAATGTTAAAGTTTATGTAATTCTAGAGTATTTAAGGACTTTAGAATGATTCCATAAAACTTTACTGGGTAGATTAAGGTAAAAACATTTGCGGGGTTTATTTATTTTTATTATGTATTTTACATATGTTTAATTATATTTGAATAGAAACCTATACACACATACATATATATTAAATATAGTATTCTAACCTTGAATTTATTTATAGCTGCTTTATTGATAAAGCAATAACATTTCTCTCTAACATACATCAGTAATTTTAGAAAATCGCCTTAGTTGTTATTTTTTTTGTATCAATATGTTCCTTTGTGATTAACTATTCAAAAGATAAGTAAGTTAAAATTATTTAAGAATCAAATGCAAACATAAACATAGTGAAAAGCATTTTCCTTTTAGGTTGATTTTAAAATGTGCTTATTGAAGGCTGCTTTTTAACACTTTTAGTTATTTTTTATCCTTTAAATTTCTTAAGATAAGAAATAAGACTTACATTTTAATGGTTTTTCTCTTTTTTAGTCAAACACAGGTGTCTCTTACATTTTGAATATTTGAGAAACAACTAACATTAATTCTACAAATCGTTTGTGTTGACTATCTGTTGAATTTGAAAATATTAAGAACATTCAATAATTCTCATGCTAATAATGTAAATTATCCGCTTCTATCCAGTCTTTGCTTTAATTCTTCAAAAAGACCTAATTATAGTTCTTCTTTTTCAATGAATCTAGGGAATAAAATCCATGGTGATGCTGAATGTATCCCATTGTAGAATTTTTCTTTTTATTTTCCTGCTAGTTGTTTAGGCAAAGTGTCTTTCCCCAAATCTTTGTGTGTTTGAGTTAACCTAACCATCTTACTTATTTCATCATAATACTGACTTGAGTGATTCCCCTAATTCTCTTTCCCCCATTTCATTGATATGTATAAATGCAAAATTAAGGTTTATAATGAAATTTAGCAACAAGGACTTTCCCACTTTCCTTTTGTTCTTCCCCCTACCCACCCCTTCCTCCCACCCCCCTCCCTACCTGCCTGTTTCACTTTGTTTTTCGTATAGATTCTGTCAGTATTCCGCTTAATGTTTGTGTTATCCTCAAAATTCAAAGAAAGGATTCACTGTTCACTTTCTAATTTTTCCTGTAAATATAGAACTCTCTCTGTGAAAGGGACCATCATTTCTGCATTTATTAATGTGAGTAAATGTATACATTTCTTAAACGATTTTACTCAAACCTGCTTTACACTGCAACCTAATCTAGGAACTGCCCAATCTTCATGATCTGGTTGGTTCCTGGGAATGAATATGTACACAAGAATATGAATTATAATTGCAAGAGACATGGCCTGTCTTTGGCAAAAAAATTATTTAAAATATAATTGCGAGGACTATAAGAAGACCATATTTTGGATATCCAAAGTTTAGAGCAAATAAGTCAGGAACTTATCTTTTTGGTTTTTTGTTGTTGTTGTTGTTGTTGTTGTTGTTGTTGTTGTTGTTGTTGTTGTTTTTTCATGATACGCTCAGGAGTATTGTTAACTTCGGAAGAAAACCTAAACATCTAATAAGAGGAAATCACACTGCATAGTGATTTTTATTCTTAGAACTCTAAATTAAAATTGAATTTCTTTAACTTTTATTCTCTTAGAATGCTATTTCAACAATTAGGGAAAATAACTCATTAATAGATAACTAAAAATCCACTAATAACTGGCCCAAGAAATTATCAGAAATATTTGCAAAATTTAACCACAACAAGGACCAACAGATAGTTCCATAAGATATCACTATAGTTTGCACAGTGTGTTCCCTCCAAATTATGTGTTCTATCTTAATCTCTAATACAGCGGTATTATTCATTTGTGTGTTTTTTGAGAGATGATCAAATCATCATGGCCTGCCCTCAAGAATAAAATTGGAACCCTCTTAAAAGAGTGAGAGCTTGCAGGAAACTCTCTCTTGTCCCCCGAAATGTGTGTAGGAGGAGGAAGCAAGGGAGTGTTGCTTTGGAAGCCGAGAGAAGCTCCCATCAGACACCACTTGTCTTCTTTGATTTGCCAGCCTACAGGAGCATGAAAACTAAATTTTCATTCTTTGTCAATTTTTAGTCTTAGACATTTTATTTTGTTTACACAGACTAAAGCGAGATTTTAAGGTGGCACACTTTTTGCGGTGAAAGATATTTCACAATATTTGTAAAAAACAATCTGTAATTAGCAAGTTCACAAAAATCACACACATTTATATAACTGCAAAAATACACATGTATATGATGTTACCCTTGCAATTATTTAAGTTGCAAATGACAATGTCACCACTTAGTAGAACCTCTTGCTAGTTTCCATTGAGATCAGTTATATTTACTATTATAACTCTTTTCAGGTATTTTTCTACATGCATTGTTCTTATAACTGTATATGATTACATACTGCTTTATGTGTTTCTTTCACATACAGAAAGAACGAAATGGACATGAACATTGTTTATAGAGAAACTAGGCCACCAGGTGAAACAAGAATAAAGGAAATCATTTTTCACATAAAAGAGAACAGAATGCTCTGTGTGTTCTTTGTGTTTAGTGCATGTGTGCTTAATAATGAAACTCAACTTTTTAAAAACTTACACTAAATAGCTTGCCCATATATCACATGCATATATATGTAGATAAATATGTATTTATGCATGTATTTTTATATTTATGTTAAGAGGCAGTTTATACTGAGAGAAAATGCATTTTTTCCTTGCCTACACTCTGTCTAAATACTTTATATCAAGTAAGAGATTCCACGTAAGAGTACTGGGATATACCCACATCTTCATTAAGTCCAAAACACACACACACACACACACACACACACACACACACACACACACACCCCTCGGCCTTAATGCACACACATGCACCAAGCTTCTATTCGAGGCAGATACACTTCTTAAATTTCTTCATACAGACCTTGATTTCGACCTCTTTTCATTTGTCATTCATTTTTCTTCATTGTGACATTTGTGCATTCTTTAGCTTCTTACTTTCTCATTTTACTGGAACTCAATATGGATACAAATTGACAAAATGACACAGGCTAGGTCATGACTAGGTCAACAGGAACCTTCAGTGTTCGGTTTTACCCTACAACAAAGGTCAGCCTATAAGATATCTTTGAAAAATTATTATTGATTATCCATTTAAAAGACAGATACATGTTTTCAACTAATGTTAACCTTTCACTTTATAATCTAACCTTCAGCACACAGCAATACATTGACAGAATTGTGCACTTGGGTGATTAAATTCTTAGTATAAAAAGTATACATATCTGAATGTAGGGGCACACTGTATGGTAAGTGAAAATACGTATGAGTGAAAATATGTCTTTCAAATTTATATGTGGGTGGGATCCCAAAGGAGAGGCAGCTTTGGTGCAGAAGAGAGCATCCATCTTATGCTTATGCTTGACAGGGAAGGAGTCACGGAAAGAGAACTCATTCACTGAGCCTGAAATCACTTTCCCAAGCCTAAATGGATTAAAATTACATTATTTCTAATTGCATACTATAAATATGCATTTAAATAAGAAAAACTCTGTGAATTGAACTAGAAATTTCTTAATTCCATCTCTGAGAAAACATGGGTGGCCTTAACCAAGATTGCTTTCTAGGTTCTTCGTAGAGCTATGACATTTTAAAGTTGAAATAGATGATAAACTTTGTTAAAAGGTATAATTTATAATCAAACAACAAAAGTAAAAAGAATTTTATAAATATTAGTGGTTTGGCCTAAATTCATAAGTGTTTCACAATAAGAAATGTGACTGAAAGTAGAATTTTTCTGTCTCCAAACATGGTAGATAGATCTTTTATGTAGAACAAAATTACAAAATGTGAGTTTTCAGAATTGAGTATTATTACTGTTAAAGAATGTAAGGTCAAATATGTCAATGTATTTACAGACTAAATCAATAATATTTTGAAGTTGCAGCAATTTCTGATCATGACATAAAGTATTAATTACTCCCACGTGGCAGTATGTTTTTTGTAAAATTCAAAATATATGAAGCAATATAAAATAACTCTGAACTGTTAATTTCACTAGCTATTACCTGAACTAAGATTTTTTATTTGTATTTTTAAATGATTCTAAAGTAATTAGTAACACTTCAAAGGAGAGAGTGGTATAGGAGAGAGAATAGAAAGGCACTTGTCAAAAATTATTCAAACAACTCTGAATAACCTGTGTAAACAATATATTTAAGGAAATCTTTTAATTTACTGGACAACATATAGTAATGAACAAAATTATGTTTTTACTCACCACGTTTTTTACTGCTTGTATTGTTGGCATATTTCAAACACACAAAAAAGAAAAAGAAAATAAAAAGAAATAACAAAAAAGAAAAATATTTTAATAAAATTCTAAACAAGAAATTGTATTTTCCTTCCTTTTTTATTATTTGTGGGGTTTTTTTGTTTGTTTGTGTTTAGGTTGTTGCTGCTGTTGTCGTTATGTTTTACTTTATTTTGGCTTTCATTGAGACAGGGCCTCATGCTATCGCCCAATCTGAGCTTGAACTTGAGATTCTCCTTTCATCAGTCTCCTTAGCATGGGATTTCAGGTGTGCATCACCACGTGCGGCTTCTTTCTCTAATTTTCTGCATATGGCAAAATGTAAAATAGTAAATGTAACAATATTCTAAAATTTGTAACTGGTATACAAAATATGCAAAATGTCAATACACTTCCAACCAAAAATTAATCATATTTGAGTTTATCTGTTAAATATTCTTCAAATACTGTTAAAAGACCAAAAGAAAAACAGTTTAGCTAACATTTCTAATTGTTTCTACTGAGAACCAAAGTTAGTGAGGAAATACACACAAGACAGACAATGCTGTTCATGAAAATACAAGGAACAAACAGTAAGTATTTTGAAGGCAAGCTTCCGGTTTTCGTTCGTACATTCAGTTTTTATGTATATCTGTGTCAGATGTTACAAAAATACGAAAATATAACAATTACTTACCACAAGAATATACAGGTATGTAGAGAAGGCTTTCTATATCTTCATGACTTCAATCACAAAGCTGTGAACCACTGGCTGTATAAGAAAAGAAGAGGTATAGTTCATTATTTTGGAGCATGAAAATAACAGGGCAATACATAATTTCATGGGAGGTCACACGAGATGATTTTTAAAATATTAATTAAGGAAGAAAAGTCAGAGGACTTCCCTAAAAAACTGAGACTACACAGAAGTATTGTTAATATCATTTAGATAACAATGGGAACTGAGGACATTAATTAATTGCATACGACTGATCTTGATGATATTGAAGATTGCATTATCTAGTGATACATTTAACACGTTTCCATTCAAATAACATCCATTTAAATATCAGTGACTGACAATAGCTAATGTATATGTCATAGCCTGGGTCTAAAAGTTTCTCAACAGCTCACAACAGGAAGTCTTGATGACTAGAGTGTTGCATCATTGGAAGACGATGGGGTTTTTAAGAGTGGAAGAATTTAGGTCACTAGAAATGTGCTCTTGAAGGAGATACTGGTGTCATGACACCTTCAACTTGGTTACGCAGCAAGAATTTGTCTCAAAAATTTAAAAAGATAAAAAATGTAAAAGATGCTGAGTCCATTGCTCAGCATAAAGGCTTTGCATTCAATCCCCAATGTCATTCACAAAAGAAGGCATTTGGCTTTTTTCAGCGTCAAAGATTTCCTTCATCAGATGATAAATTGCATTGTCAATGTAATGATAAGATGTCTGCCCAAATATAAGGGGGACCTGGGAATAGGAAGGATGGAGGGTGGAAAGGACGAGGAAGTGAAAATGATTAAGGCGTGATAGGTACTGTGCTTCAATTTCCCCAGAGTAAACATGTATTGAAAATAGATATTAGTAAAAATAGTAAAGGAAAACAAAACAAACAAAACAAAACAGAAAAACCCCAAAACTCTACTCTAATCAAAGAAAAAGACCAATTTCCTTTTTAAAACATTTATTTTGTTTTGATATTTGTAGAAAGTTGTTTGAATGAATTCATAATCGATCTAATGACATTTCATCTTGTCTTATTTAGTACAGTCTAATATGGAATGAAAGTAAGAAAGTAGTAAATACTATAAAGCTAGAGGGACTCTACTAGATACTAAAGAGACCTAAGATAAATTAAGTGGCAATTTAAAGAAGTTTTTCTATAGGGGCTGAGGGCATCATTCAGTGGTTAGCTCATTTGTCTAACAAGCCCAGCGAAACTGGGCTCAATTTCCTAGTGTCATATGGACTGTGCATGGTGGCATATGCCTATAATCTCAGCAATCCAGAGTCTGAGGCAAGAGGGCTGCCATGAGTTCAAGGCCAGTCTGGCCTATATAATGAGTTCAGGATGAATGTGGACTTCAGAGCAAAAAAGTTTTCCAACAGAATTATATTCTTTTCTGATGACAGAACAGAAAAATAAGTAGATGCTGGAGTTGAAAAAGAAATGTAGAGATTTTCTATCAGAAACGTAACAAAGTTTGACCCTTTCTTGAGTCTTGAAGTGGTTTTGAATAGCAGCATCTTAATGGGTGTGTATGGATGAGTGACTGCCTTATTCCCTTTCTTGTCACTGTGATAGAACACCCAATATCTATAAATTAGGTGAGGAAAGATTTATTTTAGCTTACAGTTTCAGAAGGTTTCAATAAATTCATGGGTACCCACAATGGTGGAAACTCAGAAGGAGGTCAAGTTGTGTGTTCTTGGCATGGCAATTAGGAAGTCATGTGAGGGAGGAAGGCTGGAACTAACGTATACACTTCTGGGTCCTGTCCTAGGGATCCACCACTTCCAGGTCACATACCCAGTAATGTACCACACCCGAAATCGGTAGTTTTCTATACACTCCTAATCTACCACACACCTAAGATTCATTCCTCCTAATGAGGCCTCATCTCTTAACAGTGTGTGGTTCCATAGACATTCCAAAGTGTCCACAGGTAAGAGGCTTTGGGGCAACATTCCAGATCCGAACCACAGGAGTGACCAAAGAACTGGCCAGGTGCCAGCAAACTGGCTAAGGCAGAGAGATCAATGAACCATAGGTACTGATTTTTAATTCTCCCACATGCAATGGATAATTACTTACAGTTTTCTGCTTTATTTATTTATTTATTTATTTATTTATTTATTTTTTAGTGTTCCCGATTTCATGAAGACCACGCTTCAAAACCCGTGTTTGCCGGAAAATCCCTACCACGGTTGTCAAGCCTGGATTCTCATTTCATTCTTCTTTTTGTTCTCTTGAACACTCATGCTGAGAAATGGCAGTGTTTCAACTGAAATTATTGATAGTTTGGTAAAGTTCTGTATTTTCATTATCCAATGTGGTGGCCACTAGTAGTATGTAGCTAGGAAGTGAGGAAGCACTTGGCATGCTGTTAGTAAAATTGAGAGACTGAATCTTTAATTTCATGTTATTTAAATTTTCAAAAATACATGCGGTTATTCATTACTTTTGAAGCAGAACAAATGTAGAATTTTATTACCGAAAGGACGGACAATAGGTGGGAATGATGTTTTAAGGAATTTGTTCTTTTGCATAACAAGTATTTTTACATGGACTTTATGTTTATTTGTGATGTCTCAAAAATAAACATGATTATAATTAGCGGTAAATTAAAACTCTGGCCTATTCTATTAATAATGCTGTATCAATTTATACCCTATGTATTAAAACTACATTCAGTTCTGTAAATTCAGCAGGTTGTTCCACACCTCAAAGCTTTTACTAACAGTGTATAAAACTCCATTCCACTGAGGACGGCCTGGCAAATGTATGCTCATTTATCAAAGCATAGAAAACATCGAAGGATTGTCACTTCTTACAGCTGTATCATCCAGGAACACCTGAAATATTTAAAATGTGTGAGTTTTTTCTCCAGAATTCACTACAGCTTAAAGCATTTATCCTACAAAAATATATTCATTTTGTATTTCCATAATGTAATTTCCTCTTTTCAGTTAAATTTTTCTTCATATTATTTTAAATACATATATATGACATTATAGATGTTGTAAACATTGATCTTATAAGGGTCACACCAAAAAATACAGAATCTAAATTAATGAACACCACAAAAAATTACACGTAGCTTCTAACAAATGTATTCCTTCAGAAAAATGTTTTTAGTCTCAGGATTATTTTATTTATTTTTCCACAGTAGTTTTGGAACTTTAAAACGTTATTTAAAAAACTTTAGACAACTGTAATATTTTAAATTTTAAATATTACTCCAATATGAGTTACAATAAAAATATACAATTTATTTTACATAAACGAATAATCTTTGTTTTACTTTATTTTTGGAAGCATAGGTTGTCTGGCTTAAAAGAAAGTTTACATTACAAAAGGACAATATGTTACCTGGATTCATCTTCCCTACGGCTGGCAAAATCTGTACTATTTTATCTTCATCTTTTAAATCTGACAGTTCGTATTTAATTTTTATCAGTTTTGTCATTTCCATTATTTTGCCTATGTGTGAGCTGCAATATCTTCCTAAGATGTATTGATTTGTGCTCTTATTTAAATATTGTAAAAATTACTATCGATTGTCTCAGGATGAGTGTGATGTACTCCACACTCACAGCATCTCCTTCGGTATAGGTAGCTTCATGCCCTTCTCGGGGTGACATTGACCAGCAGAGAACTAAATTAAACCAGGGTCACGCGTACTCTGCTTTCCCCTTGGAACATCCTTGGGTCAGCAGCAGGATTTCATGGTTTTCCCTGCTCTTCCTGCAGTTTTGTACAACAACTTGTTCAAATATGCAACTATAGTACTGTGTCTAGCTTTGTATCCATGGCAGCAATTTCTGCCCTAGTTTTATCTGACTTTTCATTTAATTCTTCTGAAAGGGCATCCATCCCTTTGTGGAGGAAGCTAATGAGGTACTGGTACCACAGCCCGGGTTTCTATGAGCCAAAAGCAGCATCTTGCAAAGCTGCAAGACATATGACCTTGGAGAGCAGGTATCCTTGAGTAAACTTTGCATTTCAGGTACCTTTATACATTGTCCTACAATGTAAAAGTTTAGCAAAAACCAGAAACAGAAGAGGATGAGTAGGTTTTCATTGTTTCCCATCTCTTTCCCCAGATTTTTAGAGTGTTATCAAGTTGCAAAATGTGACACATAAAAAGACCACCATATATGTTGATGTTAGCGGTAATTTGAGTCAAGAAAAATTTTTATAATTTTTAAATTAATTCTGATGATAATTTCATCACTTACATTGCATTGAATCACTACTAATGGTAGCTAAAACAGTTAAAATTCAATATTAAACAAAATCATTTTGTGAAATAACAATGTATGCTATTAGGATACTTTTACCTAAAATGCAAAGTGCTATCGAGTATGTTATGAGATGATGCCTTTGCAATTGCCTGACACTCATTTACTGAAGTACTGAAATCATCTGTACCAGATCAAGAGAAAAAGTGAAAAGTTAAGCTCCATTGTATGTTTTCTCAATGTTTTCTTTTAAATGATAGTAGCTCCATATTAGTACTATTAACATTATTATCTTTATGACTATTTTTCAGAAAACCCGATCATTGTGTTTACAATATTGTGTTGAACACAAGCTGTAATACAGTGATTTGACAGTCATAAAAATTACCAAAGAGAATAAGAACTCTGAATAACATTCTGTACTTCAGTGACATTATGACCACAGTTCATACACTACTTTTCATTTGCACACATATAATAGGAATATGTGTCTAAAACACACATTCTGCTTTGAACATTCTTGTTATAGTATTTTATTGTACTTTTGGAATAATTATGAAAAATGCATTAGATGAAGAATGTACAAAGTTTTCAGTTTAACATTTTTAAATGCATAACAGCATAATTCTAAGTACAGGAAACTATTCAGTAAGTTTACCGTTGGCATTAAGAAATACTTGAAAGTATATTTGATAGTTTTCGAAGTTCAATACCGTTGCCTCAGTTATATAATTATATAAAGCCTTAATTTCGTTAAAACATCTGTTAGAAGATTAGAAATGTTTACAAAGTATACATATTTATTTAAAAAGTAACTTTCACCTAAAATATGTAATATTATGCTTGGTAATGTGTATTATTTATTTAAGCAATAAAAACCACATTAAAACCAAGTCTAATTTTGTAGTACAACAACCAAAGGTACAATGAGATCAGAAAATGTCAACAAATTAATCTCCTTGAATATAACCACCTTTGATTTTAATGAGAATAAAAAGGCTTTATTTCATTTGAATGATATTTTTTAAATCATAATTTCATCTTTTTCATAAATCATAAGGGAAGAAGAGTTTGTGTGCTTAAATGACATTTGTCTCAAATTTAACAAGTGGGAAATATCTTTAACAGAATAAATTTAAAGGATATTTTTAAACTAATTATGCATTGATGTTTTAATGCTAGCTAGAAACCAGAAAAGGAAAAATATAGTAATAATAATTGAAGAGTGTATTCTGACAGAAAGCTGTGAAAGATTATGTTTCAAGGAGAAATAATTTTCTCAGTCAAAGAGTAAATGACTTTGGACAAAATTCACAAAAATTACAGCCTTCAAGGAAAATCAGAGAGAGTAATTGTTATTCGATGTAATTTCTTGGAAAGGGAAGTGCCCTGACAGAAATCATTCTAACTTTTCTGCATCTCTACTCATGTTGGTTAATGATAAATGTGGTATTCTTAATAAATCTCCTGTAAGTTATTTTGAATACATTAAATTAATTTCCAAATGAAAACATTTGCCTTTTTTGTATTTTTTTTTTCTCTACAGGGTCCACTATGTTTCATTTGTTTTGCTTTCGTTTACCAAAACCTGTCCATACAGGTATCACCCAAATTAAACCAGAAAGTATAATATAACATTAACTCAAAACATCACCTCTCTCATCATTCCTGATGCATTCCCCAGCTTTGTGCAAACACTATTCCATGTGTGGCTCTTATTTCGCCTTCCAGTACATTCAATTTGTGTACAAATTAATTTTTTCTTTATGTTTTTAAAACAACACATTAAATTTTATTCAGAATTCAACCAAAGAAGTCCCTTTTAAAAAGTTGTTACTTTAAAATCAATAAACTATTAAAATAACACATTTGATCCACTCTAATTTTCTTTAAACAATAAAGAGAACAAAGAAAATACAGTGAAAAAAGAATATGACTTTTTCCTAGGCAACCAAATCTTAATAGCTCCATCTCCCACCACACTCTGTCTAGAAATCACAATTTATATTCAATGCTGTTATATTCCTCTTCATTTTGTTAAAATAATTGATGCCTCACATTAACTTCCTAATCACTCCCTAATATTCTCTATGCCTAATTAGCCCTGAAAATTCTCAATGTATGCTTATACAATTTCTAACATCCAGCTAATTTTAAGTACTTCTATTAGAAATCACTAGGTATCAGCAGACATTTCCCGTAAAAGTTGTATCTGCACTTTTAGCTTTTGTGTCATCTAATGTTGAATAAAAATATAAGCAGATGCCTCTATAATTTCATAATGAATTCTTCCAGTTCTCTTTGTTCTCCCTTTCCACCAATTTTTCCTCATCTATTTTTAATTAAACAGACTCAAGTAATAATTATAAGCAAATCCTGGAAAACATTAAACATATTGGGTAAATTCTTAAAAGAAAAACAAAAATTAACTTAAAACTTCTAGATTGAGTTTACTGGAAAAACTAAAGCATTAAATTTTTACAAAGCAAAAGCTTTAAGATCTGGAAATTGATAGGAGACCAACTGTACAAAAATGTATTATTTTTTTGAAGAGCAAACAGTGACTCTTTATCATGGTGTATAAATTAGAACGTTGTTGATTCTGAATGTTTTAAAAGCTGTCTTATCATTTCTATTTTTAACTAAAATAAATGATTCATCACATTTATATAATAATGAAATTATTTTAATAACTATGCAATCTTAGATTTATCATACTCTCCTTTCCTACATCTCTCTTACTTTTTAAATGTTTTATTATATTGATGATTTTATGATCACTTTCTCTTTAGGTGCTCACTGTGTTTTCTAAGCTGTCTGTAAGTTCTTTGGAGAGTACCAGGGAACTGGGCCCCAGCTGTGGTTTTATCTTGTATTGTGATTTAAGTTCATGCCTCAGGTTGTATATCTAACTTTTGAATTTTTTATCACTTTATGATAAAAATTTACTCTTTGTCCACAGTTCTTCTGTGGAAGTGATTCTGTCACTGTTTTCCTTCTGCATGCTCAGTGTCTCTGTGTGGCACTGCACACGCATGCAGCTGAAATAATAATGTATGTGATTGGTCGCATAATTATATATATATATATATATATATATATATATATATATATATATATATATTAGATATGCTTTGGCTAAAACACATAACTGTAAATCTCTGAGATGCAAAAAAGGAGATCTACTTAGAGCTCCAATTTAAAATGTTTGCTTCTGCCTTTATGACGCATGTGCTAAAGCTGACTTAAGCACCCCTGGCCCATCCTTTAATCTCCCCAAATCTTATTGAATCTTAAATCTTCAAGCATAGTATTTGCCTTTCCTCTCAATTTTGAATCATCTGCTTCTCAGCACTCTATCCAGATTGTTAATAAATATGTTAAATAGCTAAGGGCCTGAAACTAATCCTAGAGGGCCTCACGAGGTGTTATTTTTGAAAGCCCAATATGTTCTATTAATAACACCTATGCATTTTAATATGGTTCTCCTTTTGATATCCACCATATAATGTTGTACTGGAATAAATTTTAATAAAATACGTTTGATAATAGACTTCCTAAATCCCCTATTTTGAAGTTCTTATTAAGTTGAAACCGAAAGAATAGCATTCTCCATATCCATACCAAACATAACATTTGTGTGTAATTTTATATAAAATCCCTTTAAAGCAAACATAATGGAGAAAAAGTCACCCCCGATATAGAATCATACCAGAGAAAACATTGGTCTACACTTAGCCAATTAAACACATTTTTGAACCTCCCCTTGGTTCCTATATAAGGCCGATAAGAGCTCCTGAGCATTTAAATTGATCACCTTGAGATTTACTCTTTGGTGACCTCAAAGTACTGAATCCATATCAAAAGTGACTTCTTTGCTAAAACCCATAGGGATTAATAAAGCAGTGTGACAAAGAACACTTGCAGTACAGCCAGTCCCCTTGAAACTAAAGCTTGTAGCAGGAGATGCTGGCCTGCTCAGACCTTAATTGTCAGAAACAATTGAGCACACTTGTGGACCCAGACTCAGTAGAATACAAGCCAGCTGTAGCCGGAATAAACTGTCTGGCAAAATCTAATCTGTACATCTCTATACGAATTACCTATTTTCTTTCTCTTATAAGGTTGTTTCATGTGTATGCTTTGAATATAATCATACCTTGCTTGTATTTGATATGTTGTAAAATTTTTGAAGTAATTTACACACACACACACACACACACACACACACACACACACACAAACACACACACACATTTAAATTTTGTAACAGAGCACCCAAGTTATTTATGTTAGAAAATAAAAACTAATGTCTTTTTTTGTATTTGTAATTACACTTATACTAAACATTCAAGACTTATTCCATCTCAAGAACCATACAGTCCCAACAAAGGTAAAACTTAAAGGGACAATTTCTCTCCTTTTATGCCCTAATATTTAAACAATTACCTTTGTCAATTGTTCAAATACAGGGTACAAATAAATAAATCTTCATTCCAAAGCAGAACAAGGTCTCACGTGGGCATCACATATCTTGAACGGAGAATGATACTGAGAAGACTAGCATGGTTAATGAGACAGAAGTTCACAAATATGTATAGAGCATTTCAGCTCAAAAAATAGAGCAATATTTTAGTCATTCTTACATAAAATGTATAATATATATTTGTCTAATTTATAAATAGTTAAAATACAGAAGCACATTTGATATATTTTGCACAATTCCCCCATGTCCACATAAAGAGAAAGAGATAATTGGACCAAAGCAGGATAAATCTAATTACAAAATAAAAGTGTAGTAGCCCAAGATTAAGTGTAATGTCTAAGAGTTAATAGGTAAAGCAGAAACTCAAATACCCAGTGTTTCTTGGACAAAAAGGTAGGAAATTTAGCTGCTGATTACAACCTAAATTGAAATAAAAAGGAAAAAAAATGAACAAAAGCAGCACAATAAATCTGCAAGATGGAGGACCTGTGCTGGCAATCTGTACCTAGCAGGAGGAAAAGCATTATTAATTCTGGTAGACAATCGGTCCTTTATAAGAGGGACTCCCTGCTATGGGGTGGAGACTGCAGTGGTTCACAATAAATACCTCTCAATGACACAGGCCTTCCTTTCTTGTATTATATTACATTTTATATTATCCCATGTAGTGTCCTGCATCTGACCTAGATAGGGTATTATTTACTATATGTAGATTATAATTACACTTAATTTTATGTTCTAAAATATTCCAATTTGAAATAGTTTTATTACTATTACTATCTGACATCATTTTGATCTTCAAAATATCACTGACAAGTAGAAAATGTAACATTCCAATTTTTGAAATTTTGTTTCTTTTTACAAATTCAAGCATTCTGAATTGACTATATGTTATTAAATTATGTTGCCTGTTTAAAATTCTACTCTTCAATTCCATCATTACAGCTAAAAACCTGAGAGGCTGGTGAAATAGTACAGTGGTTAGAGCACCTGCTTGACAAGGCAAGGCCCTGAGTTCAATTCTTCAGCACCTGTAAACTGGGCATGATGGTACATGTCTGTAATTCTGCCACATGGGAGGTTAAGGCAGGAGGATTACCTGAGCTAGAGGCCAGCCTGAGCTACATAGTAAGTTCAGGATCAGCCATCATGGACTATAAAGCAAGACCCGGCCTCAAAAATATGTAATAACAATAGTAATAATAACAGTAATAATAAATACATAAAATTAAAAGCATGAGTCTTTAATTTAGAATCTCTGCTCTGTCTTGGACTACCTAACAGATCTTGAAAAATGTTCTTAACATTTCTAAAATTTTGTTTTCTCATAAAGTAAAAAAAAGAAAAGTCATAGCATAATCCCATTTTATCTTGAATTGGTCCAATGACAAAAATCATCTTGTTCTTATAAAGTTTCTTTAGAGCTTCTTAGGAGTAAACTATAAATAACAAAATGTCCATTTGTAGTTGATATCATACACAAGATGCTTTCTCATTTAAACAACAGCTTTGAGTTCCAAATGGGTTTTTTTTTTTTTTTTTAATCACTTAAAAGATACCGGCAGAGAAGTCCGCATGGTGATATTAATCACCGAGGTAAACTGCTGAATGGCAGCGTCCGCAGGAAAGGGCCAATGTGTGTACCAACCAGAGTGCTGAAGTAAGAGTCGGTAGGCTGAGGCATCATCGTGCAGCAAGGGAAGCTGGATCTGAGAAACCTGGAGAAGTTGTATTTGTTAGTGTTCTACAAAAAAAAACATGAGAAAGATGACTTGAAGGAAGGGTTTGTTCTAAGTTACAGAGGTTTCAGTCTGTAAATGCTGGGTTTGAGATGAAAATATCATGGAAAAAAGTCATGGAAGAAAGAAAATTATTGTCTTCGTTGCAGCCAGAAAATGACGGAGGACCAGAGGTCAGATATAGTTCCCAAGGTCATGCTGCCAATCCAGCCCCAGACTTGTGAAAGTGTGCTTCAGTGATGTCCTAGGTGCCTCTTAAGCTGGCCAAGTTCACAACTAGTAGTATCTCTGCAGGTATATTTCTTGTCAACCTGACAGAACCCTATTGAATGTCCAAATAGATAATTACAGAGACAAATTTGACAACAATTCTGCCTAACAGAATGTCACATACTAATTATTCTAGATACAACCAAAGACGTAATAATCTCTTCCCAAAATTCTCTGCTTTCTCAGTTTTGTTTAAAATTCCAAGTCCAAAAACTCTTCTTAATCTCATGGCAAACACTAAGCTGTCAGCATTTATAAAATACAAAAAGTGATTTATATGTTTCTAAGATATAAGGGCACAGAGTAATCATTCCTATCCTAAAACTGATAGGGTAATAAAAAAAAAAAAAAGAACTGAAACCCTTTCCCAGTGATGCCACAGACCTGTAATCCCAGCCTTTGGGGAGACTGAGGCAGGATGATCATAAATTAGAATCCAGTTAGAGCAACTTGTAATTTTGTGAGATGCTGTCCTAATACCATAATAGTAGAAAAGGTTGCCGGTCTGGCAATCAGCTTGAAGGCCCTGGGCTCATCTCCCACTTCTACTTAATACACACACACACACACACACACACACACACACACACACACACACAGAGAGAGAGAGAGAGAGAGAGACAGACAGAGAGAGAGAGAGAGAGAGAGAGAGAGAGAGAGAGAGAGAGATGACCAAAACCCAATCAGAGAGCAGAGAGAGGACCCAGAAGTGAGAACTGATTCTTCCAAGTCATACTCTCAGTGTCTTGCCCCTTCCAGATGCTGGGCCTTAACTCAGAACATAATCTTTTTTTAGAGATATTTTATACCTAAGTCAAACAAAGGCAAGCATTATGTCTTGGACTGATGCAAGTTTCAAAGGGCTTACCTGCTCGTGCCTGTGGCCTTGCTGGCCATAGCCAATGTGGCCTTTCTTTGGGTGACTCCCCACTACCCTTAGTTGCCTTAGGCAGCTGACCCATAATCCCAGCATACCCCAAGTCCTCAAGTCTCCACTGCTGCTTCTGTACTACCAATGTAGCTTTACATATCTCTCATCCAGAGACTCCAGGTGGGGACACTGACGTCGTTGCATATTGCCTGGCCTCCCACACCTACATTGGAAATCAGAGGGGAAGTTTCCAGTACCCAACCAAACACTCCGAGAAGTGTCCTTCAGTAATCCTGGCATTCTTGAAGCTGATCAAGTTGAAAAGAGTAACCATCTATAAGTTTTTACAATTCAGTCAATTTTCAATTGAGTGTGAAAACCAGTCATCTATGACTCCCTAATTAAAGTATGGAGCGACTCTGGAGAAGGTGCACCCTGATGCACATAGGAGACATTGAATGAAGTTCATACCAGTTTAGCTGCATTCTGATGCTGAATATATTTACCTTACCAGTATGAAAACTATTACAATCATCAGGCATGAATCACATGTAACCTAAGAGAGAAAAATACTGCTATTATTCACCATTATAGGTGATATTTCTTCATCTTTTCATTGTGCTCACTGATTATGTATTAAAAGTCACTATGGAATGCAGGTTTTAAATTACTAATATTATAATTTAATAAGTTCTCAAGTCACGCAGGAAACATTACTGGATTTGGAGAGGCTGAAGTCAATGCCTTGTAAAAAGAACTCTGCTGAAACAAGAATATTTCTTGGTTTTTGTTTTTGCTTTGTTTCAGTGAGTTCATAAACTCTTTAATAGAAAATAAAAAGAAATTATTTAAAAGTTTCTTTACAGGAAGTATGCTTTGACTTGCTTAATCTCATAAATTTTGTGTGTTAGCAATTTTGCTTCACTTAGAATGGATGATTAAGTTAAAATAATCCATTGTTAGTTTAGTTAAGAATTTAAAAATAACTTACTAAGTACTAATGATTTCGATTACTTACACAGATATCTAATCCCTTTATTTTTCCATATGGTTTTATTTTCTTAGGAAAAGGTATAATTAAGTATGTATAACGACAAGTGAACCCCAAATAATGGTAGTTTATATTATATAAGTTAATTAAAAAGATATACCTATCTTATTTAAGAAATTCAGATGTATACATTTTCTAAATTTATAAAAATTACTATTTTACATTCAGTTTAATATTGGTTTTATTTATATTCAGCATGATATTTATGTATTCTAAAATTCACAAATTTGAAATAAACATTGAGATTACTTTTTCATTATTTCTATTGTCTTCTATTGTTATTTTAATCAAGGTTTTGCAGTAGCATAATTTAATTGTAAAACATGGGAGAACTCAAAATTTCGCCTGTAGCATTTTTAACATACTACTGAGAAGTAACTTATTTCACTCAATGTTCTTCATCTAGAAAATTGAATAATAATAGCACGACTTCTTAGAGATTTTATGAGGTAGAAGAAGACCATTTATGAGATGAACTTGACAAACTAATGAGTATTCAATGAATGTTAGCTTGTATAATATCAATTATTCATAGAAATTTTCTCTTATTTCTCTATATAAATTCAGAACCTTTTAACCAGCTTGCTAGTATTTTTAAATGTATAGACTACAGCCTATTACTTCACTGAAAAAAATTAATAAGACATAATAGTATTATCTACTAATAAAAAATATGAAGCAGAATAGAAAAAAATCATCAGGTAATCTTAACATTTTGTCACGAGATTTTTGTTTTTTTAATTTGTGTCTGTGAGTTTTTAATAGTGTAAATCTCTTTAGAACTTTAAGATTTCTTTTTTTACTATACTTGCAACTTTTTGAGAGTTCATTGGTGTTTGACCTTTCCAAGTGAATAAAAACCTCTTTTCTCCAAAATTTCTATTTTGCTTAAGGTACCATAAGTAGTTCTCTGTACAGTGAATCGTTACAGTGTAGCAGAACACTTTAGTAGAAAACATGATACAAAAGTCAGGTCCACATTTATATACACTTCATAAAATTCATATAAGCTATTTCTATAGAATAGGTCTGTAATATAAGTACATAGATATGATTATGGCTTCCTACTACAAGACACATTTCCAAGAGTTTTTTATCTGTTCACCCTCAAGATAAAGTTCAAAGTACACAGGGAAATCTTGGCTGATTTTACAGGTAAGTCATGGCTTCCTTCCTGTTGTTTCATGATTAGGACTTCATTGTATTAATTGTCTCAGGTCTATGTCCTCTTAAACAAAATTAATAGTAATAAAACATTAATATCTTCAACATGTTTCTTTCCATTAAAAAGCTATTCTTTGTAAAAAAAAAAAAAAAGCTGTTCGCTATTACCTATGATGACTTTATTTTGATCTAGAAAATGTTCCACTTACAATAACAGATTTTCCTCTTTCAAAGTCAAATGACTTTGACAATGACTCAGCTAGGAAATTGAGTTACAAAGCATCAACACGGCATGCCTTGTGTTATGTACATATTAACATAGTATTGTGGCTACACAGTTTGAAGATTCCATCTCCTCAAGAACCTCACTTTCTATTGTTAGTTGTGCTGCTATAAAAGTGGGTATACATTTATCTCTGTTATTTGTTGTTTTGGCCTCTTTTGGATATAAAAATATGGAAGCGACCTAAATATCCATCAACAGACCAGTGGATACACAAACTGTGGTATTTGTACACAATGGAATACTATGCATCTATAAAGTCCAATAGCGTGGAGGCTTTTGCAGGCAAATGGAAGAAACTTGAGAACATCATTCTTAGTGAAGTGAGTCAGAAGCAGAAGGTGAAACATCGAATGGTCTCTCTGATATGAGAGTCCCAGAGCACGACTCCTATGGAACTTAAGAGGAAAGACAAAGTGAAAGAGCAGAGTAGGGTGGGGGAGGAGGGAGGGATGGGTGAGTTGGGAGAGGGACAAAAGGAGAGTGGGAAAGCCCTTGCCACCTAGACAAGATAGGTATGTGCACATAATGCTCAACTCCATTGTAAACCTTGAATTTTGCACGTATACATATCAATAAAATGTGAGAAAAAGAAAACTCACTTTCCCTGCATCCCTTTGTGGCCTTCCACTTTTTTCTTTATCTTCACCTGACTAACAGTTCTTTGAATTCCTACACTGTTTTGTTTACCAATGATTTGTTTTAAAATTAACATCACTTACAAATACTATAGTATACTTCTTAATTTGTATTTTTTGTACATGTATGCAGATATATTTTATACTGGCAGACTTTTAGGTTTTTTTTGTTCTATTTTTGATTCAATCCCAGTTGAAACAAACTTCTTGTCATTATCATAATGTTCAAAGGTAGGTAAGATTAAGAAATAAGTAACATACAGAGAAACATTATGGCACACACCTGTAACTCAGTTGCTTGGGAGGCTGAGGCTGGCAGATCACAAGTTTGAATGAGAACTTTTGCTTGTTTGTTTTATAAAACAAAATAAGGAGAAATTCAATGAGAAATAAGACATAATTCCACAGCAAAGTCCTTACGAGCATATACACGTCCCTCAGTTGAATGTCTATCACCCCCAAAATAAGCTAATTAATTAATTACCCACATAACATTAAAGCAAATGTTTCATTCTAATCTTTTTCAGAAAAATAAGACATAAAATATACAGAGATTTAGAGTAATAGTGGACTCGCATCTGAAAAATGACAGGATGGAAATGAGAGTTTAACCCAGAAGCACCTCCTCATGTTTGACAGAAAATACTTAACTGTCTGCATCTTTTAAATCTAAGAGATGCCCTCATTGAAGGGTTAGACTTGGCCTTTGAGTTATTTTCTCTGAAATGTAAAACTGAAAACTTCTCGAAGGGATATTTCTTAATTAAAAAGAAACAAAATGGGTGTTGGAATTAGGAAGCCTGGGTGGGGCCAAGGTCAGAAAAGGGAAGGGATTGTACTATTGACACAATATATATCTGAACAAAATATCCAAGTTTATTGTAACCATTATGTGCCACAGACACACACACACACACACACACACACACACACACACACACACGCACACACACACACACACGCACACACACACACACACTGAATCAGTGAGGGGAAGTATATTTCTAAGACCTTTCAGCATGACCAAAAAAGAAAAAAATTGTCATTGCAACAATAAGCCTATATTAATAGTAATAAATGATGTATATCACCCATTTTTTTTCAAAAAAGTTACAGTCTGAAACACTGTCTCAAATGTGTATGCATCTATTAAACTTGTAAATTCACTTTCAACCTCTTGTAGCAATTCCAATGTCTCTGAAAATTTTGAATTTATCAATTTTATCAACCAGAGAAATAATCCTTATCATTTACACAGTGTGGCATGCAGTAACTGCAGGAGAATCCACTGTACTTATATTCTCAGAAAATAATTCTGGTTGGAATAATGAGAGTTTTAAAAGATAAAATAATTAAGTAATTTTTTACTCGTGAAATGAAGTCTACACAAAAGTGTGCAAAACAGATGGTCTTTTAGTAAACTAGAATAATTTGGACTCTTGTTGGAATTTTTTCCAGCAATATAGTTGAGAGTTTCCAAACTAATTAAGATTCAAATAAATGTACATAGATGCGAAATACATGATTCAAGTGTTCAAAACATTAATAAACCTAGTACTGTAGTTTTGCATTATTACGGAAATTAAAATATTTACAAGTGGTAATTTACTAGTACCCTATGTTAATTGGACATCTTATATACAATGTTATAAAAATGAATAAATAAGATAACTATGTGATTCATAGTAAGTGTTCAGATGAATGAAAACTTGGAAATGCAATGAAAGAATTTGCATAGCCATATCTAATTTAATGATTAGAATATGTTGGCTATGAATAGCAGAAATCTGAACTCAACATGGCTCAAATAGAATCAAAACATTATCTATAGATAATATAGCAAGACACACTATTTATCAAATAATATTTTAAAATCATGTATTTATTAATAAATTGATGTTTGAAATGCTTTTATTTTAGAGTTGCCAGGAGTATTTTTACATTCTGAATAAGTTCATTTATTCTGATAATGTCTGCTCCATCTTAAATTCAAATATTTGTTGAATATATTTTCAAAATAGCACAGTGTATTTTTTTAAATGAAAAAAATAATGAATAGCAGCAGAGGATAATATGTGAGCATTAAAAGTACTACTACTAAATAATTTTATTTCAACAGAAAATTATTTAAGTATTTTTAGCTTTCTCGAGATTCCTGAAGACAACACATTTTGTTCTCACGTGTGCTAAGAATAAATTAGCAGTTAAGTTCCTATCAATTTATTATAGCAGCCCGAACATAGTAAGACAAAGTGCCGCTACTATTCCCTCTGTTCCTTCCCCAGACGAGACTCAAGTGTTAGAATCACGTTAGGAAGGGCTCAGAAACTATTATTGAGATGAAAGAATTCAGCATCTAATTTTACAAAATAGAAATGGAAACTATGAAGAGGAAAATTTTGAGATTGCAAAGACACTGCATTTATGACCACAATTTTCCATGTATTCATACCCAACTATACCCAGATACATGCAGTTTTGTTTTTTCTGACTTTTCATGCTGTTTCATGGATATGTGAGTTTATTGTGATTTTTTGCTAATGAAAATTTATTGAAGATGATGTATAAAATGAGATTCTATAGCCAACATGTTGATGGAGTCTGTCGAATTATCAGCTTTTGCAGTAATCTAACAGCTCTTGATCTTAAAGTCAGGAACGTTCCCTCAGGAGAATTTTTGCTGAGTTGTTAAGTTCTTAGTTTTTATTAATCAGTAATACGAAAATCTCCATTTAAAAACCATCATATATCAGGAAACTATGTCTAGGTAACGCCTTTCATCTGTTGACATGTTGGAAGCAAAATGCCTTATCTTTTTTTGTTAAAACAGAGACCTCTGTTTTAATAATTTACTTTGTTATCTTTTAGTGGATTTTGTTATTTAGCTATAAATAGTGAATAAACTGTCTTCATATAAAGGTCAAGCTAACAAACCATACTGTCTAAGATAGAATGTATTTTCTTGTGATTAAACTGTAGTAAAAGACTTATTAAAGAACTTTATATTAATAATTGAGTTCTGATAATCAAGGAATTCCCAGATGAGAAGATTCTTCCCATAACCCCCAACTGAAAAAATTTCCATAGTACTGCAACACCCACACCTAATTACTATTATTGCTATTCTTTAAAAATAGGAAATAGTTCTGAGTGTGTGCTGAACTTTCCAATAAATATTGTGTATTTTTTTCAAATATTTCATTTGTAAGAACTTTTTAAATTCTTCATATGAAGTATATCTATGAAAACCCTATGTATCCCTACTCATTACCTCAACACAACACTTGGCTTTTCAAAGACCAGGTCCTATGTCCTGGAACAATCTTTGCAACCTAAATAAGTAAACTGCTTCAAATGCATAGAAGACACTCAGTATTGACAAACTAATTATGACAACAGCAAAAGCAGTTTCAGAAGTTCAGCACTAGTAGATAACATTGTAAATCATTACAGCAGAACACACGTCCTCTAAATCATTTTAATTGTTACATCAAATTTTGAAGATGCCAAGGCAAATATGTACTTAGCCATTCTCTATTTCTATACATGCTGACATGCAATTTACATTTCTTGGTATAGTAGTTGAATTTCCAAATTAATTAGCAATTTTCTATATTAAGAAAAAAATGAAGGCTTTCTAAGTTTGGGTATGCCATAATATCAATGTTTAAAGATTGAGGAAAAAGCATTTGGTCACAGTGTAAAAGATCAACAAAGAAGATTTTTCAAATGTTGCAAAAATAACACTTGTCAGAAAACACGTCCTTATCAGGAAAGTGTGTGTGTGTGTGTGTGTGTGTGTGTGTGTGTGTGTGTGTGTGTGTGTGTTTTGTGCTGCCTAGGAATCTTGTGTCCAAAATTGTATTCAGTCATTATTCTTTAGGAAAAATGAGTTGTTGGGATTTGAAGCTGCTTAAATAGGGTCTATGGATCCACAAAGCTGGAACAAAATCAATAAAAATAAAACAATCCAGTCACTGATTGGTAACAAAGCTTTCGATAATGACAACAAATATTTATCAAAAGAAAATATCAGAACTTAAGATACTTCACTGCGTCATCAGCTGGGTGTATTCCTTGAAATGGCCTCAGCCTATGTTCAACTTACACCCATCATTATTTTTTGAAATTATAATGTATATTATCCAGAATCTTATTATTGTTCCAGTCATTTAAATCCACTTCATTAAAAATTGAATTACTCTTGTAGTATGGAAGATTTTTAAATGAACTGATTAAGTGCTCCAAATTATTGTGATACAATTTTAATAAAGCACAGTGAGTTGAAGTACCTGGGACTGTGATTTACATTAAAGGGATTTGTTACAGCAACGACCTCCTCATACAATAGGAAGTATTGGCTATCTGTCATTTATTAATGTCGAAATAAACTTAATGATAGTTTTTGCAAATCATTCAGTTTTAAGTGTTAATATTTAAAATTTTTCCTTCGTACACTGAGAGCATTACATTAATAGCTTTACAGAGTCGTCATAATTCTAGAGGCAAAGGGTAGAAAAGTTCATGCTTATTTATTTATTTATTTTTCTTTTATGAGACAAGGTCTCATTCTGCAACCTAGGTTAGTCCTGAACTCACTGTGTAACCCAGGCTGGACTAGCACTAGTGGCATTCCTTGTGCCTCAGCTTTCCAAGTGATAGGATTACTGATCCTAGCCCGGTGTGCCACCATGCCTGGCTTTATGTGGCTCTAGGGAATAGAACATAGGCCCTTGTGCTTGCTAGACAAGCACTTTAACTGCTGCGCCATGACCCCATCCTCTAGAAAAGTTCAATTTTAAAATGCTATGTGGGAACCTGGAGCCTACATTAGCACATAAATAATTAGAAAATAATATTGAAAAGAAATTTAGCTAAAAGACATTCACTTATCAATCATCAATTAACAGAACATAATACACAAAAGTTGTGCCAAAATGAAGTCATAACAGTTTAATAGTTTAATTTAAAAATGTTTCTTATAATACTTTCCCAAACCAACTGTTTTGACGTCTTGCTCCTGCTTCATCCATGAGTGATACTCGTTTTTACTTCTTCTGCTCCTACTTTTCTACTTCTTTTTATTTTTTATATTGCAATAATTTTCAAGTAATATTTGAAAACAGGAGTGTAATAAGTCAGATGAGAACGTAGCCTGAAAACTAGCAAGTAACTACTCCGCACTTCTGTGCTCTGAGATGATACAGTTCCAGGAGATAAGAGAAACTCCAGTGGGGCACAGCATACTTTGCTCAGAAGATCTGGTGGCAGAAGTATTTGCAGTCCAAAGTGGTTCCAAAAAGCAGAGAACTCCAGCAGGCAGCCTCAGAGCAGGAAGGACTGAGACCCAAAGCAAGCTTGCAGAGACAGGGAACTTCAAAAGAAACAAGGCAGCTGGTAGCAGAGCCCACTCTTTGGGCAGAGAAAAAGAGACAAGAGTATCGAACTTAGTAGCACTGCTCACAGTGTCCAGCACTGCCGATTCGGAAGTGCACGGTGCTGATGCACCAGGAGGCCTGGCAAGCCTGATTTAATGTGGGATCGCCTAAGTGTCTGTGCCAGAGGCAGTAGTGGCTGAGATCTAAAGATGAGAGCTCCATGGTTCTCTCTAGTGCGAAAGGAATGCTCAGTCTTTAAATTTGTTCCTCCCTGTCTCCTGTTGGACTTTTTCTGCTGGCTGTTGCCATGTCTACCACTCTATAATTGTTCTTCGCGGTGACCACTGTATGTGCTCTTTCTTTTTTATTTGCATCTACTTAATGTTGCTTGGTGAATCTGCTCCAAATACTAAATTTAAGAACAAGTTCAAGGGAATGAATTAAATACAAAATTAGAAGTGATTTTTAAAGATATTCAAAAAATTTAAAGTTGAGGCTCAACTGATTGAGCTTGATATCACACTCTACTCATTCTTAATAAGTTTATTTCATGAATTCTTAAGAATCATCTGTTTGTTTGTTTCATTGTTGTAGGACTGGAGATTGACCAAAGGCTTTTTCATTGAGTTTGTTATATCCACAAATCTTTCTAAAAATATTTATTTATTTGTTTAATTTTGAGAAAAGACCTCAGTAAATCGCTAACTTGCCCAGGCTGAACTTAAAATTGTGATCTAGTGGAGTTTTTAATTATAGTATCTTTTTTCAAAAAAAGTTTTGATTTTATTCTCTCTGCTGGAAGAATAATCATAAACTTCCCTTTAAAATTTCTTCCAATGTAAGTTTAATCTTTCTATAAATGTCTAAGAACTATGCCAGTTTCTCCATGTGACCTTTCCTTATCAACTCACTTCTATGAAATTGACTGAACCGTGACAGTGTGACTGTTAGGACTAAGAACTATGTAGAAATAAAACACATTTTCCTAAGGAAAAAAATGTGAGTTTTGGTTGGGAGGAAGCTGGAGGAGGGCTAGGGAAAGGGCCAACGCAGCAGAACAAGTAGAAGAGACACATCTTCTACTTAACAGGGATCGCTGAGGTTGTTACAGTGATGCAGAGTTCCAGGTCAACCAGAAGGACCAGCCAATCTTATTCTTGGTAGATTTTTTTTTTTAAATGTGCATATGTAAGGTGCTTCTATACATATATTCACACAGACATTATATTGGAACTAGCTACTTAGGATTCCTGCAGCTTTGGGCCTGATTTCTTTCTAGAATGACATCTGCAGTCAGATTTCTCAAGTTCAGTTGCTTGCCCAGAAGTACTTGTTTATTTAATTTCAAATTTATACTTATACTGCTTTATACTTAGATTTCCATATGTTGTGCCATTCTGTCACTGAGTACAGTATGTTAAGTACAAGGTGTCATATGTTTATCTTATTTCCATAAATTCACCCCATTCTTTATTAGACTACATTCTGAAAGTTTGGAATTTCATGTAATTAAAGCTACAATAATTTTGGTATATTAGTACACAAGGTTTATAACTTGTAAAATATCTTTGCTTCTAATCTTATCACAGTAAAGTATTTCAAGAGAATTATTTTGTAGCCCCCCAAAATAAAGGCTTATGATGACTCAATAGAACAGTTTTAAATAATGTTTTATTCCCACTGGAAAAAAAAAAAATTCTATGACCTATCCTCTGTACTGGACCAAGACAAATTCTAACTCACAAACATATACATTTTAATTATCATCAAGATATATAATAAAGTAACAACATTAAAATAAAGTAATGAAAGATTAAATGTATTAATATAAACTCTCCTTAATACAAATCTTGGTTGAATGATTTTTTAAAATTTATTTCTACAGTTATACCATGCAGTGTACTCTTCAAATGTTAATATTTAATATATATCAACATTATCCCTGACCTCAGGCTTAAATTTTAATCTGAAACTGTGGTACAAATATGTCCAAGAAGCTCTGAAACACAAATTAAGAAATAAATTCCTTTTCTTCATGAAAGTAAGAAAATACCTCTGGAAAGAAAAAAAATGAATAATTCAAATATGATTGTCCTCACGAAAACACAGAATCTATTTCACTTGATAGGTAAAGTACATTAAAACAATGAAAGCTACCTGCAAGGTATTTTCCCCCATTGTATTGATATGTATGCGCGCAAAATTTAAGGTTTACAATGAAATTGAGCATTTTGTGTACCTAAGTACAATGACAATGACTTTCCCACTCTCCTTTTGACCCTCTCCCATCTCTCCCATCCCGGTCTCCCCTCGCTAACCCCTGTTTCACTTTGTTATTCGTTTTAAGTTCCATAAGAGCTTTTTTAAAGTTATAAAGAAAAATAAGATGGAGGTGGGATGCAGTTTAGCAGTGGAGTTTGTGCTTAGCCTACGAGAAGTTACGGGTTTGATTCCTAGTACTGCAAAAAAAAAAAAAAAATCAATATATTTGCCAGTCAAATATAATCCATCAGAAGATTTTCATGCAAAAATACTTTTTAAAATTTTCTATAAATATTTATCACTTTTAAAAGATTATTTATGCTATTTCTTTCTAATAGTCTTTCTTTATTGAAGTGTGACTAAGAACATCTTCGAATTGCCACAGTTCTTTTGAATCTGCCTGTTTGCATTTCGCAAGCAAGATTCAGCTTTTTCCCCTCACCAGAGGCAAGCTGACTTGAGATAACGAGAGATTGTACTCACAATATGAATATAATCACGACCTGGATACCTGAGTCTGAAGCTGTAAAATGATGTATGCATAATGTGTGAAAGAGACCTGGGGGAGAGAGAGGGTTACTGGCAGCTATTCCTGACCTCCACAGAATGGATTTTTTCACTTACAAAGTGACACTCACTTAATCCTCACTGTAGGCAAACGTCAGGATGGTTATTCTTCTCAATTGACAAAGGGGATAGTTTACATCAAAAGCATTCAAGTGTTCTGCCCAAGGTCACAGAGAGATTAAAACACGGAATGGAAATCAAACCAAGATTTTTGAATCGTAACACTATGCTACCTTATTACAAATAACACTCTCAAACTAGCTTCTCTCTTTCATAATGTAGGAGAAGCAATCTTTATAAATTTACTTCAGAAGTTTATATATGCAAAACATTGCTAAGAAAAAAAGAAATTGCTTTGCTATTCCTACCTATTTTAGAAATATTAGCAACACTTTAATTTACTTCTTAATTGGATGTTTACATTATTTTCTTCAGGGGAAAGATCTTTAGTTTATTTTTTGCAAACTTTGGTTGGATAGTTTTTACTTTGATCGTAGCATAATGGAAGTGTGTAATATTACAGTGTTTTCATGACTGATGAACTGTGGAAATTCCTTTTTTATGCCTCAGTAGTTTTTAATTTCACTATTTCCATTTCCCAAATTGTATTTAGTTTAACAATACCTTATTGTTGATTGTTCCTAGACCCTCTATTGGGTTTTTCAGTGTTGTAACATTTGATTGTTGACTCCGCTCTCATCTGGAGGTTTTATTCCTGTAAACGGAAATAGTGTTCCTATAAATGTTACATTAGGAATGTCAAAATTCTGAACTTTCTATGTAAACAGCACATTTACAGGCAATCTTTATGGAAATAATAGAACAGTACAATAATTCTGATAATTACATATACCACCTAAAATTGTATTTTTTCGTATTGCATGTACCTTTAAAAGATCTGAAAAGCACATGAAAACACTTTTTGTTTTGTCATTTTTAAATTGATACATTGTGACTTTTAAACCAGTTTGAAGAGCATAATTAAGCCCCCTTGAAAGGCTTCTACATATTCATATGAAATCTTGAAAAGTAAGTGGATATTTGTGGCGGAAGACAGGATTTTGCAGGTAAAGACAGCTTGAGTAGAATTACACATATAAAAATAAATTTTGAGCTTTAAATAATCTTCAAGTTTATTTAAACTTACAAATGGATATAACCCATATGTTTCACCTTTCTCAATTCTAAATAAGGAGTAATGATAGTCCATAATACTGTTCTTATAATGATTAAGTAATTATACTTCAATTGCTTGGAATAAAAATAGGTCTATAATAAATGCTAAGGATTCATTAGCAATTGGACTGCTAGATACCAATATACCTATGGTATTCTGCATGGATTTCTTGAGAATTTGTGTAAAATTACATGTCAAAAGAGAATTATAAATAAAAGCAAAAGAGCAGAGAGGAAAAGTGAAAATAAGGTTAGTGTGAACCACTACATGTGTGTAAATTTACTTACAATTATAATATTAGCATCAGTCAAACAGTAGCACAGTTAGAATCCCCACTGGCACTTGGTCGTAGCACCTCATCAGTAGCACTGGCTAACACTGAACCCTTGAAATCTTGCTTCTCTCTGCAAGGGTGATCATTACCTGCAGTTGCTTCTTGTCATGGCCCGCAGGACAAAAGGCTGAGCAGATTAGGATCAGAGAAACAATTAATGTCCGCTCCGGTGGACTTGTGCAGCTGGTTCATGGATGGAGCAGGTTTATTTCAAACACAAATGCTTTTATAGTGAAAGCAAGGGAAGGATATGTACTTACAAAGGAATCTTCAGGAGATTTTGCAGAAGTGACTGTGCATAGTAAATATTTCTAAATCAAGATACATTGCATCTTCTCTGATTGTACTAGTTTACAGTCCCTTGTGAGTGCCCTTGACACTTTCAATGACTCAATAAGATTCCCTAAAACTATGCTTATGACCTCACTGTTTTTGCTGGTGGCCTTTTCATCCCGGCATAGTGATCAGCTGAGAGCCAGCACAATTATCAGTGCCTGTGGCTTTTCTATCCAAGCACAGTAGAATGATTGGTGTCATTCTATCTGATAGCAGAAGTCATAGATAACTCTCTATTCTGATTCCCATCAGAGTCTGATTTCTGATTTGGGTTGGAGGCTTTATGTATAAAGGAACTGTAGTCCATCTGCATTCCCACAGCTTCTTGGGAGTTCCAGTGAAAGTAAATATCAGATCTGTGAAGTTAAACTTAGATACATGTGTGAGAATGCACAGTCATTTAGATTCAGCAAATAGCTTAATATAATTAAACTGTAGCTAATCATGAAACCACACTACCATACCATTTCATGATACATTATTTCTAAAGACTTTTATATACTTGTAGGATTTTCTTTTGAATGGTCACAAAAAATACCCCTAAAGACACAGCACAACAGTATATTAAAGTGCTAAGAAAAATCTCAAAAAAATCAACACATTATATATTGTAGATATATCATGACATCTTTGTATTCTTTAATAACAGTATAAGTTAGGAGGGTACATAAAAATATACATAATTTAAGAGAACAGACTGTCCTTGAGAGGTCTAGGCCCTAGCTAAGTGTAAGGATTTAAACTCTTCATCCCTGTCCAATCTGACCATAAGCTTGGTCAAACTACCAGCTCAGAGGAGGTCTATAATCTTAAATACATTAAACGAACTTAAACTCCACTCTGAAAGTGTGCACAGGCATGAGAGATTGCTTTCTGTCTTTTCTTTCTCAAGAACTGCCTTTTACTTTGGCATCTTGACATAATATTCCATTTATATATTTCTGTGTGACTAAAGATTCATTCCTTATTTCCCCTGATGAAATGTCGTACTTCTTTATAAGTCTTATACTTTTTTGAGTTCAAAAAAAATATTTCCTACTGATCTCCTAACCTTTCATTATTTCATACAAACTGACAATTTAATCTTCAGTTCTTAAAAGACCTTTCATAATTTTGTTTAGCCTAAAAGCATTCCACCTCCTCTCTGCTGTAGACATCATTGTAGTTTTCATATTATTCACTGAAATCAAATGATACTATACATAAAAAGCAATGGCAGCACACTTTAGCAGTGCCAACATCCTCTGAGGCTGAGGCAGGAGCCCAGTAAGGTTCATTACTGATTAAACCTGGTAGTCTCAAAATAAAATACTGCTACTACAAATGCTAAAATAATAATAAATAAAATAAAATAATAAAAACAAGCTGTTTTTCCTCACCAGAATGCTTTTTTCTCAATTCACGTTAACTGCCTCTCATAATTTCATAGCTTTTTGAAGAAGATTTCTATAAATAATATTACCTCAACTCCTTGAATGAGACAAATTACAACTCTTTATCACAGTAAGTGTGCCTGTGTCAAACTTGGTTGGCTTTTTTGATCACTTGATACTTCGAAATATTTACAGAATACTACAATTCATTCAGTCCAGGAATCTAAAGAATTCCAAAGCTATTTTTTTTTCATATCTTCTAATTAAACTTTAGTGAATATTTTCTGAGTGTATCAATAGTATGATGCTATTCTGACATTCATTGTTTTACAGATATTTGAACAATTATCTCTAAAAATCTATAATGACATATCAATGGAAAACTTGTCATAATATTGCAAAAACATTTCTAAGTTGGAGATAAGATCAGAATTTCTGGGTATGATGAAAATGAGCGGGGGAAATGTCCATCTTGCACTCTCTCTTTCTCTCTCTCTCTCTCTCTCTCTCTCTCTCTCTCTCTCTCTCACTCTCTTTCTCTCTCTCTCTCTCCCAATATTTGGAGTTAATTTCAGTATTTCACTATCTCCACAGTGGCCCACATCTCCAGTTTTATTTATCTATCTATTTATTTATTTGGCGACAGAGTCCCACTACTTTGCTGAATTGCCTAGACTGCACTCAGACTTGCCATCCATCCACCTCAGGGACCAGAGTGCTAGGATTACTGCTGTGTGTCAGTAGGCCTGGCCTTAGTTTTTATTTTTAAAATGATTTTTTTAATATAAAGGACTATTGAAGATATTCTTTTCTGATTTTCCTAATTCCAATTAGAATTTACTTATGTGCCATTATCCTGCAATGATTAGCCTGACCACAGAGAACCCTCCTACTGCCCTCAGGGATCTAATTTGGACAACATTAGGATGGACTTAGCAATCAGTTAATTACTTCCTTTGGAGTATTTATTAATCTCTATCTGTCTATCTATGTGCAAAGTATCCCCAGGGCTCTTTTTCACATGGTGTAAGTACATGATAAAGCAGTCTACTGGGATATTTTTCTGAAGATTGTTGATTAAAACAAATTTGAAGAAATTGTGATTTTAGAATATCTTCTTTGGGCTGGAGGAATGGCTGAATGGTTAAAGCACTTGCGTAGCAAGCAGTAAGTCTAAGTGCTAAGTACCTGAGTTCAATTTCCCAGCACCACATAAGCTGGGCATGGTGGCACACACCTGTAATACCGGCACGTGGGAGGCTGAGACAGGAGAATTGCCATGTGCCCTAGACCCAGCCTTGCGATCCATAGTGCAGAGCAGACTCTGTTTCAAAAAAAAAAAAAAAAAAAAAAAAGACTGTTTCCTCTCAATATATAAGTATATAAGCTGACATTTTTATTGTGTATTAAAAGAGACAAGAACTAGAGACGAAGACAAGAGAATTAGAATATTATACAAAACAACACAAATTATCTGTGATCCATGTATGATTGCATTCATTGTCCAGGCCAGGAATTCTGGTTTTCAAATCAGTTATAAAAGTTAAAAAGAAACAATGTGCTATACAGAAAGACAAAATTTTGTTCATTTACTCTTTATAGTTATTGAACTTTTGAGAATTTTCACTTTTTAGTTGTTAATAACATGGCTATGAATTTTCTTCTACAATTTTTTCTGTTAATCTATGTTTTAACTTTATAGACTGTACCTAAATGTATTTTTTGATCATATGGTAAAACTATGTTTGATCTCCTGAAAAGTGTTAAACAATTTTGAACAGATCTGCAATGTCAAATTTTCATCAAGATTAAGGCAAAATTTCTATTTCTTCAAGATCTGAAAAAACAATATAGTTCGATATGGCCATGGGTATATTAGTGTTTTGGGTCACATTTATCCTGATGGGTACAAATTTGATTAATATTATGGTTTCAATATACATTTCCAAGTTGTATTCTGATTTCAGGTGTCTTTTCATCTACTTATTCACATTAGTCTTTTTTTGAATAAGATTTATTCAGAAGTTTACATCTATTTTATGTTAGATTTCCTTTAATGGTGACCTGAATTACCTCCTCATATATTCTAGATACACATTTATTCCCAGTATCATCAAATAACTAATAAATAAAAAAAACAAATGATTTGCAGGTATTTTCTGTCATCTGTGAATTGATCTTTTTAATTTCCGGTGATGTTTCTGGAACATTTTATTTTAAATTTCTAATATGTACAATTATAACACTTTTAGTTTTATTTTTGTGTCACCTCTAAAAAGAAATAACAAACTCCTATATTTTTTGCTGAGTATTTGACAACACTAGCTATTATGTTTATGGGTATAGCCCATCATAACTCATTATTATGTACTGTATCAGGAAATGTGCTAGTTTCATCTTCCGTAATCTAGATATTCAGTTGTTTCTGTACCATTTGTTGAATAGAGAATTATTTCTTTCTAAGAAATTTTCTTGGTTCTCTTGTTAAAACTTAACCACAGGGGGAAAGTACATGTCAAGGATGCTTTCTGGATCCTCAAATGTATTTCATTGGGTATCCTTCTAGACCAGTGATGGAAATGTAGTTTCTCAGTTACCATGGCTTTGTAATTAGCTTGAAATTAGAAACTATAAACCCTCCAAATTTGTTTTGGCTTTTCAGAACCAATTTAGCTCTTCTAGGTCAGATATTCCCATATAAATTATCTTGAAAAAATCACCTTAGAAAAATCGCCTTAGGTATTTTGCTAAATCTGTATTTCAATTTTGAAAATATTAATATTTTAGAAATATTTTAATTCAAAAATATAAAATATTTTTCCATTTATTTAGGTATTCTTTAATTTTTATCAATAATATATTTTAAGGTCTTATTACTTTATATTTTACAATGTAAATATATGATATATGTCTTGTGCTCATTTTATTAAAGTTGTGCTTAATTCTGTTTCTTGTTTTCAGTTTTGTTCTGGTTTAGTTAGATGCTGTTGTTAATGTAACTATTGTCTCAATTTTGTTTTTACATAATTTATTGTAATATTGCATTAACATAATAATAATTTATTGATAAAAATATAGATGTACATGTGTTGTTACCGGCTGCAGTAAGTTGTCTCATACTTAACAAGCAAGAGTGCAGTAAATCTGATGGTAGGATGAACATGATTAATACAGGAAACTCAATTCTTTGGAGAATATATTGAGAAAAACAAAGCCAATTTGTGATTCATTCTAACATTCAGTCATCCAAACTGTTCAAATTTCCTTAAGAATATAATTTATTTTACATCCTATAGAAAATTCATACTCATATGGACATATTTGTTTGAAGAATGAAAGTGACACCATAAAATAATTCTAAATGAATTACTTGTTATTTTTTAGAAAGCCATAATATATAGAATGAGCATATTGTATTACTCCATATTATTTGTACAGCCTGAATACAGTTATCTTAGACACATTATCTACAATTTAACTATAATGTATGTTTCATATCTCAGTTATGTTGGAAATATTAGGGTTCATTTTAGAAGCTGAACTGTTTTTAGTTAGAAAGACCAGCTATGCCAAACTTACCTGATTAGATCACTTACATTTGTAACGTTAAGTGAAAATGTCCATAGTTCCCTATCACATATGTGTGTATGTATGATACATCAATGCATGCATCCATACATATAACACACGTGCATATACATACTCACTTCATCTCATATCCTACGACAGACATTAAATCACTGTCCTCATTTGGCAACTGTTATTTTTTTCTTTTTTCTTTTTTTTTTTTACTTTAAATCTATATGTGGTTTTTAATTATAGTTTTACCATTCAATGAACCTCACATTGGCCACATTTTAGCCTCTCTCTACCATGGCAGATGGCAAACTAATGAGGCCTGCTCCCCTTGCATACTGATATCCTTTCCTTGCGGTGCTTCTCTGGTCCACTCAAAGAGCACATTTTATTTATCTTCGTTATTTCATTTGATCCTTAGAAACCTTAGAACTGATTAATAGAAAATATAAACTTTGCATTTCATAATTGCACTGATTAACATTTATTTCACACAAATATAATTGAATATATCCAGTCAGTGACTGCAAAATGTCTTTGAAGAATTTGAGATGTGAGACACAGTGTTGGGTTAATTTCAATTGTTTTTCTGAATATTAATAAAGCAGGTTTTGTCCTGAAGCAGAAAATAAATTTTTGCTGTTACTTACATGTGTATATGTGTGTGAAAGCATATGTACTTTTTAAAAATGCATGCACGTGTAATTTTGAATGGTTTTTGAAGTTGTATCTTGCTAATAACTTGTGTGTCCAATCTTCCCCGAGGCCAATGCAATCATTCACATTTTAAAGACCAATTCATTAACACGCATTTCATCTTGCAGAGCTAAAATTTATCCCCATAGTTAGTGAATATTCATTCATAGAAGCAAGTCATCGTTAAGTAGAAGGAATTTAATGTGAGTAAAAGTCTTATCTAGCGTGTACATCACCTTGCTGTACAATAGTTGGCATACAATAGCTGTACATTATATAAAGAAATAATCGCCGTAATATTCACTTTATCTTAATATATGTTCAATTTTTTCAAGTGCTTGTCAAAGAAATAATTTTGTATAATGAAAAGGTCAAGAGAAGAAGTATTCACAGTTACCAAATATAGACAGTTTATGTTAAAATCACAAATTATAAATGCTTTAAAGTAATACATAGAACAGTATGTTCATCAAACTATGTTTTGAACTTGAAACAAGAAAATATGATAATTCGTGTGCTGTTATTTAGCATCTACATAATATTTTCCCCTTGCATATCAATAATTAGAAGTAGAAGTTAATCTAAGTATTTACTCACTTAAATGCCATCAGTTCTTTTTTATGTAGTGTTTCCTTTTTGAGGTTTATGCCTATTTTTTTCTTTTATTCTCTCTTCTTATTGATGAGTATCATTTTTGTAGCATTAGAAAACACTCCAGCTACTAAAGCACCAAACCTAGCCTCAGTGACCTTTGGTAGATACTATGACTTTCTCTCAGAGATTGTTTCAACCATCCAACATGTGAAATATGTTTCCTTGTGCAGCTACTGAAGGGAATCATGGTTACCACAGTCCAGCAAAGTTAACCTCAGCACTAATCCAGGCATAGCCAGTTTGGCTAGTGGCTGGTTGCAAGGTATCATGCTTAGAAGGAAGATTAGTTCAGAACAATGACCCAAATACAAAACAAAATAAAACAAAACAAAGACGGCATAGCACATACATGAGGACAGGTTTGTACTATTTCTGGGAAATAAGTCATCTCACTTTAAAAACAGTAAAACAACATCTTTGCTCTGCCCTGGTCATGTAAAAATGATATTAAAACTGCTGGAGCCTTATGCAAGCATCACTAGGGAACAGTCAGTCCAGAAGGAAGGGTACGTTTATGGAGTGAGACCTAAGGAGAGAGGCCACTTGCTATTATTTCAGTGAATTATTAAGAAGGATCATATGGTTGTATTTTGAAGAGTTTATAAAGCAGATAGGAAAAATCTACCTTAGGTTGACCAAAGCCACATAGACACTAAGTCAATGTGTATCAAAGTCAGCAGCAGCATAACTGAAACTTTTCTGAGGCAACAATGTATTAAAACAAACAAAGACACAAACAAAAATCAACCTGAAAAAACCTGTTCAATGTGCGTGTCATTGAGCTCATTCTAATATGCGCATTTCTCCTCTATAGGGTAAAAGTTAGGAGTTGTTCTGAAGCGTGCACCCCCACTGTAGCTCACAAATGACAGTCAAGCACTGTTTCCTGGAGAATTTATTTTATAAAAACTAAAAAATAAACACATAAAAGTACTCAATGAGCTTCACTAAAATAGAATTCATCCTCTAAAAGGCATAGTTCAATTTAGATTGCTTACATGTTTATGTATTTATGATTTATGTGTTTTCTAACTTTTTAGAAAAGGTACAGAACAAATTCTGTCTATAAAACGTGAACGCGAACCCTACGACTTCTTGTGCCATTCATTGAAGAAATTGTATCATAAATTTAACTTTTTCACAAAGTGAATATTGTTATTTCAGTAAGGGTTAGTAGCATAGTGATTTAAATATTATTAAAAATAACGATCACATATTTTTGTGCCTTAAAGAAAATAAAAAATTAAAAGGCTGAAAAGAGTAATATACATCATAATTTAAATTTGATTATTTAGATTGAAACTCATATCCTCTAAAAAAGGTAGAGAAGCTACTTCTAGCAGTTCTAAATGTGGGAAATGTGGTACTTTATTAAAATGTAATAGATCTACATAAACTATAGCACTTTTTCTTTCAATATATTATCTTTTCTTAATATTAGTTAAATAATGAGAGAAAGCGCATTAACAGATGATACATGACAGTTATGTAGGTCAACAAATTCACAATACAGTTTTATTAATTCTACTAATAAGTTTGATAGTGAACTTTTAAAATCGTTGCCTGCTCTCAACAGCATTATCATCACAAACTTAATTTTTTCCTTGGCAAACTTAATATTTAAATTATAGATTTAAAGATCATGTTTCTGTAACTCTTAATGGAAATTAACATCATTGTGAAAAACAAACTATGAGCAACTATGTGACCAGACAGCAAATGTAGAGCAAAGGTGAAAACTGGGCAAGAAGAGAAAAAAAATCTCTCATGTCAGACATGACTTGGAATTGAGTATTTATGAAATATTTTTTTTCCTGAAAATAACAAATGTCAACAGGAAAGAAACAGACACATGATTTTTTTTTTTTCCTATTTCTCTGTGATGAATGTTTTTAAAAGTAAACTCGGGTGACCCAATGCAGTACAAAAAAAGCTTACATGTGAAATAAGGAGAACTTCAGAGAGAGAACTGGCTGAACTCCCAGAATTCTGCTTTGCCTGTTCAGTCCAACAGTGTCTATAACTAGCCCTTAGTTTAAAGGCTAAGGAGCCTACTTTGCCAGCAATTGGCCCTGGAGTGCAAATCTGTCTCAGACAGGGAGCTCTGTTAGCTGAACTCCCAAAACTGAAAATGTTTCCTTCGGGTGCGAAATATGGCTGACATGAGGACCAGAATGGTTTTCCTTAACTAAACTCATCTTTTCTTGTAGAAATTCCATAAGGAAGTCAAATTAAACCTACAAGTAAACACATTTACATGCAAAGCACCATTTTAAGTGTTTTACTTGCATTATCTAATTTAAACCTTCCCAGTAATCTTATTAGGAAGATATTCTTAGCAACCTCATTTCACAGGTGAGGAAAGCAAAAGTTAGAGAAGTTCAGTAATTCCCAGCTAAACTGTTGAATAACTGGAGAGTTAGTAGCCAGGTACTTATATACGCTTAAACCAGAAGCTCACAGTCTGCCCATTCCAATTTCTTTCTTTTTTTTCCAGTCATTTATTTAGTAGACTCTGCAAACACCTTTGACGACAATTCTCTGCTTTTCAAATTTTCATACCAGACTTTTTTTATACATTTAAATGCAGAGGCCATTTCTGATGGGCTCATTTGTCCTTCCTTTGATTAATTTCACACTGGTTTATAGTTTAACTTTCTGAGTTTCATGGGTTGTAAATTATTAGTAGAAAAACTGAAATTCTCCTGGTAACTGCTAAGTCAAGATCTCATTAGCTGCTTCTGTTTTACAAAGACAGATGAGTAAGTGTGTGTGTGTGTGTGTGTGTGTGTTTTCTTTATCTGAAATAGGGAGATAGGAAGTTGTACAGGAGAATATTTCTTTTTGTGTGAGTTTGTCTTTTTTTTTTTCTACAGTGAAAGTTGAACCGATGTGATAAACAACTAGAATTTCTTTCTCATTCATTATAACCTCTAAGGGAAATTCTGCTGGAGGTCTTTTAATTTTGCAATTAACAAAGAAAAATTTGACCCTGTCTGAGATTGTGTCTAATTGCATACAGTTCTAATTTAAAATACAATTTCTAGGGATTTGTGCACCAGACACAGTCATCTCCTACTGTGTGTGTGTGTGTGTGTGTGTGTGTGTGTGTGTGTGTGCATACACACACACACACACTCAACTGCTTTTGTAACCTCAGTTCTATTGTACATTGAGAAGTGTTAAAGGTCAAATCCTAGCTTGACATTGACTCAGTATGACACATACAGTATCTCATTATTCTTTTTATTTTCTATAAACAGAACTTGTTATTTGTATATACTAAAAAACAAAATTACGAGGAAACAGAGAGATCTAAATAGTGCACAGCTTTAAGGCTTAGGATATTAGTTATCTTCTAATGTAATATTTAATTTAACTTTCTAATTAGGCAAGATATAATTTCAAAACATTAATTGTAAACATTGAGTTTCAGATATATGGCCTGAATCGGTATTGTTAACCCACAATCTGTAGAATCAGAGGGCAAATTAGTACCTTTTTGATTCTCCCCCTTTCCTATCTTAGAAGCACACATCCACCTGTTGAGTGGTACTGAGAAAAGTAGACTTGTCAGAAAACTAACCTGGAAAAGGATGGGATATGTGGATAAATAAATAAATAAATATATATATATATATATATATATTGATCAAGTAATACAAAGAAAGCAAACCTGTAACTTTTAAATCTAATATTTCACTATCTCTTCACTTCTGCCAGTCGTCTTGTGATTTTTAAGTTTCTTAGGGTTTGGGGGCATAGCTCAGCGATTTAAGTGATTGCCAAGCAAATTCAAGGTCCTAGGTTCCATTCCCTAGTGCCACATTAACGCAATGTGGTGGTGCATAACTCTAATCCCAGTACATGGAAAGAAGAGGGAGGATTACTAGGCCACCCTGGGCTACATAGTGAATTCAGGACCAGCATGTGTTACAGAGTGAGACCCTGCCTAAGGGTTTCTTAAACTATTTTATGTAATGTGATAAAATGAATGTTTACATGCCAAAACAGTCAAATGTAAAAATCACAAAATATGTTCTATTTCTGGTTGCTTTAGGAATATACTCTGCTATTTCCTTAGTTTTTATTTATTTATTGAGGCAGGGTCTCGCTCTGTGGTCTAGGCTGGTCCTGAATTCACTTCAGAGACCAGGCTGGCCTTGGACTCAAGGCAATCCTTCTGTCTCAGCCTCCTGAGTGCTGGGATTACAGGCGTGCGCCACCAGGCCCAGTTTATGTGGTGCTGGGGAATCAAACTCGGGTACTTAGCACTTGGTTTAGCGCTTGCTCAAGTCCTTTAACTGCTGAGCCATTCCTCCAGCCCCTATACTCTGCTATTTCGTGTGATCTATATATTTTTCAGGGAACTACATGCCAGAAAGGCAAATTCCATCTACTGTTACAAATTGAAAGTCTTTTCATGATTGTTACCTGGATTCTTGATATTTAGTGATTTGGGTGGAAACTCTTAAAAGGACTTGTTTAAAATTCTGGAATATGCTTGAAAGAAGTAGACCGGTGATAGACAAAGGGAGAGAGAGAGAGGGAGAGAGAGAGAGAGAGAGAGAGAGAGAGAGAGAGAGAGAGAGAGAGATGAGAGAAGAGGGGGAAGGGCACTGAAGAAAGAAATCCGTACCTTCACTCTGAGCTGTGTTCCCAGCTTGTCTTTATTTTTGATTGAGAAGCAGAGTCTTGCCAATTCCTACATTGTCCAGGCTAGTCCCAAACACCTGCTGCAGCTTCCAAGAGTGCTGGGATTGCAGGCCTGGGACTACACTGGGGCCTGTTTGACATATCTTAAAGTTATTGCATGCTAAATTTTGGCCCTTTTATTTTTTTTATTTCAAGAAAAAGTGAAGAATTTATTGTGAATTTGAAAATCATCCATTTTGGTCTATTTTTATACTGAGTATCCAGATTAAACAAAAAGAGCGTGACAGAGGTGAGCAGTGCTTGTTGAGTGTCGCGTTAGAGACATACATCTTACTCTGGCCAGTTATAGAGCATTAGAAAAGTGATTTCTGCACTCTGGATCTCAGTTTCCTAATCAATGATAGGAATAGATAAGGTGAGGTAGCTCCACAAAACCTTGCATCTTTGGTTGGCTTTATTTCCCTATTTCTGTCAATTCCAGCGCAATCGAATGAGTTATGCCCACTAACTCAGGCTATGGGTTTTCCCAAACATACGATTAAGCGATTAAGGGAACTTGGCCTGTTTATTTGCCCACAATAACAGTTTAGATTGTGTTGATATATTTCCACTAACCAGGTAATACACCAAATATTTCTTGTACAACTATTTAAATATTACTAAAAATAATTACTAGCTCCATTTTGTAGATGGGCATGAGTATGTTGTAGAATTATTTAGGACAATTTTTTAGTCTTTTTTTTTTTCTGCCAACTTCAAGACTGTCCTGGTCTTCAATCTCTAATAATCTGACTCCCAATTTGTATGAAGAATCCCTTAGAGTCTCATTAGTTTTACATATTCAGAAGAAATATGATTTTGTCCCCAGGAAAGGCAGAACTAGAAATGGAAAGAAACTTGTTTCCAAGCCAGACACACCTATATTCAAATCATATGCCTATTATTTTAATAATTAGCTTCCACACTTATGAAATAGAAAAAAAATAGAAGTTTATTTCTTTTTGTAGACATTTCTAGAAGAAATAGTGAAGGAAATCAATGAAAACACTACTACGTAAGACCAGAAACTATCGTGAAATACACATATAAACTGATGGCAAAAGAAAATCAATTCAAACTGTCACTTAAATTTCTAACACGGAGCTGCCAGTATCTTCACAATCTCTTGAAACAAACTACTTTCCTTGCTGGGAAGTGGTGACACTAAAATATCAGTGTTAGGTAAAGATTTTGTACTATTTCTTTGGACGATCATCATCTGGTACACTGCAGAAGTTATTCTAAAATATTGATTTTTAATTTTTTTGCTTTAAATGAGTAAATAAACCCAATCATTTCCCTATCACATAAAATAGAGTAGCTATAAAACTGATCCATTGCTGCTGAAGATGCCCAGATAGTAAAGAAATCAAGTTAAACTCAGTAAACTGATATAACTGTTTCCCATAAAATCAAATTGAAATGTTTCTCTTCATATACTGAGAATGTTTCACTGAAATTAATCATCCAATATGTTTGTATACAATAATTTTCACATACATATGATCATGAGCAAATTATTTTGAGTTCATGGAAAAAGATTCTTTATACCAATTTTGATTGCTCTGTGTTTTTTATTTATATGTATGACATTTAAAAGATTTTTTCAGTACATCTACTCATGATAAGAGGTTTCTATGCCTATGATTAAATACATAGTAATCTATTCATTATCTTAATTATTTCCACAGAATGCCAATTATAGTCTGAAGCTGTTCAATCAGTGTACTTTTGGAAAAGTCATGCAGAGAAGCGGCATTAAACAAGGATTTGCTTCCAATTAGGAATGTGTGACTTTCTTAGAACCAATCATTTGGAAATATAATCTACACACTAATTGTAAGCTGTGAAGTCATGTGCCAGAGACAGTGTTTATTGGTCTCTTTTTTTATTATTGGTTAAATATATTTTTCAGCTCTAGATGGTGCTGTAAGTATCTGCATCACAACCAGGCAGTTAAGATTACTGGTGAAGGAGGCAAAAGAAAAGAAAACTTAAAAGTGTAAGAGAACCAAATAAATTAACATAGAAAAATTCATGAAAAATTATTTTAGGCCAGAGAAGCGTAAGTTGTCAGGTGATTAAGCCCGTGACTAGGATATCTGAGTACAGCTCTTAGTAGTATTAGGAAAACAACCATTACAGAGAAATATTTAAATCTAGTTAGTAAAATCAGAATTGACATTTTCCTAAATAAACCTATAATTGCTTTTAAATATCTGTACATTTCAATGCTAAATATTTAGTAGATGAAGAGACAAATATACCAAAATAAAGTATTTACCTATGAATTATTTTATTCAATATTTTAATCAAATCTTAGACCTAAACCCTACCGCGATGTATTAGTTGTCACATCAACATAACATATTTTTCTTATGCAAAATTGTTTTAAAATTTAAATATTTTATTAAAACATGTGCAAATATTAAATTCCAATTTTGATGTCTATACATAAATTTTTGGAACACTGATAACTTTATTTTTTTAATTGTTGTATATGAACGCTATCTTGCTAAAACCAAAAACCATTAAAACGATTCTTGAAACTCCAAAACCTGAAATATTTATTATGTAGCCTTTAAAAAAAAAAAGTTTGCTGATTTCTGAATATCATGAGAACTATGGACTATTGAGTGATTTGACTCAGTGATGATATAGTTAATTTAGTTGCCTAAGGGTTTAGGAAAGCATGCCTCTTCCTGTGCCTGGCTTGTCATGGACAAGTGACATTGGGGTATATGTCTAGTCTCCTACCCTTTACTATCTGGGTATTTTCCCCTGTTCTATACTTCCCAGGTATTAGAACCTAAGCAGTTCTGCTCCTTGATGCCCTTTTGACATGATGTTTCTGCTGGAAGTCAGCTGACCATAGACTGAAAACTCTAAAGCCATGAGCCAAAGAAGCTTGTCCCATTCAAGTCGTACATGTCAGATATCCATCTCATCAACAGGAAAATAGTGATATACAATTGGTAGCAAGATTTTTGGGAAGGTAACAAACAAATAAAAAAGAGCTCCAGATTAGTGTACCTTAACTTTAAACAACATACTTATCAAAATAAGTATGTCAGTAGAAAAATTTTGGCTACTTTCAGATTTTGTACTTTAGAGAAAAAACTCACTAAAAAAGATCCTGACTTCTTTTGTTATGCCAGAAAAAAAGAAAGTCAATAACATATTCAAAGGTTAAAAGTTCACTAAAGTCATCTTTTGGCATTAAGTAGACAGGCCATTAACAGTACAGGTTCATGGGAATTTCAAAGGGTTGTGTGACTCTGATATCCAGACTATTTTGTTCTATGATTTTCCCCAGTGAGACACTTGCACATTAATGATAATGTTGCTCTTTTTAAGTATGTTAATTTTTCATCATTTTTTCCCAAGAAAGATTTCTTTTGAGGAGAACTGCAGGGAAGTATTTCTGCTGCTACAGTTGTACAACTTACCAATCTCCTTTTAAAATAATCTCATGACCTCTGTTCTTATAATTATATTGTCAGTTTTGTTGTTTACAAGTATGAGAATCATAAACACAAAATTATTTACGGCAGTAAAAATTGTGGAAAAAGTCACATGTTTCATGTACTAGAAACAGAAAGCAGAGTAAGATGATCAGCATTGTCCTCCCAAGGTCACTGCCAGTAATTGGAGTTTCCATGCTCTCTTTTTATGTTAATGAATACACTTCAGCCATGTTAAACACATAATGTTAACAAGAAACAGAATACGTAATCCAGAAAGAAAATGTTCTATCTTCAGCTTGTTCTATAAAATGAAGTTTTGCAGTAGTGGGAATGGTGAAGTAATTGAGCAAATAACCCAGATTCATATTTACTATTGTCTCAATTTTGCAATCTACTTTATTCAGATAGACTGTTATGTTGGATTGAAATTGTCAAAATTACAGAAACAATGTATGCTTGTGAGTAGTGACAAAAGCAAAGAAAATAACAGCATCAACACAAACTGGGAATCATCACTTTGCACTTTGCACCTTAGGATACTGGGACTCCGTTGACTGTGCACACATTCAACATGCAGGCCCATCTTTGAGACAGATTTTTGAAGTTACTTGGACTGCAATATAATGTCATTTAAATGGTACTGAAGTTCAACTAGGAGTCCAAGTTCTACATTTACTAGTAAATGTCTTTATAGTAGAGAAAAATACAGCAAGAAATGATACAGCCTATATTTAGATAATAAAATAGCTGGAATGCAAGACATCTGTTCAAGTTATTTCCTTTGGCTAAATGGCCAATTCATTTGCCACATGGTCAATATGATTGAGTGAATAGTAATTAATAGGCAATTAACAAAGACTCTATAAAAACAACTGTGAACTAATTTGATGACTGGGTACAGAAATGACCACAGGTCTGAGCAAGTTGCTATTAACTAGACATATATGACTGCCTCTTTGTAAACATTGTATTAATCTGCACCGGTAAGAATGTGTTTGGCTGTGTATCAATACATTGTTCTCATGTATTTTTTATGAACTAGATCGCATTCATATTCTTTGCATTATAAAATGGAAGTCTAAACTTTTATTCCTTTTAAAATAGGCCTTGGAGTTGCACCAAAGATATTATGCTTTCCTGATTTTACCCTTTTCTACAGTTGGAAAAATCAACTTCTAAGCAAAGTCCTGTGATGACTTGAGTTCTTTTATTATTTTATCATCTATTTTTGTGCATAATCTATGTCCATAGGCATGCAGTGTCCAAGACTGGAAATCAGATAGGGTAATAATGTCTCTTTCTGTCTAGGCACTATCATTCTATGAATAACGTATTTTTGGTACCTACATTGCATTTTCTTTCCCATTAACAAACTGAACATTCAAAAATGTTGTTCCATACTTGCTTCAATTATAATTTTTCACCATCCTCATGTCTACATTACAAAAACTCCAAACTGCACTATAAGTGCTTACTACACAAAACCACTGTTACAGGTCACAAGCAAAAGAATAAAGTCAGACAGTAATTTTACCTCATTAAAAAATGACCCAAAATTAATTGCAGATGTCAATAAAAGGCCTGAAATCTTTTTTTCTTGACATTGGTTTTGGTAATTCTTTCTTGAATGGTAAAATACTAGCTGCAAAAAAAAAAAAAAAAAAAATTCAAAATTGAGATAACATCCAACTGAAAAGCTTCTGTGGAACACAGGGGGCAGTTGGCAGAGCCCAAGGCAATGAGAACATATTTTGGAACTACATATTTGACAAGGAGTTAGTAAATTAATAGTGGAAAAAGAAGGTGGACAGCAAAATTGTGAATATTCTTCTGGTCAAAGAAGACATATAAAAGGTCATAGGCATGAGTGGGTGTTCAACATCTCTTAATCATCAGGAAAATGGAAATCACAAGCACAACATCCTGTTGTCTCACTTTTGTTAGGATCACCATTATAAAAGCAGTAAACAATCATTGTCAAGGATATAGAGGGACGGGAATACTTGGGCCATACTGGTGGCAATATAAAAAAATATAGCCAAGTGCTATGGAAAACTGCGTGGAGACACCTCAAAAATTAAGAACAGAATATATAAGATCCAGGATTCTACTTCTAGGTATCTACCTGAAATAATTGAAGACAAAAATCTCAAAAAATTAAAACAAAAATCTTTGAACTCTCACATTCACAGTTGCCTCCTCACTTTGGCGAAAAGGTAAAACTAACTTAAATGTTTAAGTATGAATAACATAACTATAAAAATATTATATATATATATATATATATATATATATATATATATATATACAATGAACATTAACTGAACTCAAAAAATAAAACCTTGTCATATAATGCAGTATGAATTAACTCTGAGCACACTTTGACAAGTGAATTAAGACAGTTACAGAAGGACAAATGCTGCATAATTTCTTTCAGTTGAAGTGTCAGATATATAGAAGCAGAAAGTAAAATGGTGGTTGTCCTGCGGGGGTTGGGTGTACAGAAAATGGGAAGAGTAACTGTTTAGCAGACGTGGAGTTTCAGATAGAGAAGACAGCATGATTTTTACAAGGCAGGTGCACAACAGTGTGAATACAGTTACTGTTAGTTAACAATTTTCTACTTTGAAAAATGTTTTAGAAGTTAGAACTATTTTGTACCATACTTGGGTAAAAAAAGAGAGAGAGAGAGAAATACACAAGGGAAAATCAACAAGCTAATTTTTAGAAAAAAATTGATTTATTGGAAAATAATTCCAATTACAGTGAAATCATAGCTAGATATCAAAATGAAACCATCCATATCTAGATACTTCATTAAAGTATTACATAAATGACTTGATGCAATCTTTCAATAGAGTGATTTGGGTGTCTGAAATGGTTAACTGTTACTGGTGTTAGAAAAAGAGGTGGCAGTTCTAACTTTTCAATTTACCATCTGGAAAATTTTACCAATTATTGAACCTATAGTATTTTCCTCTCAAGTAAATATTAGAGATTTTTGCCATATTTTCTCTTTGCCAGATAATTATATATTTACACCCCCTCCAAAATTCCTCTCTCAGCTATCTCTGCTTGAAAAGTACTTTATCCAAATCTACTAAACATTTCACCCTATTTTCAGATTCCCCATAACTTTTGAGGTCTTCTCTGTGGTATTCAGAGTTTTAATGATTTCGTGATGCATTTTTGGATACATGGGACCTCTTAACAGAAACAGGAAGAAGAAACCACTTAACAGAGGTGGGTGTGTTGGCCTCAGTTCTAGATATAGGCACCAGCATAGGGGCATGTTGGAGGCAGAGGGGCTGAGAGGTACTGTGAGAAGGCCATGTAAGAGATTCCTCATGAATATTAAAAATAAGGCTCAGAAATTGTTTTCAGTGGCAGCATTTTTAAAATAATCACTTTTAGTGAAGGAATTACATAATTATATTCTGTTTCCAAAAGATCTTTCATAAGTCCATAAATCCTTTTGTTTTCATAGAGATAATAAAGTTATAGTCTTCAACATTTTGCTCCCTTGAGTAAATTTTATAAAATAATCTATTACTGTTTTACACACAAATTTTCTAGTAGTTATAGCTTGAATTGAATGTAGGTTTACATATGTCTACTTGATGCTTAACCTTAACTCAACCAGTTGCTAAATGAGTACTTTTAAGGTAAATGAGAAAATTGACTAGATTTTTAATGTACCTTTAACTATTCAATTTCCAGAGCCATATGTCACATCTTGTCTTATTTACTTTCTCATTCTTGTGACAGAGTTCCCAGCATCCTCAAATTTTCCCCATTTTATTTTTATGTATAAGCGCAAAAAAAATTTAAGGCTTACAATGAAGTTGAGCATTTTGTGCACCTACATATCTTGTCAAGGTGACAAGGACTTTCCCACTCTCCTTTTGTCCCTCCCTCTCCCCTCCCCTCCCTCCCTCCTCTCCACCCTACCCCCCTTATTTCACTTCGTTTTTCATTTTTAGTTCCTCAAGAGTTGTGATCTGAGTCTCTCATATCAGAGAGACCATTCGATGTTTCACTTTCTGCTTCTGACTCACTTCACTAAGCATGATGTTCTCAAGCTTCTTCCATTTGCCTGCAAAGGCCTCCACGCTGTTGTACTTTATAGATGCATAGTATTCCATTGTGTGTAAATACTACAGTTTGCATATCCATTGTCTGTTGATGGGTATTTTGGTGACTTCCATATTTTAGCTATTGTTAGTTGTGCTGCTATGAACATGGGTATACATGTATCTCTGTTATGTGTTGTTTTGGCCTCTTTTGGATTTATTCCCTGGAGGGGTGTCGCTGGATAGAAGGGGATATTTATTTCCAGTCTTTTGAGAGATCTTCATGCTGCTTTCCAAAGCGGTTGTATGAATTTACATTCCCACCTTTCTCCCCACAGCCTCTCCAGCACTGGTTACTATTTGACTTGCTGATATAGGCCATTCTCTCTGGAGTGAGATGGTATCTTAGCATTGTTTTGATTTGCATTTCTCTTATGGCTAGAGATGTTGAACATCTTTTCACGTATCTATTGGCATTTTGTACTTCTTCATGAGTGAACTGCCTCTTCATTTCATTTGCCCACTTTTCAGTAGGATCCTTTATTTTAGTAGGCTTACTTTTCTTCAACTCCCTGTACATTCTAGTTATGAGCTTCCTATCTGAGATGTTGGTGGTGAAAAATTTTTCCCAGTCTGTTGGTTCTCTTTTTACAATGTTGATAGATTCCTTTGCTGTGCAGAGTTTTTTTTTTTTTTTTTTTTGACAATTAATTGGCAAGATCCCATTTGTTGATGATAGAACAATTTCTTTTGCTCTTGGTGTCTTGTCAAAGAAGTCTTTGCCTACCTCTATTTCTTTTAGATATTTAAGAGAGGAAAAATTTATACAGATGGTGACAATGATGGAAGTATGTTGCAGAGTCTGGAGAGCTGTTTATGGCATTGCAGACAGAAAGTCAGGTGACAGAGCAAATGGATGTCTGTACATACAGGCAAGGTTAGGGCTTTGCCGCGAAAAGCTGTAACAATATCTCTTCTCCCTTTGTTTATTTAGTTCAAGCTGTCAGTTGGGCCCCTTACACCCAAGGTGGGTTCTCTCACTCACTTCCTGACCCACAAGTAAATAACACAAACCTATGCCCTAGGCATCTCTCAGTCTAAAGATTTGAAGCAATCCCTCTAGGTCAAATCCCAAACTTCCAGCCGCGTGCCACCTTCTAACAGCCCAGGGCTTCACATATATTCCACTACATCCAAATACACAAACTTTGGGGGGACGTTACAGATCGAAATCACGGAAAACCTCAAGTACAAACACATATAACATATGAATTGTAAAGTATGAATCTATGCCAACTAAATGCAACACAACCTTGTTTTGTTTGATTTAATCTGATTTTTACAACAGAGTATATTGTGGTTTAGTGTGTACTAAGTGTGAAATATTGAGTGAAGGAGAAAAAAAAAATGCTGCAGTCACTACCCAAACATCACCTTCTCAACTTAGGATACTTCATCAGTAGCTGAAAAATATTTTTTTTTTTTGAAAATCCTAAAGATCACTTTAATTTAAATGAGGGATGTTGTCAGCTTCCTTGATAAAGCTATGCCTTAGTTTCTTCATCTAAAAAGTAAGGCATTTTTCTGGAAGTGATTATGTAGGCTAGTCAGTATTTCACAAATGGCATTTTAATTGGATCACTTTACTTACAATTAAATATCAAAAATTTTAGAGTAAGCAAAAGCATTAAAGTCATTCAAATATTATTTTAAAAAGTTGAAAGCTAAAAGCAGATGCTTTTTCTGGCCTACAAAGGAAAAGCTCTTTGTTTTTCATTTTAGAAAGTTAATGGACTTCTTTTTAAAACCAGATGCCTGTAAACTGAAAATTATTGCTATGTCCCCAGTGGGTAGACTAAGTTATTTAATGCAAAAGTTTATTGTGTGAAGTTTCTTTACCTTATGGAGCACCTAGTAGCGTAAGAATTCCTCCATGTATATGGTTCCACTAGCACTCAACAGTTACAAAGGGGAGCATGAGAGAAAATGGAAAGGAGTAAAGATGCAGCTGTTGGCTGGAAATAACCTGCTGGAACAGTAAGGAGAATAATAGTGAAAGCTGTGGTGTGAGTTCTCATCCACTCCTAAAAAGGACTCTTGTGGTGGGAGTCCTTTACTCAAGGACACAAATTAAATAATTGTGAGATTACTTTGGTGAGATGTAGACATTCAGACTCCATAAGTCTCTGTGTGTGTCATCCTTTTAAAGACAGTGGAATTTATTAACGTGTGTAATTTTAGTTTTGTTTTCACAGCTCTGTAATTGAGAATTGCTTTTGAAAGAATAAGAAAACGTAATTATTGACAACTAATGCATCGATAATCTTAAACAGTTTGTAATACAGAAAAAAGCAAAACTCCATTACCATTTAAAATATTGAACAAAACTGTTTTAAATATGGTAGAGGTATATCAAGCATAAAATAATTACTTAATGTAGCTCATAAAATGTAAATCCGAACGCATTTCAGAACAAAAGCTGAATCCATTTACTGAAAACACTGGTTCCAAAAATTGTCATTCTGAATAAGGAGGAATAAAAATGTATCATTGAACAGCATGACCAAAAACTTGAAATACTGTCAGGGACCATCATAGTCACCCCAAATCGGCGCAGTTTCTCCAGTGATTTTCACTGGCATTTTGAAATGTGCTTGTGAATAAAACAGAAAGAAAATAGCATACCTCACATCCAAATGCCCACACAAAGATAATAATGGAAACAATGTTTTATGGGTCATTGGGGAAGGCAATCCCATCTGAATGTTCTTCCTGAGGATGAATCTTCTGCATCATATAACCCAGACTAGAGGAAAGACTGATGGATGATGATTGACTTAATACAAAAAGCCTGAGCAGCGGAGGGTGGCAGAAATAGGAGGGGACGAAGAAAAACATGAGTTGTTTTTTTTTTTTTCCCAGATTCTTTTATATTGTGATAAACTGCTTGCCCCCAACCTAGGCCACAGTGCACAGTTCCAACGTGACAGCCTCTTACGCACCTAAGTCTGGAAGGATAATGGAATTAGAAAGCAAAGGCAGACAATATTTTAAAAGGCAAGTTTGTTTTATTTGTCATGCCTAAAATAAGTATTTATTCCTAAACTTCCCTAACAGATGGTTGTCTGTTCGAGGATGATGGATTAGGAGTGAAGGAAATTTCTGAACCTTACTCAGGAGCACACAGTCTATGCTGGCAGGCAGTAATCACAGACAAAGTGTCCCTTTTGCAGCAATGGTTTTAAGAATATTTTAATGTGAGAGGTAAGTGGGGAATAAGATTATTCAGCTTCTTACTGTTCTTTTCTCTTCTTTCTTACCCCTTGAAAACTGCCTCTTTTGTTGCCCTCTTTTAATAGTACCCTCTTTTATTAGTAGAAACTATTTTTTTAAAAAAAACTGTCACTTCAAATACAGAGATTTTTTGCTAAAATAAAAGTTCTTTACATTTTTATTCACGGAATACAAAATGAATATAAATCATTGTGTGTTCCTAGTGGTTGTGTCTAGAAGTCCTATGGCTATCACTCGCACACACATACACACACACACTAAGAAATAGACATGAATTAAGTATGATCGAGTGGTTTGAGTTTAGTAAATGTTATATGAATTTTATAAGGTGAGAAAAATAACATATTTGGCATAATAATTATTTGGAGTATGGTAAAAAATTAGCTAAACGATTATTTTACCACCAGTACACATATGATATGCATAAATGTGTTCATATACACATGGTGCATGTTATTTTGTGGGATGAATGGAATTCTAAAGTTTGGCAATGTGTTCATTTGGCTGAAGAGTTAAAGCACTTTGTAACCCAAGCTGACCTCAAATATATGGCAATTCCCTGGCCTCAGATGCAGGGATACAGGCATAAGCCACCACATCCAGTTTGTGTGGTGCTGGTAAATCAAACCCAGGGCCTGGGACTACAGAGCGAGATTAAAACAAAACAAAACAAAACAAAACAAAACAAAACAAAAACTTTTCACCACATAATTCTTTTTATTCAACTTTAACATCAGTGGCTTCAACATGAACAATTAATTATCATTCACTGTTAAGTACATACTTTATATAGATACTTAGTAAGTGTTAACAATTCAACTTTTATGCCTTTGAGTAAATCTCAGGGAATGGCACAGATGTTCAAATAAAATAATAATAAGAGAGATATACAAAATACAGTAAGAGTTCTACTGGACTTTATGATACTAAGATATACCAAGATACATGTGTGTGGTCAAATATGAGTGAAAACTGGAATGATTTTTATACAATGTCATATTCCTATCTTCTGCATTCCCTACAACTGTCATACAATATGACGTCATGAATTTGGTTTAGGTTCATCATGAGTGAAATTTTAGTGGAGTAACTGGACACAGCAAAACAGGTTCTGTGTATGGAGAATGGAAATGCAGGATTCACTTTCATTGAGTAAGATGTGGCCCACACTGTCAGCCAGGGGTGAATCCTAATACCAGTTTGGACAACATCATGTCACTCGTGCCATTCTGTTTTATTTTATCTGTCTTGTTTTGTTGCACTCAGAAAATTAGACTAATCAATCACACAAAAAGAATCAGCAATATGACAGGAATATCGGTGTGACCTGTCTGAACATTTTATTTTGGTTTTGAAGTGTCATATTTTACTTTCTTTCCCAGATGCAGTACTAGCATATATTCAGTGAAGTGAGCAACAATACACTGATAAGTACATTTATAAACATTTTAAGAATGATTGAAATGTTTTCCATGTTCCTCCTGCTCCTCTCTACTTAAGATTGAATACTTAGAAAAAATGTTATTTGCCAGACATTTCTTGGCTTCAAGTTTGTGTCTAACATGTAAATAACTTCTCCGTATCTTATTAGAATGAAGAGAATTATCGTGTCTATAAAATATATTGTAGAAAGTTGTAAATCTTATATTCGCTGATAATTTGAACCATTGATCAGAGATTCGGTAACATGTTTTTAGAACCACTGGTCATTTAAACATTCCTTTTATTTATAAAATAAGCTTTCTTTCCATTGCTTAAATATTAATCAAAATAAGTACCTTTATGGGGCTGGAGGAATGGCTCAGCGGTTAAAGCACTTGAGCAAGCGCTGACTCAAGTGCTAAGTACCCAAGTTCGATTCCCCAGCACCACATAAACTGGTCGTGGTGGTGCATGCCAGTAATCCCAGCACTCGGGAGGCTGAGACAGGAGGATTGCTGTGAGTCCAAGGCCAGCCTGAGCTGCATAGTGAATTCAGGCCAGCCTGGGTAGAGTGAGACCCTGTTTCAAAAAAAAAAAAAAAAAAGGACTTCTAATTGATCGTACCTACTTAGGTACAATTTTGCCCTTCACCCCAGTTTAGAAAGTTGGAAAAAAAAAAATCCCTAGAGGATTTGTGGTTTTCAAAAGTCATTATCAAATGAAGAAGTTAAATCAAAATAAAAAACAAGATTTCAGAAGTATAAAAGTTAACTCATCCTAAAGGATAAGGAAATTAATGTAGCAACCAAAACATAATGCAGAGGCCATGATTTTTCTTTTTCTTTCTTTCTTCTTCTTCTTCTTCTTCTTCTTCTTCTTCTTCTTCTTCTTCTTCTTCTTCTTTTCTTTTTCAGCTGCCAACACTGGAAAACTTGCACGGTCGGCTTTTATCTGCTGCTACCTCAGACATTCATTTTTAGCTGTCATATGGTACGAAAGGAGCAAACTTTGCCACAGTTCTACCTTGCGGCCTACTCAGATGGAAATTACTGACCAAATGGAATTACCCATACTGCATGCTTAAGTGATTTTATGAAAAATATTGGGGGAAAATGCTAACTCATTCTTTTTTAACAAGATAAATGTAGAATATTCTACTTACTTACATAATATTACAACACACGCAATGAATACAAATGGAAAATTCCTCACTTTCGTGTTTGAAAGCCCAGAAAGAAATAAAGATAAAACCAGAAGAAGAAAAATGGCAGCCATAATAACAAAAATGATGTTATTAAATGGAATGCTCAAATAAAGATAAAAAAGTCGTAGAGGCATGGCTTTGTCATAGAGGCTTAAGGAAGATCAAAGAGCTTAGTGACGCTTTTTCTGAATTGTGTCTGCTTCTTAACGGAAGTTCACATATTCACAAAGGATGCCATCCTGTTTGACCGTTGTGAGCACAATATACAGAAAGTACTCCAGCAAGTAACAGAGTTTCTTTAAGGAAACTGGCTTAGGAGATAAATTTTGTCAACAATCCTGTTGACAAGGAACCAGGTCTGGTAACTCAGGTGGGTAATTCCAGCTCTCAGGGAGTCTGAAGCAAAAAGATGGAGTCCAGCCAAGTTCGAGTCTAGTCAAGTCAACTTAGTGACTTGGTAAGATCTAGTGTGAAAATTAAAAGTAAAAATTATCTGGGAGTGTAACTCAGAGTAAAGACCCTGTGCTAAATCCCTGCGCTTATAAAAATTTAAGGAAAGAGTTTTTATTGAGTAGCCTGATATATTTGACTTAGATTATTTGATTGTGTTGTTTTCCATTTTGAAGTTATTGTTACATCTTCGCCACATTTAGTTAAAAGTTTCTGGGTTATAGCTATTGATGAATATCTTTTTTCTCATAATTATTATTTTATTAGCTGTGTTTTTATTATATAATAATTACATTTGCAATGGAGAATTAGTACATATACATATTGAATCTTGTTTTTTTTTAATTCTCTTTCCCCTCCCTACCATCCATTCTACCAAAATTTCTTTCCCATCTTTACAAAGTCTACTTCTTTGTTTCTTATCATTTCTTTTTTTTATTTTCATATAAGTCCAACCATTCAATATTTTATCCTCTGCTGTCTTTGCTGAGTTCTTTTGCTTAGCATTATAGTCTAAAGATTCATCCATTTTTTAATAAATGATTCAAATGTACCTTTCTTTTTGTTAGAGCATTACTTCATAGGATTTATATTATATAATATATTATATTTACATATATTTTTCTTTATCTGCACATCTCTTGATGGACCTATATGCTGCTGCCAAGATTTAGCTGGTATGAGTTGTACCGCATGCATCACTATGATTTCCTATCTTTAACTCTCTTGAAAAGATACCCCAAATAGGCACAGCGGCACCAAATAAAATTTATATTCATAGTTTCTTGAGAAATCTGTATACTGATTTCCATAAAGTTGTAGTAGTTTACATTCTCATCAAAAAGGGTAGAGCTGTTGCTTTTTCACTGTAACCTGGTTGTTTAGTTTCCTGAGCTTCTGATCATAAGCATTCTTAGTTGAATCAGATGGAATACCAATGCTGCTGTGATTCGCACTTACCTAAGGGGCAAATGCAGTAAACTTCCTTTACCTTGTATTTAGTGGCCACTTGTACTACATTTGATAGACATCCGCTCATTTCAATTGAGTGGTTGTTACTGAATCTTTCATTTTGTGGAGAATAATTTTCTTCACTGTTCATACATTTTTAAAATTAGATAGAATATAATTCTATTGATTCTGATACTTCCTATGTAACTGGTGGTCTTTTCATGTAGAACTTGCCTTAACTTATGTCTTCAAATTTTACATATTTTATTTGCCTGCAGATTCTCTGTTTCTGTTTTAATAACTAAGTCTTCGATCCATTTTGATTTGATTTTAATAGAGGGTGAAAACTGTGAGTCCTGGCTTGTTCCTTTGCATGTAAATACTGAGTTTTCCAGGCATCATATGCAGGCAAGTTTTCTTTTCTGCAGTATGTGTGTTTTGGTTCCTGTGTCAAAGATTAGATGAACGATGGTGCCTAAGGTTACTTCTTCATCTACTGATCTGTTCTTTTTCTGGCCCAGTATCATTTGTTTTTTATTGCTATTCCATATTTCTTTGTAACATTGCTTGAAATCCTCAACTGTGATGCTTTTCCTTTGCTCTTGTTGCTTAAGAGTACTTTGATTATTCTGGTTCTCATCTGATTCAATATAAATTTCAGGACTACTTTTTTGTGTGTGTAGTGAGTGCTATTGGTATTTCAGAATTGCACTGAACCAATTTTCCTTATTTGATAGTTTGGCAATTTTTTGAAATATTGAAACAATGTCATTAAAAATAAATATTTCAATTTCTTTCTTCATCCATCATCAAGATGGTGTAGAACAGACCACTTTTTTCTATCAATTACATTTGCTTCGATACAGCCCCAGTCATGCCTATGCATTGGCAAAGAGCATGTTCTGTGTCTTCTCTTCTCGAAACTGAGCAAATTTATGGCTGATTGTTTTTTGTCTAGCTCAGTGTAGCAAAGTGATGCTCCCTGCCTGGTGTGCCTTCTCTGGGGTGTAAGAGCACTTGCACTTACAACCCTGAGTAAGGATACATAAACACACACACACACACACACACACACACACACACACACACACACACACATATATATATATATATATATATATATATATATATATATATATATATGAATAGGTCATATATAAATAAAAAAACATTGTATTGCAGACATAGATGTGTACATGTACACATATATATATTGCAGTCAAGTAAGGTTTAATACAGAAAACAAGTGAAAAAGATTCATAGAGTACTAGAGATGCACAAGAGAGTTTGACAGTAGAGAGGACGAAACCTTTGGTGAGAACAGGAAACATGGCTATTTTAGAAATCAGATTAAAATAAGAAAGCAATTCAAATATTATTAAAGTTTTGAGAACAAATTTAATTTCCTTTACATATGGCTCTAGACTGATTCCTTACTTCCTAACGGTCAATTATTGCAGACACTAGTAACTTACAATGTCAAATTTACATGAATTTACATTAATGTATTTGCTTTCACTTTTACCATTTTAAGCTAGCACATTCAGCTTGACATTTCATGTTCAGCCAAGACCAAGCGAGCTTCTAAATTGAATTTAAAAATGGTTTGTTTCAATCTTCTCTTTTGGGTTCACAAGGTTTTGACAAGTATTGTCACATTTTACAAAGAAACATGGAGATGAACTCAAAGGAAATCATAAAATCCCATGAATTCTCAAGAATTTGCTATAAAAACTGGACAGCTCAAGTAAATTGAAACAGTGAACCTAGGTCTCAGCTAATCCACAAACAATGAAATACTTCATTTCAAAACCTGACCAGGGTGTACACAAACTTGACTTTTTTCCTGAAGTTGAACTCCAAATAGCTGAGTTCGCACACTATTGGGTTTGGAATGAAATCTCACTTTGACATTTGCTGAAATGAAAAGGATAAATTTATATAAGTCATAAGAAACAGAAATGAGTGTTTTTAAATCTCCTGATTATATGTTAAGAACCACGTCTAAAACTCAGTTCAATTTTGGAGTAAGATGGTCTTATATTCTTTGATACTTTACAACCAAAAACTGTTTTTTATTTATCTTCCCCTTATAAATGATCTGGCCATAGATCTGTCCAGCAGAGCACATTTAGAAATTGTAATATGGCTATGTTTGGTAGCACAGGTCTCTAATCCCAACACTCTAGGAGGCTGATACGGGAGGATTGCATTTTCAATTCCAGTCTGAGAAGCATAGCAATTTAACCTGACTCTGTCCCAAGATCAAAATCAAGAAGTAGGCTGGGAATGTAGCATAGTGCAACACCCACAAATAAAATATTGCTAGCTAATTTCTCTGCCTTGTATAAATGATAAATCACAAATAAATATCAAATAAAAAGGTATGAAGTTTATAAATCCTTGCATAGAATTTGCTCCAGAGGTTACACAAACAAGTCTCTTTAATTTAATATGTGTTTTTTTCTCCAGATTAGTAGTCATAAAGTCAACTGCTTTCAATGATTCTGATTTTTGCAATATAAATCACCAATTTCTGCACCATTGAGCCAACCATTCGTGCAGTTAATAGCACAATGGAAAAACACCATAAAGAACAGATTATTTTTGTATGTTTTATTGTAACCGATTGTCTATAGTTTTTATAAACACAAACTGTATTCTGTTGCTAGGTCTAATAACTTCTATCTTTGTAGAAGCTGTCCGTTCAGTATTTTTAAAGTTATTTCTTACAGAATTTATGAGATATCTATTTTGATAATCTGTGAGTATTTCATCTTATTCTCTCAACTACACTTTAGAATTCCTGAGGAAAAGTGGTCTAGATAACATTTAATATGCATTTTTGTTCCTTGTGGAGAGCTTTGAAGTTTGAACACCCTTCATTATATGAGGAAGAATTGCAAATTTTTTCACTTCCATTCACTCCGACTGTAACACTTGGGAATATACCCAATATCCCATCCATACTCATGTATATTTAATGATAGTTCCCATTTGCTGAGCATCTGGTTGTCTTTCCAATAAAGATAATAAAATCTTTCAATTATTCATCACATAGGATACTTCACTATTCTCATGTGGTCATTCTGAGTATGGTTTTCTGAAACATAAGACTCAAATTACAGGCAATATATTAAATTTCATATAGTATATTAACTAATAAATTAATACATGTAATATATTAAATAACATAGGACAAAACAGCACTGTATTACTTATGTCTTGTATTTTAATTAATTTAGACAATAGACAATTCTTGAGCAGTTGTAATTGTCGTAAATCATCCTAAAAAGGGAATGTAGACGGTGAAAGTAAGAGAGAAACATTATAAATCATTAAGTGACCATGTGTCTATGAGACAGGGAAAGGAAGTCACTGAGATAACACAAAAAGCGAGGGGAGTGAATTGTGTTCAATATTAGAAAGTAAAAAGAGTGCTACATAAAAATAAAGAAAAAAAGAAGTATATAAAGAGGGGTGGGAGGCACGAATATGACATTGGATAGAAAAGGTTATTATAAAATCTCGACGATAAGACTATGGTTGAAAAGTGAACTTGATAAAGTGATAACTAAAAGTATAGTGATCATGACATCATACTCCAGGCCATCTAATGCACAGTTCTGTTCTCACGCCACAACTCCTCTTCATTCAAATTTTCTTAACTTTTAAAAGAATAACCATGTATGTGCAACATAGTAATATAATTTCACATAGGTACACATTTTAGGTCTTTTGTGTAGTTTTTAATATTTTTTCTTTCAATTTTTATGTCCTTTTAACTTACTAGATTTGTCTCTTCATTGTAAATGTTTCCCAATAAAATTTAATATCACCCTCAGAAGTTAATTCATTTGTGAATGTTTGTCTCTTGATTATTTTATTTTGAAATACACCACTATCTAATTTCTTCCTGCAGATGAGAGGTTGTAGCTGTCACTCTTTAGTTATGGGAAATGTTATCTTAAATTTTTAAATCAAGAAAATTTAATTTATTTTTTATGTTTAGAAAATCATATAAGCTTATATCAAAGTGTGTGCTAACAAGAATCAAAAATGTCTACATAAATTCATATATAATATAAATTGCATACATATGATTTTATATAATACTAAATACAAGTATTCTGAGGTTTTATGGTACTACTTTGCGGAAATGTCATATATTTTTGAGTAAAACTATGCTACTGCAATAGAGGAATACTAATAATAACTAAAAACAAGAGATAGAATTAGGACCAAAAATTTTGAGATAAAGGGAAATATATTCACATGTTGAAAGCATAGAAATTAAAATATCACAGGTAAGGCAAAGATGATTTAAAGCTATATTACCAAATTCCTTGAAAATAATTAAAAACATTTTAAAAATAAGCAAAACAAACAAACCAAACAATTGAACGGTTCTAAGTTGTTCATCAATATGATCAATTTTTTGTGCCAGAATTAAGAAAAGTCAGAAAATTTTGGAAGGTGTAAGGAACAAAGTAAGAATGAAAAGATACATCTACTGCCAATCTCAATCAAAGAAACCAATTTCACAAATTCTGTAGTGTGAGAAGTATAACACCAGAAGCTCTGTGTCTGTAGTTGTCCCTGGATCTTAGTAGTTGCTTATGAAAATATTTAACAAGTTACTTTCGCTGAATTAATTGTTCTTGCTTAAAGCGAAATGTCAAAGACAAAATGTGATGAAAAACACATTGAAAAATGACTTTTCTTGTTCACTTGGCTTCCTGCCTTCTGCGCTGTGATCAGCTTTCCTCCAGCTGGGTCTCTCCCATGTCTTCTACCATTACCTCCCATCCATACATGAACTGAGACTTTGAAAAAGTATAAGCTTAAATAAACCTTTCTTATTTTATGATGTTGGTGTTCGTTATTCTGTCATAGCAATGAGAAAGTGACTGAGAAACCAGCTGTCCCATGAAGATTTTCAGTGTGTACAATTGAGGACACATAGCTCCCACCATGTTACCACAGTGGTTCATTGACGTGTCTTCAAAGAGACTAATAATATCATGTTGTTTTAGTTTTAGTTTTTATATTCACTAAATTTTCTCTTAATAATATATATATATATATATATATATATATATATATATTTCTGTATTTTGAACAATCAGTACATATAGTACATGCATACACACACACACACACACACACACACACACACATATATATATATATATATTATATATATATATATATATTATATATATATATATATATATATATATATATATATATATATATATGGTTTTCTGATTAAGTGTAAGAAAAAATAAACATGTTACTTGGGAAGTTTGACTTTTCTTAACCAAAAATCATCTACAATATCTCAGGTTTTAGAAATCTTGAAGATTTAAAATAATGTCTAACCTTTTCCAAAGCATGCCTGAGAAACAGTGATGTAGGATTCAGTTTAGAATGATGGGAACAGAACTTTTGAGGGATACTTGGTAAGTAATAAAATAAAATCATATGGAGCTTATAGTCTTTCAGTAAATGAAATAGGACATAGTATGTCTGTCAAACAGATATAGTGTAAATAAGTTACAAGCCAGTGAGATACGTTAGTCTATGAGTAGACCAAAGGATGTCAAGGGTAAATGAGACTTTATTACACACAGTATACTGTTGAATATAATGACAATAACAAATATGAAGTTTTAGTTATAAAATCTTTTGAGAAATGACGGAGAAAGATATGAGAAATTAAGAATAAAAATTTTGTGATTCTGTTGTTTTTTTGATCATTCACATAAACAGTGACCTCAAGAGATAAGACACCAGGAGTTTTAGTACATCAATAAATGTAAAGTTCTTGCAAGATTCTCAGACAGAAGGGCAGGACACCGAGGGATAAGCAGGAAGCACCTTTATTAATGCAGGCAAAGATTCAGTGTATTAATATGCAGAGGCTGAGCTAAAAAAAAAATGCCCCCCCCCCTTATATACATTTTTAATTCCTTTCTTTCCACTATAGTGAAACACATGATGTCATTGGTCACTTCCAACCTGCTGAGATGTGATGCTAAATTTACAGGCACATACATGCCTTGATACAGAGGAAGCCATATTGTTGGTTCTCCTTTCTTCTGGCACAGGCAGACTCAGGCCTCTACCGTATCCCCCCGTTCAACGCTCAAACCACTGACTTAGATGAAGGAGCATCATCATTTTGGACTACAGGATTTTATTTATATATCACTGTTATATGTGTGGCTATTTTTTTCTACTAGAGCCTCAGTGAGGCTAGTGACAGACCTTATGATCAGGGGGTAAAGCAGAACAAGATTAGGCGGGTTCCCCAAACTAACAGTGTGACACATATGAGGGTCTTGAATTTTCCATAAGTTAGAAAAATATATTTTGAACAATTCTTTAAGATTCCAGTTTTTCTAGTCTGAACTGAGACATGGGCAATCTTCTACATCTGGTCTGTGATTTTTTTTTTTTTTTTTTTTTTGTAATATTGCCCTTATCAGCCTACCTGCAAGCAACAACTTCTCAGATTAAACTTTCAACAAACTCTTCCTTCAGAGGCATGCAAATAATACATAGCTAAGCAATTTTGTAAATAGCATCGTGCCTTTTGGTTTGCTGCCCAGCTAATATACTAAGGGCTTTTCAGTTTCATTGGTCATGATTTCAACAAAAGCTTGCAACCCAATGATGTGGTTTAGCATGTAGATGAGATTATAATATCCATCAGACCGTCTTGTGCCCAAGTGGCAGAACTACAATAATGGACTACACATTCAGGGTGCTATTTGTCATTTTTCCAACTGCTAATTTGTGTGCACAAGAATTCCTAACTGCTCTCTCTTGGCGAGTGAGAGTGGGATAAAGTAGGCACTATGGTTCCTAATGCAGAAGACTCAGACCAAGGTCAAAGTGACCTGGCATAGTCGGGTTTTCTCACATCCAATATATGCTTGCTGGACTTTTCACTCAGTCTCTCTGGTGACATTATTCCAGGCCTGCCCAAGCTGAACAAAATCATGCAAGATGTGATGACGTGGATCGAAATGACTTGGAGACCCTATCATTGAGTTGTTAGGGTGATTGCTTTATAGACATTTTGTCCTATACATGTCAGGCTTCCAACGGACATGAATGATTAGCCTTCCTATTGAGCAATATAATATTTTTTCAGTAATTGTGATCTTAAGGAACCAAACTTCTGAAGCAGTCCTGAGGACTTTCATCTTATCATGAGACACCTTGGGGATCTACTTCCCTAGATTCCCAGGGCCACTTATCTCTCATAGCGTTTTCCCTGCACACATAGTAAGAAGCAACCTCTAAAGATTGCGGTGTGGTTTCAGCTCAGGCCACGACCAAGTTTATTTGATTTGGTGAAAATGGGAGGTGAGTCTCTTTTCGTTTCTTCGTAAAAGGAAGGGAAGACTTGATGAGATGAGGCTTCTTGTGCAAATGCAGCACCTTTAAATTGTAGTATAGTTTTGGGTTCTATTCTTCACCCATTCTTATGAATAACAACCTTGTGAGCCACTTTCTTTTTAGGCTTATCTGGGTTGTGGATAGCAAAGCTGATGTAGTTGCACTGTCCTTATGAGCAATCTGCTTTGGCAACTCTTTTTGTGCAGGGGTGACTTTTGATCTTTACCTTGCCAGGTGGCCCATGTCCAACAACCCCAGTTGGGGCAGGAGAACTCTGCATAATCTATACATGTGGCCAATCTACTTACAGGCCACTCACATTTGCATGAGAACTTATGAATGAGCCTTTACTCTCATTCTTAAGACCCATTTTCATAAGAGTTGGTGTGACTGTTGAAAAGATTACGTTATCATGAGGGAATCAGGAACCTCACCTGGATTATAGTTTGAGAACCAGGCTTAGCTTTGGAATTGAGAACCATCCTAGATTAGGGTGTGGCTAATTTGTGGGCTAGTGAATGAGGGAAGAGCCCTCAGCTAGATATAGAAGGGCCAACTGGAACACCAAAGGTATAAAAGGAAAGAAGAAGGAAGATTGTTACAGCTTCTTCCTCTGAGAAAGCTCTCACATTGTCACGAATCTGTGATGAAGATCTGTGGTGTGTAGTACACTTGTAGCACCGATTTTTATCACAGATTTGTTCCAGGCTTGACTTGTGCCTGTCTGCCCATCACTGCTCTTCAGTTGCCAATCTTCAGGCTTTCTGTCTTTGCCTTTGTTCTTTGAACAACTTAGATCTGCAGCAGACTCTCCCCTCACCGGCTGTCCTGCTGTCCCAGATGGGAGACCTACTTCTCTGCTGAGCAGACATCTTGGATTATCTCTATCCTCAGATTTGTAAGATTTCCTAATAGGTCCTTTTTATAATAAAATATGTAAAGTCTACCATTTGAAAGAACCCAAACTAGTACAGTTGATGAGCTTGGGACCCAGTTTTATTTACAACTTCACATATGTCAAGAGGCAGTAATACTCTTACCCTGTGTTGAGGATTTGAGCCAATAACTTCCTTGTCCTGAGATATCTGGACCACCAGAAAGTCCTCACTTAGAAGGTAGAGGGTACCATAGATCAAAATAAGTATTTTGATTTCCTTGTTGCAGATTAATCAATAGTCTTATTATGCATGCAGATTTTCAAAATTATTTTCTGGAAGGAGAAATGGGTTTGGTACATCATGGTCCAAGTAACAAGACTTTGATTTGAACAGGTCATGCAGATTCAGAGATCACAGTATAAGTGATTCATTTTAATAAAACAGACCCAAATTAAAATGTAGCCACGCATAACAAAACATCCTACCCAGAAGAGATAAAGCATGCTAACAAAAGCAATTCCAATTGGCTAGAGAGGTATCTGCAAACCCTATGGCAAGATTACAGTGAAAACTGCAGCAATAGATAATCCGAGAGACCCAGGTCACAACTATATCATGGAACTTACCTGACCATAAAGTAGGTACCGAAGATTCCAAATAATTGTGAGAAATGTAAGGAGATTAGTATATTAGGGCAAAAATAAAAGGTAATGTATTCTGGAATCTGTTACTTTGTGTTCTTATGGAGAATGAGAAATTTTAAAATCAAATTTTAAAGAACGATCCAATTATGTTGCAATTTAAAACAGGTTTTCTTAGGGGCTGGAGGAATGGATCAGCAGTTAAAGCGCTTGGGCAAGCGCTAAACCAAGGGCTAAGTACCGGAGTTTGATTCCCCAGCACCACATAAGCTGGGCGTGGTGGCGCACCCCTGTAATCCCAGCACTCCGGAGGCTGAGACAGGAGGATTGCCATGAGTCCAAGGCCAGCCTGGGCTCTGAAGTGAATTCAAGACCAGCCTGGAACACAGAGCAAGACCCTGTCTCAAAAAAAAAAAAAAAAAAAAAAAAGGTTTTCTTGTATGTAGATATAAGGTTTGATGCTATCTAATTGTAACAGACTTTCTTTGGAAATATTTTATTTTAAATATTGAATAATACAGCATGCATAGAATCAGTTTCCGTAACTGATTTCATACTTCTAAGGCTTTCATTCTTTTTGTTATGCATGAACATGCCAAGATATCATCTTGAAACATTTATCTTCTCTGAAAGCTTTTATCACAGAATTTCCTTATTTATGCAAAGATGTGCGGATGGTTGTAAGATAAAATATCTTTCTTATAGCAGGAAAGCAAAGAAATAGAATGTTTAATGTTGCACGTACAGATTAGAAACTTACAGCTCATGTGAAATCAGCCACTTCTACATGAGTTGTGATTTGCAGAAGTAAGTGTTGTCGAGTGAAGGTAAGTCATTGTAGTGCAGCCAGTGACTATCTGAATAACCTTACACTGACAGAGAATATGATTGAGAAATGCTAAGCACCAGTTGGACAAGACAAGAGACATAGATCTGAAATAGAGTTAATGGAGAATGGGGAATTCAAGAGAGATCTCACAACATCGATAATTTGCCAGTGTGAACACATGAAGGGGAAAAAAGAAGACATAGCCATGTGTACCATGGTTGTAGCACAGTGGTGGACATGACTCCCCTCCCGCTCCCGGGTAGGAGCACTCGCACCCATTCAGCCACAAGGAAAGAAAAAATTAACATATCATAAGTAGCTCCATTAGCTGTTTTTTTTTTTGGGGGGGGGGAGTCTCCTGTGTCAATCTCCAGATACTCCAAAAATATTTAATAATGTCGTACTATATCCCAAGATTATCTATATCCCAAGATTAACCCCAAAAGGATACAGACTAGTAGGGCATCTTCCTTTTCCATGCTCGGGAGTTATAAAATCAGACTGTTCATTCATTACGTTCACATTCTCAGTTTTTACCCTTTTTGTTGGTTTCTAGCTTTGTCAAAGAACACCCGATTTAGAAAGTAAGTTATGTAATCATGCCACTCCTTCATTCTTAACACTTGGCCTCCAAATAGCTGTATTTAAAATTTTTACCCAAAAGGTAATGGTAAGGAAGTGAATGGCAATAAAGCCTGCCTTATATCCAGAGACATGGCTTCAACATTTGGATAAACTTACTTTTTATTAGAAAGTTGAGACATTTTATTTCTTCATGGCTGTTCTTTCTTCCTTTACTTCCCCTTTATTTTTCCTTCTCTTCCACTTATATTCCCTCCCCAATTTATATCTTGCATTCCATTGTATAGGAGAACTATAAATGATATGTGAGCTCACGCTGATGGAGATTTGGCCTTCTTACTACATATATATCAGTAAGCATTATAGCTGTATTCTATTTCACTAAATAATGTTATACAATTCCTTGAAAAGACACTGACAAGGAAACGGGTCTTTATACTTTGTGGAAATGTTTCCTCTAAGGGTTAAATAAAGAAAATTGTATTCTCAGTGATTTACCTATATTTGCCAATGTGTTATTTAATTTGATATTTTACCATTTAATTTAATATTTTGTCTATATTCAATTGACATGAGAAAAATCATTACATTTTATTTTTAATTTATCAGATCATTATTTTTATCATGATCCTTCCCCAATTTTCTAATCCATTTTAAATTTCATTCTAAATAGTTGCAAGTTCATTTATTATCGATTTTGTAAAGGTATTTGATAGCCTTTTAATTTTTATCTAGAATCTGAATAATTTCTTTCTTTTTCTTATTAGGAATTGAGGCCAATACTTAATACTGAGATGAAGAGTCTTAATAAATTGCAAAGTTGCCCGAATGGGCTCAAATTAGTGATGTTCCTATTTCAGCCTTCCAGAGAGCTATTACAGGTGTGTGCCACCACACAGAGTTTTGTAAATATTGCAACTTTTTTTAGAAAGAAAAAAGATTAAGGTATTGGGCAATAATAAAGAAAAGTTAAACTTATCGACTGAAAATTTATTTTATAAACACATTACCCTTTTCACATAATATTTTCGTCATATCAGATGTTTTCTTAATTTTAATTCTTGACTCGTCTGAAATCAACTTTTGTGAGGTGGGACATTGAGTTTGTTATTATTATTCTTGTTAACTTCTAAGTATCCGAAGATGCTTGAAAAATTTCCTCAATGTTTCATTTTTTCTTTTCCTCCCATGGTTCTTCTTAATCAAAGTTTCTTTCTTATGAGGAGTGACTTTTCAGTACCTTTATTAGTTATTATGGAGTGCTGGTAAAAACACAATGAAATAGGACAAAAAGTACAGATATTCAAATAATAACTTTGTTTACCAAGAACCCAACCAGTTAACTCTTCCATCAGGAGGGTTTTCTTTTTATCTTATGGATGTTTTACAGTAAGCTGCTCCTTTTATGGAAAAGTAACCTCTGTTTATGCCAAGGCATTTTGAGACCTGCTGCCTTGTAAGTTAACATTTCTTTAAAATTCTGTTGTTGCTTTAAGCAAAGCCATCCAGAGAAACTTACAAAGAGCCAGCCAAAACTGCTGAGCCCTACTGACTGTTTTTAGGAGGCAGGGTAAACTCTGCCAATCTTGGTACTAGATTCTCATCCTAGAGCTGTTCTCAACCATACACCTATTTTTTAACACGTGACGTATGATCTCAAATTGAGCATGCTCAACAATGTATCTACCATGAGTCATTCTAGCTGAGTATCTGTATTTATACCACCAATCACAGCACCATATGTTCTTGATTTCTTCATTCATTGAAGCACTCATTTGGAAATTATTTACAGTGTTTTATTTAACTTGCTGCATATAATAATTTTTTCACTCATTTATTTGTGGTTGTACTTATTATCTTTGCATTCACCAATCAATGATATCACCAACTATTACAATCAGTGACAAACAGCATTGGTTAACATTATTTTATTAATGTTTTGAGGTCTGAATTAAATACCATATCAATATTTTTCTTTATACTTCATATTTCATACCATTTTACTAGTGTTAAAAACTTCTGCCTCATTAATTATTCTATTAGCATACTTTCAAGTCTGGTCCTAAATGAGCAGTTTAATCATTATTGAGAAAATCATTAGAAGTTTAAATACAGTGGCTTTAATCAAACTGATCATAATAAAGCTTGAGAGCCCCTGGTTTGTATCATAAACACCGAATTAATGAATACCTGCTTAAGTGGACTTCCCCTTGCTTCAAGGATCAGATTACCCTGTGTATTGGTCCATCAAGACTGACTAGGCCTTGGGCTTTCAACCCTACCAGTAACCACCACCCATGTTATTACCCTCCACGAGTCCCTGATAATTGATGGTGGAGACACAGCACATTGATTTTCTGTTAGACACAGAAGACTATTTTTCAGTGCTCTGATTTTATTCTAGCCTCCTACCCCTCAACAGATCACTGTGACAAAGATTGCTGGAAACCCCTAACTAGGTATTTCATGTGTCCCTTGAGTTAGAGTTGAGGACCAATACTGTGTTCACGGCTCTGGGGATCAATATTATTTGCATTTGTTCCATGGTCCCCAGAGTTCTCAATCCAACAGAAAAGTTGAAAGAACCAAGTATGTTTTAAAAAGTCACCTTAAAAAAAAGTTTACTCTAGAAATGATCCTACCCAGAATCAAATGACTGCCCATTGATCTACTAAGGATAAGAAATACCTCTGGAAATTCATGGCCCTCAGAAATTGTGGTATGGGCTGCCTGTTCCTATCCAATGTTCTATTACTATATTCAGGCACTGATTGACTAGTAAAACATATCAAATCTCTAATAGGCTTTTAAAAGTCTATACAAGACATCCAAAATGTCCTCCTAAGAAAGGAGGGATAGTCCCCATTAGATCCAAGAAACCTAATCTTAATTAAGTAGATACGTTTGCCAATGTCCACCACATCTGGGAGATATTAGCTTTCGACTCCATGAGTATCTAATATTATCTTCCTCCTCAGTCAATTACCCCTTTAATGTTTCTTTCATCTATTGCCTGAGGTCCCACTCAATCTAAAAGGCCCCTTACATAGACTACCTGTTGGACACTATCACCTGATTTCTATATAATCCAATATTGACAACCTCACTCAGATCTTCATAATCTGCACCTTCACCGTAAAATGTACTTTCGTCTATAATGACACCCATGTAGGTACTATAGAACCTTTTGCTGCTCTAGCAATCTATAGCTTTGTGAGGATTTTGGACAATTGTCCGTTGAGCACTACTGCATACCAAATCAAACCCATGTATGCAAAGTTTTTAAATTCTATGTGAACATAGATAACTCTACCTTATGTCTTGGCTATTATATCTCCCCAAATCCGAAATTAATCACGACACTTCCTCAATTCCAGCCCCTCCCACAAGGAGATTTCTTTCTTTCTCCCATTGCAAACACCTCCACTCTTATTCATTTTTTATATAATTAGGCAATTCTCCAGATCACGTCAGCGTCGCCCCAACTTCTTTGGTTTTGTGGCACAAGGAAAAACTAGTTTCTAGAACATAATCATGTCTTGCCTGTTACTCTTTCGTACCTGGAAAACAGATTGCATGCGAGAGACTATATCTTAGAAATTTTAGTCTTTCCCGATACAACATTTTAGAGACAAACATTCTAGGAGAAGGGAAGCTGAGGGTCTAATTTTTGTGCCAATTGTAGGGGTGTATTAGTCGTAACTCTCTGGGATGGGTGCAGCTAACATGAAGTGACCCAAGTGCTTGAAGAGGCTTTGCCAACTCCGGGATGCACTCTCCTTCTGTTACATTTTTCTCCAGACACTCTGACTGGAGTCATCTTACATAATAGGTGGGAACTAGTTCTGCTAGCAGAGGAGGGAGAAATCTCTGATGTCATAAATAAGACCTGCTGCCTTTATCTTAGTGCCACAGGACATGTAGAAATAAATGCTTACCAAACCTATGAGCCAGCCGAGTGGCCTCACAAATTTCATGACATGTGATGAGATGTCAGCAGAAGCATTTTAGTGATAGTTTTGTTTGTTT